>SNQJ01S0011408.1:156150-176650 GCA_010110895.2 Picea sitchensis
CTAACCTTAAGAGAAAGACCCTAGAATAAAAATAACATTTTAAACAAAAAACCCACTTAAGTAATAGTTTGGTCTTCATGAAATTCTTGGGGTAAATGACGAGAATAAGAATTTAATTAAAACTAATGGTGTTAAAATTTTGCCAAGAAGAAATTAATTCCTAACTTGTGAAAGAACAAAAGATATTAAATAAATAATAAATGAAAAGATTAATTAGCGCATTTACCTTTTTGGTTTTAAAAAAAAGAAGGGAATAATAAAAATAGGCAAACTAAGTAATAAAGGAAACATAGTAAAGGAAAGAAGGGGACATAGGGTAAAAAGCAAAGTCAACATAGTAAGGAATCTGCAATTCAGAACTTCCTAAAATGAACTAAATTTAGCAACATCATTTTAGGAAATTTACTAAAAGCATGTAAGGGGATCTAGGAACACCTAGGAGTAAATTTAGGAGCGATTCTAGGTGGGTGAGGGAAATGAGGAATTTAATAAATTAAAGAAAATAATTACTTGAGGAAAGAGGGGGATGGATGACACTTGTGCGATGGAGAATATTCATAATATTTTATTGAAACTTAATAAAAAATGTGATTTAGGAAAGTTGGTGGTTCTCAAAAACTCTATAAAAGAAAAGGAAGATGAGAAAAAAACGGGGGATCGGCTGTTAGCATATCGTTATGCTACCGAATTTTTACTTGACTGATTGCTTGTGAGGAGTTGAGAATTTCTCAGCTTGTATTGGAGTGGTAGCTCAGCCTTGCGAGGCGAGCTGGAAAGATAGATCTACCATCTGGACAGTGTGTGGCCCCTTTGCGGCTCGGGGGGCTAAGGGGGAAGTAGAGTACCCCTAGAGATTGGCTAGAAGGTACCGGTGTAGTCTCTACGGTTGGCGAGGGAGAGCGGCACGGAGCATAAGCGACACAGCGCGGGAGCGGCTCGGAGCACGCGGACGTCATCGAGGCGGGAGTTAAGGAAACGGTATGACTTGTAATTTAGTAGACTAGAATGCTTTGCGATTTGCCTCTGTTAATAAAGTTATTTACCTCCGTTATTAGAAAGATGATGAAAATTTTTACGGCTATTATAGTTCCTATTTTCCCGTTGACTATCTGTTAAATTGTTTCTGGGCTAGCTCATCTCTGCGCTTAACGTGCTCCTTGTTATTCCACCCTACGTTTTACTTACCTCGCAACTACAAAATTAACAGCCTCACTTCAAGAATTTATCTCTGAAGTTAGGTGGGTTGGCGTAATTATTTGTGTTGTATTTGTGTCCAGTTGCACATGTACTAGTTCTCCTACCATACTTGATTTTTGACGCAAAATTTATGACTGAATTTTACTGAATATAATTGTCTGAATCAGTTTCTGAAATAACTTTCTGTGTTGCGCTGCCTATATATTTTTCCCACGCAAAATTCTTTGCATCATTGGTGGCGGTTGGGTTCCTTCTGCGTATATAATCACATCTTCGAAATCCATCATTTTAATTTGGATTGCATTTTTTGTGCAGAAGATTTGTTTTTTTTTTCAGAGCCATATCATATTATATTTTGCAAATTTGACTATATTATCCGTGAACAAGGTGGCTTCTTTGACACCAGCATATCCATGGCTCGATGAATGACGTTCATAATTATTCAGTATTGGACTGTGAAATGCATTTAGCAAATGAATTTAGCTTTGCCTGTTGTTGGAATTACCAGAACATCATTTTTTTTATTTTGANCCAGATTGAAGGTAAAAAGAAAAGAAAAAAAAGAACTTGACGGTTGAGTATGTCGCCATGAGAATACTTCGCCTTCAGCGATTGGCCAGGTGATGACCAGGTGTTTTCCTCCTGCGAACCGTTCTGGTGTTTAATTTTGCGTTTGGGGGTTAGTTTCCGTGCGAAGTGGGGAAACATACGCACGCGTTTTAACCTATCCCAACCCTGCTGCGTGGTGGACTCTATTTTGGGGTCTTGATTCCCTGAACCGAGGCATGTACCCATGCCTTCCCTCCCTCACTGTTTTCTGACAGCGAAATTAATGAGAATTATTGCCACCTGTGAATTACGGATATTTTTTTGGTTCCTCGTTTTCTAATTAACACATGGAAATCAATAGATCGTTTCTTCAATGATTAAGAGGGTCTAGTCTTTGTGCATGGTTTTTCTTGATGTTTTAGTTAAATGATTTTGATAATTCATTTCTGGCATTTTTCATTTTTGTGAGATCATTGACAATTCGTTCTGGCAAACTTGTGTTGGCAATTCGTTTCTGGCATTTGCATTTTTGTAAGATCATTTGATAATTCGTTCTGGCAATTTGTGTTGGCAATTCATTTCTATCATTTTTCATTTTTGTAAGATCATTTGACAATTCATTCTGGAAAACTTGTGTTGGCAATTCATTTCTGGCATTTGCATTTTTGTAAGATCCTTCGACAATTCGTTCTGGCAAATTAGTGTTGGCAATTCGTTCCTGGCATTTTCATTTTTGTGAGATTAATTCTGAGAATTCATTTTTGAAATTTCATGCTGGAAATTTTGTTCTGGTACTTCTGTTTTGTAAGTTGGTTTTTGAATTTTGTTCTAGCAAATTTGGTTTTGGTACTTAATGATTTATCAAGGTTAAGGGATGGAAATATGCGATTTGGATTAAATTGGAATTTGCCGAATTGATTCTCGGATTTCATCAGTGCCAATTTAGAAATTGCCGGATTGATTGGGTCTCTGACAACTGTCTTTGATGGCTGCCAATTTAGGGCATGATTTCTGGCATGCGCACCTCAGTCACCCTTTTGGTCTAGCATGTACTCACTGTCGTTGGTTTTATTGTTAATGATATCATAAATTGTGTTAGTAAGGTGTAAATGTATTGATTAGGTAATGTTGTTACTGTAATACGTAAAGGAATGTCATTGAATATTTTGTTTATAAAATATGTAATTGTAATATATTGTTTTTGGAATATGTAATTATAATGTTCTTGCAATATAATAAAATGCAATGTTAGTGTTGATAACCTATGAAATGTAAGTTCATTGTTATTTTATGTCCAATGTATTGTAATGTAAGATCATTGTCATATACTATTTTTGAAATATGTAAATGTATTGTTCTTGCAATATACATAAAATGAAATGTTAGTGTTGATATCATATGGAATGTATGATTATCGTTATTTTATTGCCATACTATTGTAATTAGAAAATGTAATGATATGGTTATCTTATTGTAATGCTAGTGTAAACTATTGTTATTGATAAACATATATGGTAGAATGTCCTGGAATTATGTACCATAAATTACTCGGAGTTAGTAAATGAGAGTTGTTGTTCATTTAAATAATGTTGAACTTGGGTGTTCGTTGTCGGAGTCCTTTTGTCACGCGCCTTTCGTAAGGGACGTAGTCGTTCTTCTTATTTATGTTGTACTTGATTGTAATCAGTTAGTTGCTTGGTCTGTTTTTGTCAGGCGGGATGTAGACACCTCCACGTAGCCTAGTGTGTAAGGGTGGGTGTGTGATTATTTTTCTGTGTAAGGAATCCAGTGTCGTATCAAGAGTCTCGGGCCCTTTAAAGGCAGGGTTTCCACTCTTGCGACACACCTGTTAGAGATTACTAGTTTTTGCCTAAGCATTCAGCCAGGAGCCTATCTGACATTCTCTCTCTCCGGAGCAGAGAACTAAGATTAAACGCCCTTCTTTCCTGTGCAGAAATAGTAAAATCTACTACTATGGATTCTTCCATCTGTGTCCGTACCATACATAACCCGTATGTCGTGTAATGCTTATAGTTGCTTGTGGTTCGCCCTATGTCTTCTTGTTGTGGTCATCGTGGTTGCGTCTTGTTAGTCGTCGGGTGGCGACGTGATTCAAGTGTGTCTATTCCTTCTTCATGGGCGCAAACCCTTTAAAAAAAAATATTGTACATGTTATCAGAGTTGTTGTCGTAACGAGGAGGTTCGTTACAATGTGCACCACTCCAGTACTATCCCTTCCTGATTTCACATACACCTTTTTCCTAGAATGTGATTCTTCCAGGAAATGAATTGGCGTTGTCTTTATGCAAGAGGGTCTCTGTTTGGCCTTTACCAAAAAATAATTGTCCGAGCATAATTTGTGAAAATCAATCTATGAAAAGGAAATGTTGCCTGTTCTACATGTCATGGATCTTTGGCACCCTTATCTATTGGGGGAATTCTTCCAAATTAAGACAGATCATCAAATCCTCAATTGTTTTTGGGAACAACGCCTTTCCTCACTAGAGAAAAAAAAATGGGTGACTAAGATCTTTGGATATGATTTTGAGATCATTTACAAGAAAGGCAAAGACAATGTGTTTGTTGATGCACTTTCTAGAAAATATGAAGATGAAGTGTTCATTTATTCCCTCTCCTTCATTGTATTAGATTGGCCCCAAGTTGTTCGCCAAGAATAACTACACCATCCCAAAAGGTCGCATCTTATACAACAATTGCAATCCAATTATCTAGTTTCCCTAGGTTACTCTTGGATCAATGATGAGCTTCGATACAAAGGTGGTTTTTATTTAAGTAAATAGTGAAAACTTAAATCCATGGTACTTTTTGAGCTTCATGCGACATTCACAGTTGGGCACTCCGGGTTTACCAAAACCTATGACCGGGTCAAACGTTATTTTTTCTGGGATGGTAGGAAATAGGACGTTCATAATTTGTTCCTGAATGTGATGTGTGTCAACACAACAAGGGAGAAACAAACAAATCTCATGGCACACTACAACTGCTTCCGATTCCACCTGCTATTTAGAGGGATATATCTATAGATTTTATTCTAGACTTGCCTAAATTGAGCAGTAAATCAACCATCATCATGGTAGTGGATCGTTTTTCCAAGTATTCTCATTTATGCACTCCTCACCACCCATTTACAACATCCATTGTCACTAAACTTTTCATGGATCAGGTCTTCAAGCTTCATGGCATGTCCCATTCTATTTTCTCTGATTGCGACCCAACTTTCAACAGAAATTTTTGGCAAGAATTGTTCAAGCTATAGGGAACCCAATTGCATCTCAGCACAACTTATCATCCCCAAACTGATGGTCAAACTGAAATTGCCAAAAAGTGTTTGGAAACATATTTGAGGTATTTTTCATCGGAAAAGAAAAATCAGTGGGCTCAATGGTTACCACTAGTTGAATGGTGGTACAACACTTGATACCATATAGATACCTGCATGACTCCTTTTGAAGTGGTATATGCAAAAAAGACACCTTCATTTCTCTCATATTTTCCAGGTGTCACGAAGGTCTAGGAGGTTGACCAAACGCTTACAGTTCAAGAGGCTATTCTTCGTACCCTTACAGAGAATTTGGTCATGGGAAGAATTGCATGAAGCAACAAGAAAATCAAGGTCGCTGTGAAAATCAATTTGGAGAAGGAGATCAGGTGTTTCTTCCACTGCAACCCTACAAGAAAAATTCCTCAAGGTTGACCATTGGCAGAAACTGGTGCCCAATCTTTATGGTCCTTATACTGTTCTCAAGCGTGTGCGACAGGTGGCCTATCAGTTATCTTTTCCTAGTCATTCTAAGATTCATCTTGTTTTTCATGTTTCCTATTTAAAGAAGGTGATTGGAACTAAGTGCCAAATTGAAACCAACCTTAACATAGTTACCAACTTAATGAGAACTGTGACCTCAAAACAACAACTCTAGCCCTTAAAACCCATATTTTTACATAAAAAACATGAAAATCAACCCCCAAATCAAAAAGTGGTGCTACCAGTAGCACCATTTTTCATAATCGGGTCAAAATTACAACTTTTTTCAAGCATGGACTTAATGTATCAAATGGATTCTCAAAGAAACTTTAAAATCAACCCCCAAATCAAAAGTTGGTGCGACCGATAGCACCATTTTTTGAACCGAGTTAAAATTACAACTTTTTTCAAGCATGGGATTAAAGGATAAAATTGCTGCTCAAAAAAACTCTAAAATAAACCCCCGAATCAAAATGTGGTTCTATTGATAGCACCAATTTTTCTGACCGTGTCAAAATTACAACTCTTTTCAAGAATGGCCTTAAAACATAAAATAGTTGCTTAGAAAAACCTTAAAATCAACACCTAAATAAAAACATGACGCTACCTAAACAAAAATGTTTTTTCTAAACGTTAAAATTACAGCTAATTACGACCTAATTCAAACTTTGTCCTTGACAAGAAATCCCTACAGAAATAAAAAACCCAAAATTGGATACTAAATGGTCACTTGAAAAATTATTTACTAACTTTTTTTTTCTTCTTAAATTTACATTAAAAAATAAATAAAGAGAAAAGAGAAAATCTTCACAAATATATATTTTTTAATGAAGACAAAAACAAATTTAAAAAAATATATTCAAAATCCAAATTTAAAAAGAAAATAACAAAACTTAACAAAATGGTGAAAACCAAAGAAAAACTAAGGTAACCACCAAGCTAAGTCAAACAAAGCCAGTGGTATTAATCCCTCATCCATTGCTTGAGTGTAGTATAGAAACTGAATTACCTCTCCAAGTTTGAGTGTTGTAGCCGAGAAGAAAACACCTGTCAACAAGGTTCACAAACACATGAATGAGTATAACACTTGGATAAGGTAAATTATCATATTTAGAATGGAAAACATTAAAAGTAAAGAATACTTACAAGGACTTTGGATGGTTGATTCAAGACAAAAATATTATTAATTTGATCGAGTGTACCTACATTTAAGCACAACCATTACATAAGGGAACCAAAACTTTTACAAAAATAGCAACTGAGTTAGGGTATGAGTTTACCAGGAGTATATTGAACCCCATAATGAAACTCTCATAAAAGAATGAATTGACCAGTCAGAAACAACATTTCTTCCTGATTTGTACCCTCTTACATAGAAATGGCCCATAATTAGTTGAAGCATCCAAAATATATGTCCTATCAGAAGAAATTATATCATAAGCAAAATATACCCAATACATTCACAACCATTACCTATAATTACCTGAAAGGTTTCCAAACCAGAAATCAAGACAAGGTGATGAAAGCATCAGTAACCGAGTATTAAAAAGAGTAAAAAAAAACAGTGAAATGTGCACAAGACCAATAAAATCTTAGAGAAGAAAATACATTCGACAAACTACAGTAATGGAACCCTCTAATAGAGATCATGATACCATCTAATAAGGTAAGGACACAAAATCTAGCCAGGATTACACCCAAGCTCCAAAACGAATGAGTGAAGCCAAAGAAATGAACATAGACATAATGTAGGAAGAGTTAGTATAGGTATGGTGCATAAAAACCCCAAGCACATAGTAGAGAAAACTCAAAGATAAGATATGGAACTTTAGATCCCTTCTAAACTAAAACCAGAAGAAACCCTCATCTTCCGCTGGAATGTTACCAAAACAATGAAGTGAATGTTTGAAATATACATGTGGTAGTCGGGGAGTTACTTCCCTAGCTCTTGTTCCAATATGGTCACACCTGGAACACATGAATATTTCCATGGGAGGTGTAATATAGGTGCTTAATTAAGAACATAGGGTACATCAATCTCAACATTAACAATTACCAAGAACTCATGTATCAAACTATTGGCAGCCATTTCGCATTTTTATCCCATCTTTATAAGCTGCCTACACAAGTGTTTTGGGAACCCTCGATTCTCATCGCAATCTTTTGAATAAAACAACACTGTTATTTTGCGCATTTGGACACCTGCCTTTTGTTTTCGTTTTCACGACTGCAAGCATGAAAACGTTGATTTCTAAGTCACTTCAAGTGCATTAAAATGGTCACTGGATTATTATGGTTACTCTTGTCTATGTGTTCATTGTATTTCTAATTCAATTATGGTCGCACAGTTGGCAAGACACAAAAACCTTTACTCATTTGGCATTTTGTTTGTTGTTAGTATCACTTCATTTTTATAAGACTGTGATGATATTCTCCTTGATTCAATCGTGGTTTGATGTACTTTGATCAAATTCCTTGGCACATTGGTTTCATAACAAATGCATTAACATGGTTATTAGACCCTTAATTCAATGGTTTCATAAAACACATACTTGTTATGATCGAACCCTTGGTGATTCTTCGAAACATTGTTTTGATTTTAAAACCATCCAAACACTGTTGCTTATGCAAATATTTGGGTCGACTTAATATTAATTGTTTGAATAGCATTGTTTTTAACACATTGCAATAGTGATTACCATATGCATCGTCTGTTGTACATTTGGATATGATTTATTTGCATGGGTTAATTTCATTCCACCACCCTCGCACACTTTGACATTAATGTGCGCCTTCTATCCTGGTTACCTCTCTTGATTTTCGGGGAAGCCTGTGAGCTATTGGCCCTGCGTATACTCTGTCCAAACCCTTGTCCATTTACCCTACTCACTGTGTATTCTGTTGTATGGCACCAGTGGTGCACATAGAACCAAATGGTATCCAAACTTTGTTGCTTTTTGACAATGCTTGGGAGGATTTGGAAAATAGTGGCTGGCTGGTTTTTATCAAAAGATTTGAGGGTTTTAACCTTTCGGTAGCCCAACAGTTCGTTCTCACCTTCGACGGATGTAGGGATAAGGTCGATGACATACAACTCGAGATAAATGAGGAATTCCTAAGCTCGGCTACAAGTTTACCAGCTACAGGGAAAAGGTGGTTTAAAAACTCTAAAGTCGACGAGGTGTCATGGTCGCTCCTATTCACTTCAAGAAAGATTGTTAGCTATGATAAAGGTATGCCTGTAGCTGCCCTCAAACCCAGGTGGCACGATCTTTTGGAAATCGTTAGGCAGTTTTTGACCTGCGAAGGTCGTTATGGCTTGGTATTTCTATATCATCTTCGGTTATTGATGAATTTTATAGACTATCCTCTGAACATGCCATCTTATGTCCTATGTAGTCTTTACAAAATGTCTAAATGGTTTAGGCATGAGAAGGCTGATAGCAGCCTTTTCCATCACTGCTTGATCAAAGTCATTATCGTTCATCATTTGACCCTTAGAGGTGACTGTTGGCAAGCCTTCCTATCAAGGAATGGATTTTCCATTCTTGAGTGTGTTCAGGTAGACAAGGTTGTGGTCACTGAAACCTTGGTTGTGCCTACCATGCTATCTCCTACCCTTCTACCCCATTTCAAACCATCTAGTTGCCCCAACCTTGACCTACCCAATACCATAGCCGACCCATATACTAAATAAAATACTAAGTCCATCAAAAGGAATGTAAGGAAGCAAGGAAAAGGTGATACTGGTGTCAACATTAAGGGAAAGAGAAATGCACGATTGATATCGAGATGTGCCTGGAACAAGCCCAAATGGAACATTGATCAAAAGCCTATCGTCTTGAGCGAGAATTTAGACTCAGAGATCGAACGTTTCCTAGACGAGGAATACCCCTATTCTCATGGCCTCTGCTCTATGGAACCGTATGACTATGTTTCCAACTTACCTTTGTGCCTCAAGAACGACCCTAATTTCCTGGTAATTAAGCTTCATACTGAAACCCCTGGTAACTTGAACAAACCCTCACCTATGATGTGAAGGCCCGATCAATTATCTTGCACTCAATGCAATGCCTGGCTTGAACGTTATTACACTAACGTTCCTATGTTGCAATCTAAGATCAAATCATTAGAGGAACGAATTACTATGTTATCAAAGGAGAAAGACAGGCTACAAGCCAACGAGAAGAAACAAAAGACCACCGATTAGATTGTCTTAAGAAACGTTGAGGCTGCTACGGGCTTTGTGAACTCAAGATTATCTTGACCAAATCATTTCCTACAACCCAGGTATGTATTTCAACATCGATTTTGTTTTATCAGTTAGTTAGAATTAGTGTAGTCGATTGGGGTTTTCTTTCGTTTAGTTCTGATCAAATAGATTCAAGAAACGATTATGTTTCATTTTGAATGAGTATTATCATTTTGGATTATGATTGCATTCGATTTGTACAAAATATTTGTTTGCTAAAATCGGACACAGCTATGTTTGATTGATACGATTTTGCATTAGTATAACGATTGTGTCGGCCCTGACTTAGTTCGATTCATTTCTTTTGGTTTGACTCTAAAACGATGTTGTATGCCCTCAGTTAGCATAGTCGTTGGTATATGCGTTGAAGATTGGGTTTGCCTTCGATTGATTTTGTTTGTTTTAATAGATTCAAAACGATTATGCTATCTTCGAATTACCAGAGATGATTATGTTTTTGTTAGCATAAACTATTTTGATTGCATCAATTATTTTTGCTAGAATCGAATTTAGCTATGATTTGGTTAACGCGATTTTATTGTTCTCAGATTAGTATAAAGGATTGAATTGTTTCCGAGTTAATATGATTTAGTTCTGTTTGGTTTTCTTTTGAAGCGACTCTGTATGTTTGAATTAGCTAGATTAGTTTCAAAGTTTGGTTTGATACGGCTCTGTTAGTTCCAAATTGGTAATAAAAAAGTGTTTGACAGATTGCGTATATCCCTGTTACCATTCGGTTAATTAACTACGATTTCATTTTGCATACAAGTTTTGTTTTGTTATGGAATTAACATTTTGCTTTGTTTTCAATTAGCAATTAAAAATTTGTTTAATGGTTTGAATATATTTCTGTATGGATTTAAAACGATTCTGTTATTAAATTAGACCAGCTACAGATTCTCAAGATTCTGTAGCTAGTCTTAAAATTTAGATTTTTGTTAATTTTACCAATAAAACATTATCTAAACTTGTCTATTCTTGTCCACCTACAGGTACCTACGAATTTCAATGGCAAATTGGACATGTTGTGGCAGTTTAGAAGAAGTTTTTGTGATATAGTTTTGTTTTAGGTTGTTAGCTTAAGTTAGAGATAGGGACTTGGGAGATTATTCCCATATTTTTTGTAAACTGTTTTTGATAATTCCCACAGGGATGTTTTACCCTGTGGGCTTTAAACACTTGTTATTTTTTGTAATGAACCCATCATCACTATTGGGAAAACAAGGATATGGATTTATGATGATACAGACTCGAATGTAAGTGGATCTTTTGTAACAACTTTAGCTTTCAATCTATCATACTTTCATTCAAGTTTTGTACATTCGAATTTGTGATTAAGTCTTTGACAACTTTAGATATCAA
Organism: Picea sitchensis; assembly: GCA_010110895.2. Lineage (NCBI taxonomy): Eukaryota > Viridiplantae > Streptophyta > Pinopsida > Pinales > Pinaceae > Picea > Picea sitchensis. The sequence continues at coordinate 167,274 of SNQJ01S0011408.1, forward strand.
GACTTATTACAAGTTAATGCGTTGTGATTTAAATTCTGTCCATGTCTTATGTATCTCGTTTTTAGTACAACAATTATTCTTCTTCAATTTAATGAATTAAAGGTTTATTTTCTTCGTTAATTGAACTGTTCTATACAAATTTTTGCACAGGGATTTATCTAACTGCGATAATTTGTAAAATTTAAGATTGTTGTCTTTTTTATGTGTTGTTTGTCATGTCATTTATATTCAAAGAGCACTGTTTCTTCCTGTTTATAAGAGGCTTTTGAAAAATTTGGTGCGGGTTTCCTCCCATCGAATAGCTGAATCAAATACTTTGCATGGGACAAATTGGAAAGCGTTATTACAGGTTAGTTTATTAGTGTTATTTAAGTAGTTTAGATACATATATACATAGTTCAGATTTCTTGTTAGGATTATTATTTTAATTGCTCAGCTTAGATAGTTTTCATTCTATTTCTTTCTCATAAAATTATAAAGATAAAAAATAATAGTTTTTCTCTCATATCACAGTTTACAAATGATTTTTGCAGGTTTTCATTTAAAATCTTTAATCTATAAATATTGTACATTTGTGATTAAGATCTAATTGTGTCAATAGATGAACATTGAAATAAGTAGGATTTTGTTTTTATGATATTAGTAAGTAAACAATATATATCCTTTAGAATTGTATATGGTTTTGTTGTAGCTTCTTTTCCTACTTAGATTAGTTTTTCTTAGTTTTTATTTTCTTTCATTTTCCTAGGACCTAGATCAGCCAACGGAGCCGCTAAACCCGTCGAGGTCGATCATCCCAAACAACTTGGGTTATTCAGACAAACCTGGACCGGACCCACCCCTCCAGTTGGCGAGCGTTCACTTTCACCCATCAACAAATGCCGCTAGATGGAGGGCCTGAAATTTATTAATGGCACGAGGCGGTTGTAAGACTCTTCCACCACCTAACCGCTCACCTATAGTGACAATAAGTCATTCAAATGACAACTTTGTCCCTCAAACAAAAACCACATCAATTGACGATCGATGGATCACAGTTGAACCAACAACCCCAAATCCGATAGGTGGTGATGTACAAGAGATTGTCTGCCAATCACTTTTAAGAACACATAGTGCCTTCGCTCATTTGAGGAAACCAAATCGACCTTTGGACTAACCCTTAGACTTCTCTGATATCCGAGAACAACTTGGAGGCACTAACCTCACTTTAAACCCTACAGATCCAATCCTCAATCCTGTTGCGGGAGGATCTGGAATACCACCCTCGCCACCTCCATCACCTCGTTGTTCTTCTGGAGAAGACTCTTCTGACGAAGGTAGTTCCCCTTCTCAACCTTCCACACCGCCTACACCAATGGCCAACTAGAACAATCCTGCTAGACCTTAGCTCGACCAGGATGTAGTAGCCATACTTGGGCCACAACATCCCTTACTCAAACATCTGGAGAAGTGGCTTCCCAAGTTCGATCCTCACTCTAAACAGATCACCGAAGATCACATTAAAATTTTTATGTTAGCCATTAGACACCGTAATGTCGAGAATGAAGACCTAGTCTGTAGGTTGTTCCCCTACACTTTCAAGGGCAATGCCTCTACCTGGTACTTTTCCCAGCAACCCCATACCATCGTGTCTTGGGAAAAGTTTGAATCCTTCTTTCTGGGAAAAATTCGGAGATGATCAGTCCCCAGAAGTTCTAGTTATGGAGCTTTCTAGATTAAGAATCAACCCAAAAGAGAAAATTAAAGACTTTAATCAAAGGTTATTAACACTAAAGAATCGAATCCCTACCGACTCGATGCTTGCCAAGAATCTTATCATAGCATACTATACTAAAGCCTTTCATCAAAGTATAGCCATTTGGTTTAAACGATCTAAGAAAGCCACGTTGCTAGAGGCCTTCGAAGAGGCCAACCATATTGAAAAAGACATCCTTAGTTTAAAAGACACTACTAGCAATGAAACAGAGACTAGTTCTGCTTCCAAAAAGAAGATCGAAATCCTCCCTAGACCTGCTCAAAATAAAACACAACCTGAAAGCTCAGATTTAGAAAACTTAACTAAATTCGTTCAAAAACTATCCAATCAAGTTATAGATTTGAAAAGGACGTCCGAAGAAGCTTCTTCAAGGAAAGGGCCTTACAAACCCCCATTCAGGAAGCCTTTTCCCACCAACAGACCTAATCCAAATACCGAGGGCTTAAATCTAGAAAGTATGCAATTCTCCCTTCAAACAAGTCTGGAAGCCCAGGATAACTCGATGGCTCCTGAGATTCCTAAAGAGGTTGTTGAACAAAAGATATTTCAATAAGAAGAATCTTCTCCAAACATTTTTTGACACTTCTCGGATAATATTTTTCAAGCTAACTTCGAGACAATACATCCCTACAATACTAGGAGTAAGACAACAAACAAACCTTCTTCTGAAAACACTATGACTTTGCCCCCAAAGCAATCTAAACTAATTGAGACTAAACAAAGTCATGTAAACCCCAACTTAGATTATGATTTAGTTGAAGATCTAAAGAAGTTAAGGGCTAACATTTATGTTTATGAATTATTAAAATTTCCATTTTTGCTACAAAAAATGTTACAAAACATCGCAGAGAATAGCAAAAATGGTAATTTAAGCAATAACAAGGTTGTTCAAAACAAAGTTTCCCAGAAGACTTCCACTAAGAATAATCTTGATCCTCACGATAAAGGAAGCCTTCCTGTAAATAATGTAACAAATGTAGATAAATTAACTTTAGAAACTGCGAGTAAAAAGCCACAAGCTTCCACCCTTAGTACTCGCAGGAATGTACCTCCATTTTTGTTAACTTTTGAAATCTTTAATAGAAACGTGCACAATTGTATGGTTGATTCATAAGCGTCATCCAATATAATTCCATGGTCTGTATTTCAGAAGATTAATGTTGAAGTTGAACCATCCACTTTAGAAATCATCCAACTTGATTGAACTAGTGTTAAAGTCATAGGCGAATTAAGGAATGTGATTATAAGATTATCATCTAACACCAAAGTTCACCAAGTTATTGATATTATTGTTGCGGATATTCCAGAAGTGTATGGTTTGTTTTTAAGAAGGGACTGGTCATAGCAGCTACACATCTATTTCGTGACAGATTGGTCTCACCTATGGCTGCCCGAGAATGTCAAGCCCAACAAAATTAAGGTAAATCGTGAACGCTACCTTAAGTTCACGGTCACAGATTTGAATAATCCCAATGAACCATTTTCACCTTCTTCTTATTCACCCGAAATACAAGGGATGGATACCTTTTTCAGAAATTTTATGGCTGAGACTTGAGCTATCATCAACCCAGAACAACAGTCTAAGATTGTAGCATATGTGTAGCCTGCAGCTTCTACACAATGGTCTCATACACCCGATAAAAATAAAATTTGGTCTCTTTATTTTGACGGTTCAAAGTCCAAAGAAGGAGTTGGTGCAGGCTGCGTTATTATTTATCCCTCAGGTAACAAAACCTTGATTGCATGTAGGCTAGAATTTGAATGTACTAATAACACAACAAAATATGAGGCTTTACTACAGGGCCTCAGAAAATATTTAGATATGAACATTAAAAATTTGGCTGTCTTTGGCGATTCAGAAATCGTGGTTAGACAGGTTAGAGATTCTATCCACTGTCTATCTCTACATCTTAAAAGCTACCAATCTGAGGTATGGAATTTAATGAATAAGTTTTCTGCTTTCAATATAAATTCTATTCCTATATTGACTAACTCTGAAGTTGATCTATTAGCTAACGTAGCTTCCAAACTCTTTCCTGCAGAAGGCTTGTCCCCGAATGCATTCTCCGTCGAACTGTTGTTCAGACCATCTGTTCCCGACAACATTACAAATTGGAGAGTCTTCAACGACGATCAACAGATAATTAGCTTCATGCATATGGAAGAAAATTTTCAAGGCGCAGTGATTGATGAATGCACTCATGACAACAACCTGCGTGACTTCATGGTAATACCTGATCCGAGAACTCCTGAATCTTCATCATATATGGTAAATTCGATCCCTAAATCTGTAGTTAGATTAGAGAAATTTTATGATCTTCAAGATAAATTCAAAAAATCGGTCAACTGTAAAACCAATAGTTCCTCGTTATCATATGAAAAAATAAACTTGGGAACTAATGACAATCCACAGTGCATTAATTTAGGGGTGGGGTGTTCTGAACAAGAAAAGTCACATTTATTAAATTATTTAAGGAATTTAAAGATGTTTTTGCGTGGACGTATGATGACCTTAAAACTTTCAACCCTAACATCATACAACACGTCATTCCTATGAAACCCCAAACCTTCCCCTTTCAACAAAAATTAAGAAAAATGCACCCTAAGCTCGAACCGACCGTAAAAAAAGAATTAAATAAACTCCTAAATGCTAAGATAATTTTCCCTCTTAGGCACATTCAATGGGTTTCTAACCTTGTCCCTGTCCAGAAGAAAAGTGGGGAAATACGACTTTGCATTGATTTTTGAAACCTTAATAGAGCATCTGATAAAGACAACTACCCTGTCCCACCCATGGAACAGATCCTTCAACAGGTATCTAGTTCTAACAGATTGTCCTTATTGGATGGTTTTTCAGGGTACAACCAAGTCATGATGTCTCCTCCAGACAAACTTAAAACTACCTTCTGCATTCCATGGGGCACCTACGCTCACAGGAAAATGCCCTTTGGACTGATCAATGCTGGTGCCACTTTCCAAAGAGCGATGGACATCACTTTTTGAGGCTTAATCAATCAATCTGTCGTAGTTTACCTAGATGATGTTACTATATTTTCGAAAAACAAAACTAATCATCTAGCTCATTTAAGAGTCGTTCTACAGTGATGTCGTAAATACGACATTTCCTTGAATCCTAAAAAATCTATATTCACTTTAGAACAAGGTAAACTCTTAGGATTTATTGTGTCAAGCAAAGGGATGATTATCGACCCTGAAAGGACTCAAGTCATCTCAAAACTTCCCCCTCCCTCATCCAAAAACTCAATGCATTCTTTCTTAGACCAGATAAACTTTGTCAGGAGATTTGTTCCTAGCTTCTCCGAGATGGCTAGACCTTTACAGAATTTAATTAAGAAAGATGCACAATATCATTGGGGACCTTTAGAAAACCAAGCTTTTAATGCAAAAAAAAAGGCCATAATAGATGCTCCTTCTCTCATGAGCCCCGAATTTTTGCAAGACTTCACGATCTACACATTTGCTTCCGACCGCTCCTACGTTGTTGTCCTAACTCAAAAGAACACTGAAAACAATGAAGTACCCATTGCCTTTATGAGCTCTGCTTTCAAAGGCATGAAACTTAATTACCTAGCGGTAGATCAGCAAGCTTACGTTGTTTTCAAAGAAGTCAAACACTTCAGATCTTATCTTTTGAAATCTAGGACGAAAATTATTGTCCCTTACCCAGCCGTCTAGAATCTATTAGTAGAGAAAGAATTAGGTGAAAAGAGGGTGAACTGGGTCACTTCCTTGCGGGAGTATGACATAGAAATCACACCAGCTCAAATAGTGAGAGGACAAGGGTTATGCAAGTTAGTTGTTGATTCAGCAACAAGACAACAAGAAGAAAATGATATTTCAAACCTAGGACAACACAATCAAAATTTAATCTGTTGTGTACAAACCTCTGCCAGTCCCTGGTATGACGATATAAAATTCTGTCTTGAACATGGGTCATCCCCCCATCACTTAGATCCCACTAAGAGAAGAGAGTTAAGATTAAAATCTGCCTCCTTTCATTTGATTAATGGTATTTTGTTTCGTCAAAATTTTGATGGAGTACTAATGCGCTGTCTTGAGAAAGATGAAGCAGAAAAAGTCTTACTGGAATTGCATACATGAGAAGCTGGTGGGAAGTTTGGTGGTGACACCACTGCCCATAAAGTTTTGAGAGCCAGTTATCACTAGCCCACACTTTCCAGAGACGCCCATGCCTCGTGACGTAAGTGTATTATTTGTCAAAAAGCATCTGGGCACATACAAAAACCAGCCTTTCCTTTGCAGCCTATTTCGGTAGACTCCCCTTTTCAACAGTGGGGCCTTGATATTATAGGTCTAATCAATATGCCATCCTCATAGCAGCATAAGTCTATCATAACAGCCATAGATTATTTTACCAGGTGGTCTGAAGTCGTCATATTAAGAACTCTAAATACTAGTAAGGTAATTGCCTTTATAAATTCAAATATTATTACTCGTTTTGGTATCCCTGACTGTTTAGTATTCGATAACGATTCTTATTTTTCGTCTCTTGAGATGAGCGAATTCGATCTAGAAAAAGGAATTAAATTGAAGTATGCTGCCAACTATTACCCCCAGGGCAATGGATTGGTAGAATCAACAAATACGAATATGATTAAAATTATCAAGAGAATGGTATATGAGAATAACAAAAACTGGCACAATGCACTGTTAAATGCAATCTGGGCTGATAGGGTAACACCAAAAATTGTTGTAGGTAACTACCCCTTTTTTATCGTCTATGGCAAAGAAGCAATTCTGCCACCACACATTCTTCTTCCCTCACTACAACTATCACGGAAAATACAAGAGGAAGACTGTCCCCCTTTGGAAAACCGAATTAACGCTTTAATGAAACTAGAAGAGGTAAGAGCTCAAGCTAAACACAAGTTAGATCAACATCAACTAGTGGTCAAAAGTTGGTTTGATTCTAACTCTTCCTTTGATAGGAACTTCGAAGTAGGTGACCTTGTCCTGAAATGGGACAAACCGCACGAGGGAAAGGGAGAACACACCAAGTTTCAGAACTTATGGCTTGGACCATTTTTAATTGCTGAGAAATTGGGTCCCAGCTCTTTCCAATTACAGAATCTAGAGGGACATCCTGACACCTATCCAGTGAATGGCCAAGCTCTGAAAATATATTTCGCTTGATGACAACCCTTTGTATACTATGTAAATATTTTTATTTTGTTTTGTTTTCTTTTACTATTTTGGTTTTGATTTTTCCCCTTGTACTTATCAGTTTTTAGTTTTGGGAATACACATGCCTGCATTTTGAACTGTTCGGACAAAGAAAACAGAAAATTCCTTCACTGAAATGACTGTTGAAAATCGTCTAAAAATCAATTATAATATACTTCTGAAATTTACATCTGTGTTGAAAAGACTGTTGTTTGAAATAAGTTAACTGATTTCGATCTGTGAGTAAAGCCTGTCACAATCATCCATTATTTTCTTACGATGTCCCTGTTCCTTAAGGGAATACCTCAGAATATGTATCCCTGCTTTAGAAGGTCGGTTTTGTAAATAAACTCTCTCTGGATCTTAATGAAGGACATTTCTAAAAAAATTATTTCAAGGTCTGTAAAAAATATGTCGAAATATCTTAATTTTCAGCGTCACCCCGCTCAATTTTATATCTTTAAAAAACAAATAAATCATTAAAAGAGCTGTGGGAAGTGCTTGTAAACCCATTGGGATGTTGAATAGGTCTGCTGGCAGCGGGTAAATGCATGCATTATGCCAAGACAACTTTGTCGAGGTACTGAACAGGTCCGCTGGCAGCAAAGAAATGTCGGGTATATGAAAATTTGTAAGTATGAAATCTCTTGACCTTAAAATATCCTTTATTATGATCTGGAACTTCTTCGTAGGATAGAGATATCAGAGTGGATTAAATGGCAACCTTGTCGAGGCTATGAATGCTTGCTGGTAGCAGTGACTCTTTCAACAGTGTTGGAGATTTTATATTTAATATTGTGGTTCGCTTATCTTAAGACGACTATCAATTTTCATCCTTTAAGAACTGCTGGAATATTTGATTACTGATTATGTTTAAACAATTTTCCGGTTGTTTTTGAGTTTGAATTTTTTGTTATCATAATCTGAATTTGTTCTTTTGGAAGAGATAACTGCTTCTACCAGTGTGTCGCCATTGTTGGCAACCATTTCACATTTTTATGCCATCTTTATAAGATACCTACACAAGTGTTTTGGGAACCCTCGATTCTCACCGCAATCTTTTGAATAAAACAACAATGTTATTTTGCGCATTTGGAAACCTGCCTTTTGTTTTCATTTTCACGGCTGCAAGTGTGAAAACTTTGATTTTGAAGTCACTTCAAGTGCATTAAAATTGTCACTGGATTATTATGGTTACTCTTGTCTATGTGTTTATTGTATTTCTAATTCAATTATGGTCGCACAGTTGGCAAGACACCAAAACCTTTACTCATTTGGAATTTTGTTTGTTGTTAATATCACTTCATTTTATAAGACTGTGATGATATTCTCCTTGATTCAATGGTGGTTTGATGTACTTTGATCAAATTCCTTGGGACATTGGTTTCATAACAAATGCATTAACATGGTGATTAGACCCTTAATTCAATGGTTTCATAAAACACATGCTTGTTATGATCGAACCCTTGGTGATTATTCGAAACATTGTTTTGATTTTAAAACCATGCAAACACTATTGCTTATGCAAATATTTGGGTCGACTTACTATTAATTGTTTGAATAGCATTTTTTTTAACACATTGCAATAGTGATTACCATATGTTCCACCGGTTGTACATTTGGATATGACTGTTTTTCATGGGTTAATGTCATTCCACCACCCTCGCACACTTTGACATTAATGCGTGCTTTCTATCCCGGTTACCTCTATTGGTTTTCGGGGAAGCCTGTGAGCTATCGGACCTGCGTATACTCTATCCAAACCCTTGTCCATTTACCTTGCTCACTATGTATTATGTTCTATGGCAGCAGTGGTGTGCATAGAACCAAATGGTATCCAAACTTTGTTGCTTTTTGATGTAGGAGCATCCACGAGAGCATCCACGAACTATCAACTGAGCAGCGCGTGAAGGAAAAGGAACAGCTGGAAAGCGCCAGCATCCAAGTTTTGAACCATTCTAATATATGGCTGCGCCAAACATTAATGTTTTGATGAGATGAAGCGCACCGTACATTGTAACAGACCTTGAGCGGATAAGCTCTAGTCCTTAGGTAGCTGAGGCATTTACTTAGAGTTAATGCAGGTAGATAGAATAATTAACTGTAGATTAGACAGTTTTAGTTTAGAGAGGGAAAACGGAATATAGGCACCCTCCCTTGTATCATTGTATTATTATTATTCATTCATACAGGAGCAAGAGAAAGCAGAGCAGAGAGATTGTGAAGAAACCTCCATGTACAGCTATTGAATTAATAGGAAGAGCCCGATTCAATTCCATGGACGCGTTTGACCTCTGTGTGTTGTTGATATTGTGCTTGTGTATGTTTGCTTCATTTTATGCTTATTTGTTATATGCTGCTTATGTGATTGCATATCAGGTTAGGAACCTGAGAGAATGAGATTCAATTGTTTCTC
>SNQJ01S0011409.1:0-15644 GCA_010110895.2 Picea sitchensis
GAGAAAATGACAAGTGTAACCTTCTTCATGAAAAAGTTCTTAATGAAGAGTTTGATCTTCCATTATCATGACATAATCATAATATCATCTTGATAACCAAAAATGTGGATAACACCTAGCCCCAACCCTCAGGTAATACGATCACTACAATGTGACCCTATTCCAGTCCCTTTTGACGCATGGCATGCGCGGGAGATGGATAAGCCATAGAAACGGTTCTTGGAACCTTCCACCATAAAACCGAGTCTTTGTTGAGTGGTTGGCACATTTTATGTAGGCGCGGTCCTATGGTTTGTTGCCATATGACCTATGATGCAGGGCTAAGGGGCCAACGCACAACCCTATGGGTTGGTGCTTGGCCACCTATCATTTCATGTGACCGATTATTAGGGGGCGTGCGCCTATGTTGGGGGCTTATGGCCACATTTTTTCTAAATGTGGGTTTTGACCATAGGATTATGGATTTTAATTGATTTTCTCACTAATTTTTGGGTAGTTTTGGTTATTTTTCATATCTTGGTGGATATTGGGCCAAATTGAGTTCCACGAAAAGTAGGATGTTGGGATTTGATCCCTCTACCTCATGGCTATATAAAACAAGCCATTTTGAGGTTTTAGACAAGCAATAAGTAGCAAATAATCTTTAGGCAAGTCGAGGAAGAACTTGCCAAGGTCAAGTAGTCTTGAGCAGTGCAGAGTAGCTGAGCTTTGGAGGCAGTTTGCGGGAGTTCTACTACTCCATTTTCAGTGCTATCTGTTGCATTAGGTTTCTGAGACAGAGAAGAATATAGCTAGTCAGTTAGAGCCCTATATGATGTGATTTTAATGCAGATTGTAAAGCATTGAATATTGAATAGAGAAAGCCTCCCTCACTGAAGACAAAGGCTCGGAGACGTAGGCGAGATTGTTGAAATCCGTTATCAACTTCTTATGTTCAATTTGTTGATGGTTTGCATTCTTGTGTCATCTATTATTGCTCTGAATTATTAAAGTCTTTTTTGTTGTCATATTTACATGCACCATCAGAAAAAGGTCTTGATTAAATTGAGGTTATAGTGTGTAATTGCTAAGCTTCGATTTTCGGATCACCAATGATACCAATGACACTAATGTGTTGGATGGGTATATCTCCAATGAATCATAAAAATATGAGGATGCAACATCTCACAATGACTATGAGGATGTGTTCCAATCAATTGATAATGAGAATCCAACATCTTCCACTATGTATGATGCTTATCATGAGGGTAGTCCAAGAGTGATAACACCTATGCATGATGAGGATTCATATGATGTTGATGATTAAGAGGACATGAATTTACCTCAATAGGATGATGAAATTGAACAAGCCTTAACATTGTAAGATTTGGAGGAATGACTATTGGTCATGGAGGAGCAGATTATACAAGTATTGACGAGGGAAGATGGTGATCATAAGTTTATTGAAGACCTTATGTGGAAAACCCAAATGGAGGAGAGGAAAAAGGGGATTGCATATGGACTCACTAGTGCTCAATTGTGCATAATCAAAAGGGAACTAGAGTAGATGAAATCCAATTATTTGCAGTTGTTCATGGATAGGGACCTTGCTCTTAAATTCAATGAAGACAAGGAAAGGGAGATTGAGGATATTTGTTATCATCTTAGTTTGTCACACTCTTCATCATTGAAAACAACACAAACTTCATCATATTTGGTGGTAGTGACACATGAGATCTTGAGTGGAACACGTGATCTGAGGGAGGAGCCTTTTGTGACGATTCCACACGAGGAACATTCAGAGTTGTAGGTGTATGAGGAGAGTTTTTCCACATATGGTTTTGACTGTGGGCCTATTTTGCATTGCAGGGATAATGCGCCATTTATTTTGGCTCAATGCTTAGCTAAAGAGGGGGTAGTTGAGAAAATTCATTGTGGACCAACCAATAAGGAAGTATATGCACCAGTTGGTTGGGGAATCAATTATAAAAAAGTTGTGGATACATCACTTTGGGATCCAGGATAAGTTGATAGTAGTGGAGTGATTGATACAGTAGCACATATGGGATATAGGATGGTACATGATGATAAAGTGGCGTGCAGTGGTATACAACAATATACAATTGTGTATGGTGGTGTGCAATGGGTTTTTGGGACGTTTTCCAAGGGGAGACCTCTAGACAGGGACTTCAGACATATCATTGAGTTTGGTTCACCCAAGATTGATGAGTGGATGAAGGAGCTTCATGGAGAGGAATATTCCTTAGAGATTGATCTTTGATTGGGATATCCCCATAGTAGGGACAAAGAGCAGGATACCCACAGGATCACTCTCAGATGTCCCATTGAGTCCTTGGTCATACCATTAGGGTTGACCAATGCACTTGACACTTTCCAATCTTGAAGATAGTGGCAATGGCATCTAGTGTTATTTTCTAATGTTAGCGGTATATTCAACAAGATATGGTGGGTTCACCTGAGTCAGATGAATGAGGTAGATGAGATTATAGCCATGCTAGATTTCTTTCATTTGGGCTATGTGGTTGGATCACATGAGGGGATCTAGATTGGATTGGATCAGTTCTCATAGATTTCAGCTAACATAGTGGTGGATGGAATCACCCACTACAGGGGTTGCACACATGTAGTCCTTGAGTCTACACTTAGGACGGTTACACATGATTAATCTTTGGTAGGGTATTCTGGGTACTCGTATGAGTATGAGGAACAACATGTGACATGGATACTTTCTAGGGAGGTATTTATACTCCATAGATTACTTGAGTACATTTATGTTATATTTTTGCAGGAGTCTAATAAATTAATAGGCACGAAGTTGATTCCTAGTACTTGGTTTCCACCAAATGACAACATACTAGGGGCTTGGATTAGTTTGACTCCGATGGTTACCATTATGGCACAAAAAAAATAGCAGGTATTGGTAGTACTGGAATTCCAATTTGGTGGTGGGATCCATGAATTCTTTTGAGTGATAGATTGATTCAGATGATGATGAGCGACATAAATGTGACAGTGATTGGCCTGCTTTATTTTTGGGACTTCAAGAGAGGGGAGGTCGAGAATTTATCTATATGGTAGGGAAGACTCAAGGCCAGTCATGGATTTGAAGGATTAGATTTCACTAAGACACCTTCATAGGAGAGGATCTAAGATAGTGATTTCAATCCATTCCAAGAATTCAACTCAGGGTTCCAGGAGAGGAGGACGTAGACTAGGTGTGTTGGTTTGATGGTGATGATCAGAGTGGTGCAACGTCAACATGGTGGTACCTTTCCGGGATTAGTTTGGGACCCTAGGATTACATGGTTTTATAGTTCATCTATTATCATAGATGTGAGCACTGATTTTGACTTTCCAGATTTACTTTTGGGAGGCTTAGGAGTGGTTTCTTGGAGGAGTTGGCTGAATTTATGTAGCTTATGATTTCCTGGATTATAAGGAGTAGTCAGGTGGATTTTGGTATTTTCACCTTACAGACCAGTGCTATGAGTAGAGGGTGCTTCATGTCATATAGGATCGTATGGGATCCTAGCGACTTTACCTTCTACAGGGTTCTTGTGTTTAGGGACTCTGCGGACAATGTGTTGGGGGATTGTCTAGAATATGCTTTGAATGATTGTAGTAAGTTGGGGGTTTGTTACACATCAAAATTCCTCACTTCGATAATGTCCCATTATCATTGTCGCAAAAGTCATAATCTCGTCCTGCATGTGTTGCATTGTAGACAACATCATAAGAACACTTGGTACATCCTCTAAGGTTTGTTAGAAGAGGAGAGCATGTCATTTGGAAAAGTTTGAAAACTTTTTAACTTGAAGAATGATCATCTCAAACAAATTTTTGGAGATCAGCATTCCCATGCCCACATGCATGGAGTGCTAGCGCTCCTTGTCCCCTTATCGGGGAGCGCCATAACACTCTGTTTCCATCTTTAATGGAGCACCGATCTGTTGAGATAATCTTGGGGAAAATCCCCCTTATTTCTAAGGACATATAGAAAGCATCCAAGTTAGTTTGGCTCAAATCCAAGTTATAGGCTGGATCTAAGGGAAATCCCACAACTGATGGAGTCATATCCTCAACTTATTCCAAATATAGCTAAGGTGGTTGAGCCTCTCGAAGACTATATAAGGAGGAATTCTCATGGTTAAAAGGAGGAGAATATCAGTGAAAAGAATTGTCATTCTGATCATGGATGTTTTGAGAAAGGGGTTGGACAAGAAGGACTTGGTGAGGCTATTGCATCTGCATCTATAGATTGTAAGCACCTTGTTATGTTCTCATTAATATATATGCTTGACATGTTTCCTTCAAGTTTGTGTATGTTTGCATGGGCTTGTCTCTTCTTGATAAATCTAGTTTAAACCAATCTTGGTAGAATAGGAAGCATGCATTGTCTTTGTTGTCTATTGAATTGCATAACTCATTAAAGGTCTTGAAGATCAAGTTCAGTCTGGACCAAGCAAGGAAAAACTTCATAAAAATGTACATCATGCTTTCTTCCTCTTTTCCTTTGACTAGTTTCTACATTTAAAGGAATGTTAGTGTTCAATGTTAGCATTTTTCTGTCTTGATCATAGGGGTCTAATATCCAAGAGGATATTCACCTGTCCACAGGGGAATTTTCCTACAGCAGAAATTGGTGACTCCATTGGGAGTCAAAGATTTCAGTTTCGGTTTCTTTACTTGGTCTTGTATTAGCTTTTGCTCATCTTCAGATCCTACTCACTATATTTTTTCTCTTTTATACATGTGTTGTCAATCATGAAGTCATCTCACACAGGCTGATGATCAAGCCTTCCTGAGTTTTTGTTTTATGAGTTTACTCTTTTTCATTCTCAGAAACCCACACCTTCCTTCCCTTACATCTAGAGCATTGATTTCATTATCAACGCTCCCCTGCAGTGCTTTAGGGAGTGTTGTAGAGCTCTGGTGCTTATACAACTAGAGTGCCAATTTTTCTCTCTGTTGAAAAATTGTTGGATATCTGTGGTGGGTGTGATTTTTTTGGATTTTTCTTTTTCTCAAGACTTTTTCTATTAGTTTGTGTCTTCTATAAAACTTGCAACCTATTTCTTTCTTTGCTTAGATTTTAAGATATTTCCTTGTTTTTAAATCACTCTTTCTCTTTAAGATTTTGAGTTCATTTTTGATACTTTCTCGTTCATCTGATCGTTTGAAATTTGTTACAAGGGAGCCCATAGATCTTTGTACTGTTCCATTTGGTCTTTGATTTGTATCTTTCCAAGAAAATTTCTTGATTGAGTTTTGTTATTTTGGTTGTCTTTTTGAAAAGTTTAGATTTTTTTTCACTTCTTATTTGATTGTTGTGAGAGTGTTCTTTTTGTTTGTATGATACTTGCTTCCAATTGTCTAAAACTACAAATAGTGAAATCTTGTTGGCATAAGAAGATTTGAATCAAAACAATTGATGTTCATTTTTAAACAAAAATATATCTTTTCATGATTGGTTTTTGGATGTTAGAATCAATCTCTGAATAGTTTAGCATTGAATTGGATTCCTATTGAAAGCGATTGCATGAAATTTCTGCATTCTTGTGTTTGATAGTGAAAGAAAGAACTTTTTTCTCCTTCCCATAAATAGAAGTTCATTGAAAGAAACAATTTCTTCTCATTTTTCTTTTGCTTCTTTGTCATTTGAGTCATAATATCATCAGTTTCACTCTCATTCACTTTTGAGTAAAGAACAACCACTAAAATCAACGCTAATTAAAATTGATCTAGAAACTTTTTCTTTATAGATTCTTCCACCAACATTAGACTAGGATTAGCGCTTTGTATTAGGCTATGAGTACAACTCTCCAAAGCATTCAAAACAAACTTAGCATATTCCGATAGGGAGATAAAATCCAATTTTCATATAAGCATAGCTGGGATCCCTCTCTCACACAGGGGTTACACATGAGGTCGCGTTCGGGAGAGCCACATAGATTATCCCTCTGTTGTTTAATCGTTCATAGTAGTAAGATCGTATATTGGGCGTTCTTCTTGAGATCCAACTACCTTCATTTGGTCTTGGTGCTTCGTGAATTCTAAATCCATTCGGGGTCCTTTGGAGTTCTACCGGTCCACTTGTCCTCAGTTCTCTTGAAGGATTTTGGACTTGTTATCCTGCCCATACATTCAGACTGGAATGTCGAATGTACCCACCCAGAGGATGACTATGAGTTGGTGTCCTTAGTAGCCATAATATTTAGTGTCTTTACACAAGGTGACGGTGAAGGGAAGTCTTCATTGTACCTGGAACAGACATTGGTCAAACTCACTCGGGCTCCTTGGAGGGTAAATCCACGTTTACTGTGTGGAATATTGCACCAAGGCATAAGTCCATTAAGTAGGTCACCATCATAACTGTTCTACCCACTCATATCCTAGCCCCTTCTCATTTTGATCACGCAATGTTGGATTTCATCACCAACTAGTATGGTCATTGAGAGAAGGTTTGTTTGCTTGTTGGTTATTCTAGATTTTTTTAGCATGTGCTATTGATTTAATAATTTGTCATTGAGCCTGTAGACGATAAAGGTCTTCATCGATCACATAGGATGCAAGGATTTCCTCTGGAAGAAGGCTATGAACCCTTACCTCCTAATTCACCAGAAGACATTTATCGTTGAGAGGTAGAAAACTGCTTCAACGTTGGGAGCACTACTACTCCTTTGTTAGAAAATACTAAAAGTGCCTTGGTTATGGTTGAGGATCTCATTACTCATACTACACCTATGTCAGAAGCTCCTATTGAACCACTCCTTATTCGATTGTACTTGTTTGTTAATATTATAGAAGAAGAAGTCCCTCTTTTTCCATCGAGACCAATTACTGAGACATATATAGGATCCACAGAACCAATTTTAATGATGAGTTTAGGACCCCTGTTCGTCCTACTGATGCAGTAGATCCACATCAGACACATGCTCATTCTGTATGGATTTCTCCATTAGGGTGTGATCTTTATGAACATTTTGACTTTATTCAACAACCTCTTGATCCTCATGACCCTCTTTCCACTGAGGCAGGACCGTCCGGTCAGACTATTGATCGTCCCATCGAACATGTCATCACTCTTACTGCTACGTCAACACAAATCCAACTTAATGCTGGAGTCATAACACCTAATCATACACAAGGTACTTCAATCGTTACTCACAATTTTACACCTCTTCATGATACAACTCCTCATGTTCCACAAGATCGTGTTGGAACACCTTTACAACAGAGAATGTAGACCCTTTCCAGACATACACAACCAACTGCAGGAAAAATACCAGTTGGGGGGAAACCATTATATAGTGGGCCCATCCCTCCTGGGGGACAACCATCTTTTAGCGAGCCCATCCCTCTTGGGGGACAACCATCTTTGCACATTCCTTCCGGGGGATAACCCCCCTTTACTAGTTAAAACACAGTTGTCAATCAACCAATGGTAGGGGGGAAGCCCTCTTTTACTGTAAACCCTTTGCAATCATTGGGAGTACCTCAAGGAGGTACGTTTAATCAACCTTACCATGGAGTGAAATCATACCATAACCCACAAGGAGTAGTGCCAAATCCTGTTCCTTCTGGATTATATTTTGGACAACCTTATCCGGGTGTCCCAAATCCCACCCGGGGTCCTCAAGGACAACAAACTTATCCTCCCCAAGGGTCTAATGTTTACCCTCCTCAGGGAAAAACTATTTACCCCCCACAACCAAATCAACTGACTTATACTCCTCAAAATCAACCAGGTTTCACCCCGCTCATGAATGTTCCTCAACAACAATCAAATCATGCCTATACTAGTCAAGAACAACCATATATGGGAAGGCCTACTGGATACAATTATCCACCTCAACCAGTTTGTGGGCCCACTGGTGTCCCTATGCCTCATCAGTATCACCCTCAGGTTAACCAAAAACTACCCTTTCTTGCTACACTGGATCTACCAGATTTGTCCTGGTTGACAAATGATCCCATATTGCATTTTCCATTTTGGCCAGTAATTCCTGCTAAATTACCTTCTGGCATCTCCAAATTTGATGGTAAGCCTAGGGAAGAGCCAAACAACCATGTGATGAAATTCCATTTACGGTGTTCATCAAACTCATTGATGGATGATTCTATACGTTTGCATCTTTTCCAGCACACACTCACAGGCTCTACAACCAAATGGTACATTGAACTTCAACGTGGTTCCTTTCAAGACTTCAAATCTCTAGCTATGGATTTTCTCACGCATTTTCAATTACCCATCCGTTACGAGACGAGTACTGAAATTTTAACCTCCCTTCATCAAACGAACTCTGTACATATCTCTGATCACATTCATGAATGGAGACGATGACAATGAAGGTTGATTAAAGCAACCATTCCTAACCAACTATTGGCAGAGTGGTTTACTAAATCTCTTTTACCCCCAATTTCTTGTAACGTCGCCATGGCTGGTGTGGTCATTGAGGAAGAATCCATTTCCTGAGCTCAGTACTTAGATTTGGTTTACTCCCAATCCAGTACTTTGTATGAATTGATTCAAAATGCTACCTGTACTCCTACCGATCCATCCAAACCTTCTTCCACGACACATGCAGATGGAGTTATCGATACCGTCAAAACCCAATCTTGATCACAATCGACTGGAACAACAAATTGCTATGTTTATGCACCCATTACCGGTTCGACTTCACTCTCCTCTACCTCCCTCCCAAATCAAATCTCTGAGGTAAATACAGTTCAATCTGCCTCTTCGCAACAATCCGAGGGTAAGAAGAAATAAAAAAATAAACCCAATAATAAAATAATAATAATAATGAACATCCCAAAACACAAACTCCACCACCTGTTGTTAAAAAGAAACCACAACGAAAACTGAAATTCCCATGTCTTATTTGTGGTGAGGATCATTTCACCCGAGTCTGTACACATCACGATGAAGTTGCAAAAATTTTCAAAGGAAATTCCCAACCCGCTGTGTTAACACAAACCTTTCCTCAACAAAATTCCATGGTTGCTCAAGCACTTTCCCCTTTGGAAGGGGGCAGTTCCAGCTACCTTCCTAGTGATGAAGCCTCAATGAGTGCTAATATTTATATGTTCAATGGGATTGATTTAACCACTCGCACCACCACGTATGACACAGTGACTAAACCTGAGAAATAAAAGGTCACTAATGGTACCCCACCAGATCCATCTCCTGCCTTTGTTAGTCCTCCATCAGGGTCACTTCAGATAAAGAAACCTACTTTCGACTCTATTTTACGCCCTCCCAAGAGAACTATTCACAAGTCAACTTTTAATCCTAGTTCACGTGCCACCCAAAAATACAACATTGATGAATATTTGGCTCAAGAACCATGTGCTATGTCTACTCTTGGCTGCCATCGACGCCAATGATCCCGAGTCATCAAATAATATCACATTTAACCTCGATAAATTCAAGTCACAACTTTCTCACCAGCTTGATTTTCAAATTGATGTCATTTTTCATAACCAACACATTCACTACACCATATTGGATGAGGGAGCTTCCACTTGTGTCATGTCATTAGCTTGTTGAAAAGGATTAAAATCACCCGTGCTTAACCAATCCCCTACAATGTTATGAGCATTCGATGGACGAGGTTTTCATCCTCACAGACTCTTGCAGTCCTTAGCCATTCAGTTGGGGGGTAAGACCGTCTTTGTCGATGTAGAGGTAGTTGATGCTCCCCTTGATTACAACATTTTATTATGAATAAGTTTGTTCTATTCCATGAATGCCATCACTTCATTGGTGTTTTGATGTGTACAATTCTCTCATCAAGGTAAAGTTGTCACTATCGACTAGTTAAATTATTGCACACCCGACGCTCGCACTCCCGCCACCAACAATATTCCTTTTTTGGGAGATAGTAAGATCACTTATGAAAGTGTTGGTGTAGGTATTTTAAAATATTCTTCCCTTATGGGTACTTTACCTGCACCACTTCCTCCCACCACACAACATATTTCCACAATCAATATGATCTTGACTATGGCCTATTATTCTTTAGAATCATATGATCCTTGGGTTGTGCCTAGTCCTTTAGAATTCGATGCACTAGGTGAATCCATGCCACTTAGTCCAGCTAAGGCTTCATACGATTCTATCCAATCTTCCTCTCCCTCCTTGGATGAACAACATCTATTGGCATCCAACACTTATTTGTTGTCATCTTAGTTGAATTCCTTGTGCTCTACTTTCAACTACATCTTACATATTTTTCCATTGGATGAATCCATTATGTAAATGATTAGTATCGACGAGGTACCTTGGGATGAAAACCATCATCGATCATATTTTCTTCCTAGTCTAGATGAAATTCAGGAAGATATACACTCTATCTTCCCCCCAAATGTTGTTGATTCTCCCCAATCTCCTATACTTACCTAGGATACTACTTTCGAGGGGAATTTAGGAAAAATATATTCTACCATTGCTATCGATATTTCGATCAAAGAAGGTATCGTGGAAAATGTTCATCTCGGTGCTAATTGTTTTCTCGAGGAAGTGGAAGATTGCACCACTTTATTTAAATAATTTCGCGATGTCTTCGCTTGGAGCTACGAGGAAATGCCCAGGATCGATCCTTCAATCGTTGTGCATGAAATAAAAAATTACCCAGGCATTAAACCTGTATGAAAAAAAATTCTCCCGGTTCATCCTAAGAAAACCACGACCATTAAGGCAGAAGTTGAAAAACTGTTGAAATCTGGCTTTATCTATCCTGTCCCCTTGACGAAATGGGTTTCTAACATTTTTTCGGTTGCTAAAAAATGAGGAACCATTCATGTCTGTGTTGATTATAGGGATCTCAACAAAGCTTGTCCAAAATACAATTACCCTACACCCTTCATCTACCAAATAATTGATAATTTCCTTGGCAGTGTTATTTTTTCTTTCATGGATGGATTTTCAGGGCATAACCAGATTGACATTCTACCCACTGATCAACATAAGACATTATTCATCTTCCCATGGGGAGAATTTTCTTATCGGAAACTACATTTTGGTCTAACAAATGCTAGTGCTATGTTCTAGCGGGCCACTTCCTATGCTTTCCATGATATCAAACATATTGCGGAACCCTATCTCGATGATTTACCTGCCCATTCATATAATCAACAAGACCATATTGGTCATTTACGAGCCATTTTTATTCGATGTCGGTTCTACCGTATCCGTTTGAACCCCCACAAATGCATCTTCGTTGTTGAATCAAGTTGACTCCTTGGTTTAATTGTCTCCAAAGATGGGATTAGGGTGGATCCCTTAAAAATCAAATCTATTCTTGCTTTACCTCCTCCCAACAATCTGACCCAACTACAAAGTTTGCAAGGGAAAGAGAAATTTCTTTGTCGTTTTATATGTACTTACGCCGATATTACTAAAGGATTTATGATTTTGTTGCATAAAGACACTCCTTTCATCTAGGATGACACTTCTCAACGATCCTTCGATGCTCTTAAGCATGCATTGACCCATACACCCCTCTTGCATCCCCCAAATTATGCATGAGACAATATCCTTTATTTGGAAGCCTCTACTTCCACTATTGATATGGTGTTAGTTCAAGAGGACCCTAACAATGACAAACATGTGATTTAATATCCGAGCAAGAGTCTATCTAGTCCCGATATCCGATATTCACACATTGAAAATTTGGCTCTGGCGGCTGTCATTTCCGTCCAAAGATTTCTCCATTACATCCCGTTATGCACTACCACGGTCATAGCTGACTTGAACCCATGTATCATATTCTGGCACATCAAGTCCTTGGAGAAAAATATTCTAAATGGATCATTATTCTTCAAGATTTCGATCTCGAGTTTGCCAAATCAAAAGCTAAAAATTCTTTGGTTTTTGCAGAACTTATCTGCGATCTTCCCCATGCTAATGAAGACATTGAGCCCAATGATTCTCTTCCTGATGAATCTCTGTTTCTCATTAACATGTCTAACCCTTGGTATGGAGATATTCTTCTCTATCCTGAAACCCAACGTTTTCAACCCGATATTTCCCATGAAGAACGTCGTTGTATTTGCCACCATTCTAAACACTACCTTATCATTGGTGACACTTTGTATCATCGTGGTATTGACACTATCCTATGATGTTGTTTAAACCATGATGAATTTGAATGTGTTTTGAATGACTGTCACCTTGGATCATGTGGCGGTAACCTTTATGGGATGGCTACAACTAAGAAAATATTACGTGTTGGTTATTTTTGGCCCTCCATATTCAAAGATTGTATTGAGGCTATCAAAAGATGCCAAACCTACCAAGTTTTTCACTAAAAGGCACACACCCACCCTGCTCCACTGCATCCTATTTTCGCCATCGACCCCTTTGCAAAATGGGGCATTGATTTTATGCAATGTAAGCCTACCTCAGCTAGGGGGCACAGTTATATCATTGTTGTCGTTGATTATTTCACTAAATGGGTTGAGGCTATGCCTATATTTCTTAACGATGGTCGTACTACAACTCTCTTCATCTTTAACCACATTATCACTCACTTTGGTGTTCCACAAGCCATTGTCACTGATCATGGTTCACATTTTCAAAACCAGATGATGAGTGAGTTACATGTCAAGTTTGGTTTTCGCCATGAAAACTCATCCCCCTACTATCCTCAAGAAAACATACAAGTTGAATCTATCAACAAAGTCCTTAAAACCATGATCCAACACATGGTGGGGGAAAACAAAACTTCTTGGCACTTGCAACTTTTCTCCGCCCTCTGGGCTTATCGTACCTTAGTGAAAACTGCAACTGGATTCACTCCATTCTAGTTGATATATGGCGTCGAAGTAGTGTTACCAATTGAGTGTGATATCCCTTCATTGAAACTCACCATAGAACTCTTTCCTCACACCTCTGCTGAAGAGGAACAATTCTTATATTTGACTAAGTTGGATGAAACATGTCACGATGTTTCTCTTGTTAACGAGACATATCAAAAACGAATTAATAGTCAATATGAAAAATCTGTTCGACCTCGTACTTTCGCCGAAGGAGACATAGTCCTTGTTTATGACCAGATTCATGATAATCTAGGGACATGAAAGTTAAAACCTTTGGGGCATGGACCTTATATCATAAAACATGTATTACATAGAGGTGCCTATGATCTAGTTGACTATGGTGGAATATATCTCGGTGAACCCTGGAATGGGATTTACCTCAAGAAGTACCATGCATAAAAAATCTGGGATGTGTGCTTTGTACACTATTGTACTATATTTTTAATTTGGTGTGTCTTTTATCTTGCATGTACGAGTTTTGTTTTAGCCTCTTATACTTTGTATTGTGATTGCGTGTGCATATGACATCTCCCTTTCCCATATTTGTCGGGTTTTCATATGGCGCTAGTCAGCACACCCGGAACATTTCTTCTACAACTTGGGTCATTTACTAGTCTTATGAGTTGGTGAGTTAAAGAGGCATTTTCCTAGGATAGAAAACCAATAATGTGACATAATATCAAATTGTCATTGGAATTTTAACCGAGGCCTCCTCTCTAGATATATCTCATATAATCATTAACCTAGATTCTCAACTCGTGGTTTGTCAGCTTAATCAAGTCTATGTCGTTCATACCCTATCCTATTGTGTCTCCACCTATGAATTCGTTGCCTTGAGATAATTTTTGAATTTACACAATACAAGCACATACCAAGAGAACTCAACACAACATTAGATTCACTAGAAAATTATATTTTGGATTGGTATCTTGCACATAGATAAAACTTTGTAAGGAAAATGAATAAAATGTACATTAAAAACATCACACAAGATAATTTGCAACATCATTGGCACCAAAAAACTTGAATATATATATATATATATATATAATGCATGATAGCAAAAGTTTGTTTACATAAAAAAAGTACATAATGGGGCAATATCTAGGTCCTCATTCCCATGATATCATCATGAAAAGACTACAAAACATATAGAGGATCCTAGTCCTCCTGCACCACGTTGTGCTCCGAGAAGCATACCACCGCATGAGCCACTAGTTAGAGAAAGTGTTTCAAACTCTCAGGAACCCCTACTATATGCCTCTGCAGATGAAGAGGCATGTCTCATGTCCTGAGAGGTGGGACACCCATAGTAATACCTCAAAGGTTCCTTTGAACCTCCCAGAGACCTTCCACTACCACCTCGTGCTTCATATCTATCTGTACATCTCCGCGACGCCTAGTGCCGACATCTTTTCCGAATGTGATGTGCCCTTATTTGTATGATGAAACAATACATCTGTTAAAATCCCTCTTTGTACACATAAAAATAATAAAATTTCAAAATAAAAAAACACATGACAAGGTTTGGTTTCGTACCTGACGCATCCTAGTCAATACCCTCCGGAATCACTAAGTCCATGCTACCCCATAAATCTACTCTGGCATATGTAAAGTCCTAAATAACGATCAACTGCCTTCTCCACCAAGCGAAGAAGTCAACTGTGAACTTGAACTATGAGTCAGTCTCCAATATCGGGGACAAACTTGTCCATATTTCCATACATGGCTCAGTCATTGGTCATGCCATCAACGCAGTAAGTGGCTACATCTGAGGTATTCACTCCAGAAAGAACGAAACCAAGAAAGAACCATAACCAAAATGTTTCTTCTTCCTAGTCCTGCACTTCGTGATTTGATACTTCATGTTCTGAAGGAATCCTACGCCCCAGTTAAATAATCTAGGCTCCACACATTGTAGAGCATAAGACAAGTGAGATTTTTAAGCCAAATGTGCACTCATGCTACTTGTCGGGTTTGTAATGGAAAATAAAATAGATCGTAGAGTCAGATCTCTAATGTCCTTGATCACGATTCGTCCTCGACTAATCGTGACCCTGGAATACAATGGTCAACCACATACACTTCGATAGGCTGAGGATTTTCCTGTTGCTTGAACAAAAGGATAGGAGCCCATCTTCTTGAGAGGCTAGTAAAAAATTACATGTCATCGAGCTCAATTTTGAGCAATTGTGGTCCAATATGTAGAAATTTCGATACAAATTAATGTATTCCTACGATTCTCCTGATCTAAGAATTTCCACCACTTGTTAAATACACAATCACTTCTGCTATTATTATTGCGGAAGCAATTAAACCACGATCACAACCACAATGCACAAAGTGAAATATCAATAACACACAACACAAAAGTTTTACCGGGAAAGCGTAAAGCTAAAAACCCCACTATCATATATTATGTATATCATGAATCATGAAACAATCTCATACAAAACTCTAATCCAAGAGCTCTCAGTACAATACAATCATCTCACACTTTCATACACAAATTATCAAATACATGTGCCAATTCCTGTGTCCAGACAACCTGCCTCCTATGCACAAACTCTGCAATCTGAATTCTCACAATAAACTCGATTATTACAAATTGCCTCGTTTGCACATGCTCATAAGCATAATCACTGCATGTGTGAACAAATCACAACTGATAGCCAAACTATCCCTTTCACCTATTATCTCAATTGGATCTCCATTGGAACTGACATGCATGTAGTTAACCGTGGTGAATCTTCAGTTGCATGTGAGTTCACTGATTAACTGAACTCTCACTAGTGCATGTTTAGTTACAACTAGTACAA
>SNQJ01S0011409.1:15694-71504 GCA_010110895.2 Picea sitchensis
TATTAACTCACTTAACTACACTTATAATTCTGTTACAATTCCAAATCACTCAGTTATGAATGAGATAATAGATTAATATTTATTGTCTAATTTAATTAAGGGAAAAGTAAATTAGACACATGTTTCTTATTGACTTTTCAACACAATACAGAACACTTGTTTGGCATCATCCTAAAGTCCAATCAGATACTCAAGTAATAAAACTTCTTTCTTCATATTTTGCAATTTGAAATACTTGAGGAGGCCATAATTCCTCAAAGCGACCCTTGTATGAGGGTTTTGAAAAGCGGCTATATCGTTGAGCTCATGCTCATGTTATTTCCATTCGATCATGGTTCTAATTCGTGTAAACTGCAAAAACATACATTCAAAAGCCTTTAATCATTCTCTTGTAGAAAAAAATGGGTATTTTTAGCATAAAAATAAACTTTTTTTTTCCAGTTCTGCATCGAATCTCCCCTAAATTTATCCACATGGGGCTAGTGCTCCCTTGGCACATGCACGAGGGCGCCAAAAACATGATCGAGGCTCCCCTCTCCTGTTTGAGGGAGCGTCGATCTAGTTCGGTGCCTAGGGCTTCCTAGGAAGCCCATAACAACCTAAAAACTACCTAAAATACAATTCTAATCCATGAGAAAAGACGAGAATGGTTAAGTGACCAACTTGGTCTAGACAGATGTGAAACCGGTCAACCACAACTCTGGTGCCCACAACTTGAAAATCGCCCTCGAAGGTTGAAAATACCAAAGCTAGAAGAAATTGGTGAAAATGAAATGGTAAATAAGCTTTCTAACCCTATTTCACTATTATAGGGTTGATTTTTTCTAATATAAAGTTTCTTTTGGGTTTTTAAATCTTTTTTGAGGAGTCACTAATACCCTAGATGCAAATTTGTCTTTTCTTGTAGGCTTCGAAGAAATATATTTTTCATTAAACCTTGTAACACCGACGAGAACAATATTTGTTTTTTCTCATGCTCGAAAAAACATGAGAATGTAAACGAGTAGAATTTATCTCTTTTTCAGACTCGTGAAGGTTACACGAAAAACAAAACCCTTGGAGTCTCCTTTAAGCTCTTTTCAGACTCTCTAAACATGAAAAGATTGTCGAGTGATATTGCTTCCTTTCACAATCATTTAAAAGGTTTTGAAAGGGTGTCTCCCAAGTAACATTTTATCTCTTTTTTCTGACTTTGGAGACTAAATTACAAAAAAGGACAACCTTGGAGTCATCTTTAAGTTCTTTTCAAACTCTCTAAACATGAAAAACCATCGATTTTTCCTTCTCTGGACTCGTTAAAAATTACACATTGAAGGGCCCATATGGGACTGAATCCTTACTTCTTCTAGTTTGTTAAACAAAGGAAGAGGAACTTACCAAAGGTGAGTTATATCAAGCATTTGTTATCCTCCTTGAGCTCATAAAAACAAAAAGAGGTACTCGTCTATCTGGATGGGGGAAAAAATTGAAGGAAGAAAGCCAAGTGTAACACACCCATGATGGGGAGAAAATAAAAAAAATTGTCCTCCTTACAAGAATAGATCCTTTCCCTCTACGATTCCTAATTTGGGAATTTCGGGACTCAGCCCGACCCTCCGATCAAGGTTCTCTGATTCTCTAAGTCAAACCAGACTTAGAGGCCTTAATAGTCTCATCTATTATTCAAACATAGGACCTTCCGGCTTCTAGTGCAGGTCTTATGATACCCGCAACCTTCTCCTTCGCGCTTCAGCGAAGTCTCAGAGTTGGCGTTAGCCCCTTTTCTCTTGGACGCTCCTTGGATGTGACCTTGGGAGAAGACCTCATGCAAACACACAATTGTGGGTGCGGCCAAAGGTGGTTTGAAACCAAACTAATTTTCGACCTGCAATTCTCCTCGAGCCTCCACGTGTCCTTTCTCCAAAACCAAGGTTTGGATTGCAGCCCGCCCTCAACTTTTTAAAGTTCGCACACCTCTAATCCCCGCAATGCTATGGGACCATCGATCTTCCGATCTTGACGGTACTATCTGAACTGACGATTCAGATATGTCCTTTTCAAATCCACTGACTAGATCTTCCCTTCCTAAATCAACGGATGTGATCTCCTTCGTGATTCTGGACTTCGTACTTTTCAAATCTCAAACCCTGCTTTCCTCCGTACATCAATATTCCGGAGTTGACGATCTACAAACACCTGTCCTCTTAATCAAAGATCG
The DNA here is from genome assembly GCA_010110895.2 of Picea sitchensis. Taxonomy (NCBI): domain Eukaryota; kingdom Viridiplantae; phylum Streptophyta; class Pinopsida; order Pinales; family Pinaceae; genus Picea; species Picea sitchensis. Next base: position 17,892 of record SNQJ01S0011409.1, read on the forward strand.
TGCTTTTTATTTGGGTGTTTGACCTTTCAACTAGATCAACGGTCCCGTGGCTCTTTTCTCGATCAACAGTCAAGATCTCCTTCAGGTCTTCGGACTTCTAAGATCTCAAATCTCAAATTTCACCCTTTTTCCCAATGGCTTTTATCCGAAGGCTATAAGCCACTGACGTGTGTCCACTTGATCTGATGATCAAGGATTACTTTGGGCCTTTACCCAAAGTCCAAATATTCATGCCACGTCTCTACTAAACTCCGATGGCTTAGATTCACTTTGGGTGATCTGATGCCTGAGATTTACTTCGGCTCTCTTGCTCTCCAAACTTCGGGAGTCTCAGATCTCAACTGAAAACTCTTGCACAGGTTTCCCAGGAGTTCACGATATGTTGCCACGTGTCCCTCTAGATATGGCGGTCCAGATTCACTTCGGGTCTTCGGGGTTCGAGAATCTCAACTTTCAACTGAAAAACTTCAAACATATTCCTCCAGAGTCCACAATCTGTCGCCACGTATCCCTCTAGATCAGGCGGTCGAGATTCACCTCCTGGTTATGGACGACCTTAAATTACTTTGGGACTTCGAAGCTTTGGTAAGTTCCCTTCTCCTGCATGTGCCAAGTGCTAAGGTTTGTGCACCTTTATTAGATTAGACGACTATCTATCCTTGGTGTTGTGATCCAATGACCACTTTCTCTCCTCTTCTTGAGTTTTTGACTTACTCTAACTTAGAAGATTTTCTAAGTGCTCGAAGGATTCTACCTTTGCTCCTCCTACATGCCTGTCTCTTGGATTTTGTCTGCACTTCTGGAAATGCTATCTCTTTTGAGCTTGATCTCCTTGAATATTTATCCATCCCATGCACTCCTTTCATTTCAGGGATCGCTTCGAACTTAGATCAAAGGTCAACGATGATTGAAGGTTCATAGAAATTTTGGGGCCCCAACATGCATACTCTTTACCAGAGAGTTCGACTTCCACAATCTGGAAAGTGCTCGCTCAATTCTAGTCTAACCGTGATCGTTGATATTCCAGCCTGTCAATATCAATGACAAGGGTGAATTGCAGGCTATGAACTAGTGCATCTGCTATTTCACCTTCGTGGTCCACAATGATTCCCCAACCTTGATCTCCATTCATATATCGACGGTTCATAGAAATTGCGTGGTTCAAATTGACTATCGTGCAATTTGAAATCTTGAAGCCTCGAGCTCCAAGGTGCCTAGACCCAGGTCACATGGATATTCATATAAGTCCCGGGCTATAATCCCCGCTCTTAGTTGGGTTTTTGGTTAAGTAATAGGCACGAGTTCAGAGTCTCCTAGACTACTGGTCTAAAGGGAACACCTTCCCAACTCACAGAGATTTAAGATCTAAATCAAGGCAAAGTAACTTGTGAAGTTACCAAAACGGTAGCTATGCCTAGAGGCTTTCTTCGACTCCATAAGGGTCATGTAAATTCCTAGGGAAAACTCCTTCGAGTGATTAAAATGGGATGTACAAAAATTCAAGCAGAAATATAGGTTCTCAAGGGAACGAATGCATACTCATAACTTAATCATTTAATACATCGAAATAACCCTTTATAGACATGTAAATACTCACATGCATCCATTATTTACAATTCAAATCATAAGGAAAGAAAAAATTTATCAGAACCATAGAGTGTGATGTGACTGCTGAAAGGGGTGCTCATTTCTACCCAACCATAGGCTCAGTCAGTCCCAATGGATTTAACACTAGCCACCCCTAAGCTTAAACCACGATGCTTTGAGATTCAATCTCTTACTTCCATCTCAATGGAAGTTAGGGACGAAGGTTAATCTCCTTATCCAAATACATAAATAGATAAGGATGAAGGTTACTCTCCTTCTCCTGGCTCAATCTCTATTTTCTGTGGTCAGAGCTCACTGTTCCTCTTTCATTCCTTCCTTGGACCCAAGATTTTTCGCTCTCGTCTCTGCATTTTTCCACAGGTATTCCTTTGCCCACCACACTTTCTTCCTTGCCTTTCTCAACATGATTGCGTGTGTCTCAAATTCCCACTCCGTGGTCAGGTCTGGAAGCCTTACGAATGGGCGTTTTGGCCCATCCCCTCATTAAATCTTGAGGAGGTCTTCCCACCTACCAGCCAGACTATAATTCATTTCTGGGTCAGAGGGTTGTTCCGATATGATCAATTAATTCTAGCATGGTATTGGTTCGGTGGAGGTTAACACAACCATTTCAGGTCCCCTCCACCACCTTTCATAGCATTCGTGGTTTTCTCTTAGCACATCCCCTCTTTCAACAATCATGAAACATGTAACCATTTTCTATTAAAATAACAAAACTTACATTCATCGACCTTTTGTACAAAGGTCCATCAAATCAAACATTCACACTTTTAGGTTTTCCATAATTCCTTGGCCAATATAGTTATATTTATAGACTGGGGGAAGCAGGGTGTTACAATTCTCTCCCCCTTAAAGGAACATCGTCCTCGATGTTCTACCTATCAACATGACATGTATGTAGATGAGTAAACAAAATCAGATATGCCTGTCTCATGGCATCCTCCATTTCCCACGTAGACTCATCTGGGCCAAAGTGTTTCCACTGCACCTTGACCTGGGAAATGGTTCGGTTCCTGAATGAGGTTTCCTTCCTGTCTAATATGAATTGGGGTTCTGGAAGGAATTATCCCTCTAGCTCCACCTGGATCGTAGACTAGTCAATTATATGATTAGCATCATGTACATATTTCTTTAATAATGAAACATGAAAAACATTATGTTCCTTTATAGTGGGAGGGAGTGCTAGCCTATAGGATACAAGTCCCACTCTATCTAAGACTTCAAAGGGTCTCCAATACCAAGGTGCCAATTTGGCACAGGCTCCCATTCTCAGGGAAATCTTCATGGGTTTAACTTTGAGATATACATGGTCTCCGGTCTTGAACTCTCTGGGAGTCCTCTTTCTATCGGCATAAATTTTCTGTCTATCCTGAGCAGTCTTTAGATTTTGTCTTATCTGAACCACTTTTTGTTTCATTTCTTTCATCATGTTGGGTCTGATAGTAATTCTATCCACTGGGTTACTCCCACTGATTGGAATATTGCACTGTATACCATAGAGGGCTTCAAAAGGGCTCATCTTTAAGGATTCCTGATAACCATTGTTGTAGGCAAACTCTACCAATGGTAGGTAGTCTTCCCACTTCTTAGGCCGATGCATTACATGCATCCTTAGCATGTCTTCTACTAGATGGTTCACTCTTTCTGTCTGTCCATCAGTTTGAGGGTGATAAGCTGTGATGAACAACAATTTTGTCTCAAAACCAGCCATTAGGGATTTCAAAAAGCTTGAAGTGAATTTGGTATCTCGGTCAGATACAATTTCCTTGGGCATTTCATGCAATCTAAATATCTCCTTCATGAAGATGTTGGCAATATCTATTGCCTTGCAAGTTGATTTGATAGGAACAAAATGAGAAGACTTACTCAGTTTGTCCACCACAACCATGATGGCATCATTTTTCTTGGTCGAATTTGGTAATTCAGTGATGAAGTCCATGGAGATGGTTGCCCATTTCCATTCTGGGATTGGTAGGGGCTGTAACAATCCCGCTGGATATCAGTGTTCTTCCTTAACTTGCTGTCATTCTAGGCACTTAGCTAAATAGTTATCTATGTATTTCTTCAATCCAGGGCAATAGAATTGTTTCCTAGTGGCCGTGATCATCTTCTGATATCCTGGGTGACTAGTATATGGTCTCTTATGTAGTTCATACATTATGAACCTCTTCAAGTCATCACGGTTTTGAATATACAATCTGTTTCTGTAAGTCAACATCCCTTTCTTGAGCATCTGGTAGCCTTCATACTTTATCCATGTAGGCTCTTGCCTTAGGTATGAAGTAACGGTCTTGAAGAATACTTTTGTCTCTTGTGCATTTCTCACTCTTTCCCTGACGTCCATTTTAGAGGTGCTTACTTCTGCTAGATTAATCATTTTTATACTTCTACTAAGGGCGTCAACCACCCTATTTTCCTTTCCTTTTATGTGTTTGATTTCAAAATCGAATTCACTTTAGAGAGACATCCACCTAAGTTGCCTGACATTGAGTTTTGGTTGATCAAACATGTGTCTCAATACACAATGGTCTGTCATAGGCACAAATCTCCTACCTAGGAGGTAGTGCCTCCACATTTTTAAAGCATGTACTATGGTAGCCAACTCTAGGTCATGGGTCACATAATTTATCTCATGCTCATTTAATTTCCTGGACGTGTAGAAAATTACACCTCCCTCTTGCATAAGAACTCCTATGATTCCTTCCTTGCAGGAATTTGTACACATGAGGAAATCATTATCCAGGTCTACAATATTTAGCATGGGTGCATGCGTCAGGAGGTATTTCAGTTCTTGAAATATTTCTTCACATTTTGATGTCCAAATGAATTTAATCCCCTTTTTCTGAAGGGCAGTGATTGGACATCCAATCTTGGAAAACCCTTTTATGAACCTTCTATAGTATCCTGCTAAGCCCATGAAGGCCCTAATATCGGATACAGCCTTCGAGGTAGGACATTCCATAATAGATCTGATATTGTCAGGGTCTATTACCACCCCTTCCTTAGATATGACATGGCCTAAGTAATGGAATTTCTTTTGAAATAAATTACACTTGCTAAACTTAGAATAGAGCTGATGCTCTCTTAGTAATTGAAGTATGAGTCTAAGATTTTCCTCGTTCTCCTCCCTGTTCTTGGAGTAGATTAGGATATCATCAATGAAAATCAATAAAACATTGTCCAGAAATTTGGTGAGTACATTATTCATCAAGCACATAAAAGTGGCGGGGGCATTGGTTAACCCAAATGGCACCACCACAAATTCATATTGACCATACCTAATCTTGAAGGTTGTTTTGTGGATGTCTTCATCCTTAATCTGAACTTGGTGGTATCCATACCTTAAGTCGATCTTCGAGAAGATGGAAGCACCTCCCAATTGGTTGAACAGGTCATCAATTCTTGGTAAGGGGTACTTGTTGTTTATGGTTGTCTTATTGAGTTGTCTGTAATATATGCACAGTCGAAGTGTGCCGTCTTTCTTTTTCAGAAACAAGACAGGCGCTCCCCATGGAGATACACTTAGTCAGATGTATCCTTTGTCCATCATCTCCTTTAGTTGTAACTTGACCTCAACCAGTTCTGGCGTGGTCATTCTATATGGTGTTCTAGACGCTGGTACCGCTCCTGGTGTAAATTCTATCGAGAAGTCGATATCCCTTCTCAGATGTAGACCTGGTACCTCTTCTGGGAACACCTCCTTGTATTCTCTTAATATGGGGTGGTCCCCTAGGTTTGGTTTGTCATTATCAATAGATTCTATTACCTGTATGGAAGATAAGGAACACCCCTTTCTGCAATACTTTTCCATTTGAAGGGTTGATATTTGTCTCACTGAGATAGGATTCTGAATCCCTTGGAGGGTCATTTTTCTCCCTTCTTCATTTACACATTCTAAAGTTTAATGATAACAATCCAATTTATTTTTATAAGCATCCAACCAATCCATACCAATCAACAAGTCATAAGATCCTAGGGGAAGTATACTAAGGGTCGCTCAGGTGGGAAATACACCCATGATGAATTGATAGGCTGGTATGACCTCTGCCACCTTTCTTTTGGTACCAGTGGCTAATTTCACCAACCACGGTTTAACATGTATAATTGGTTGCACTTTACACTTATCAATAGTTTGAGGGGCCACATAACTCAAATTAGAACCTAGGTCAATTAAAATAGAAACTAGATGGTTGGCGATCATACCTTCTAGCTCCACTACTAAAGCTTGGTGGTCGGCTTGATTATTGTCCAAGGATGCATAGATTCATGGCATTCTCCTAGCCACATCATTGACAGTGATATCTTCTTGGATATTGTATATTCTCTTACTGGTTTTTTTTTTGTGTGGGCAGTCCCTCAATCGATGATATTCTCCACAACCCCAACATTTTAAGGGTTCCTTCTTTAGGTTATCGGTCTTTTCTGGGACTATATTAAAAGATGTATTTCCACTTTGAGAGGGGAAATTTTTCTGATACACACTTCTAGTAGGAAGGATCCTTCTAGAATATTTCCCATAGTTCTTAAATATTGAGGATTTAAATCCCTTCTTCTGGAATCCCGAACTACTCCTATTCTTCTAGTCCTCGTGAGGTCTTGTCTTACTCCCAAACTATTCATAACAATACCTCACCTTTTGGATAGTTTCTACTAAGGTCTTTGGTTCGTCGAACTCAATCCTGTCCCAGTAGGTTTGAGGTAACACACTAATGAACCACTGCATTTTTACTTTTTCATCTTTTACGTAGGGTACATACCTTAGTAGTTCATGGAATTTATTGACAAATTCATCTATGGTGAGCTGCCCTAGCCCAAGTTCGTAGAATTCCTTAGTCTTCCCATCCATGTATCTCTCTGAAAAATACTATTTCCTGGAGTATTTCTCAAACTATTTCCATGACAGGTCCTTCTCATGGACTCCTTTCACATTCCTAAAGTCTTCCCACCAAATGGAAGCCTTTCCATTTAGGTTAAAGATGGCTATTCAAACCTTCAAGTTTTCAGAGTAGTCATGGACTCTCAAGTATTTATTTAAACCAAGTAGCCAAACTTTATCCTCTTCTCCCCTACTAATATCTCCATCGAAAGAGGGTGGTTTGTCTTTCTTGAATTCTTCAGGATCGTGATTTTTGGAATGCTTCTGCTTCTTTCCTTTCCTTTGAGAATGTACTGAGCTTGTTATGCTACTAGAATATCCTTCAGATTTTCCAGCTTCCTTTCCAGAAGACTCTATCGATGAGTGTCCCTTGCCTCCAGGTTGGGCCTTCTTCGAGGCGCTTCTCCTAGTGTGGTCACTTATGGAGTCATGTTTTCGGATCTCAGGTGGACTTTGACTTCTCTTCTTATGTAGTTGATCCACATGACTGGTTGCGGGTTCATGTTGTAGTTGCCTCTATATGTCGGACAAGCTCTGTAGCAATATTACATTAATTTCTATTTGTTTTTCTTTCTCCTTTATCAATCTCTTGTTTTTAGCCTTGCAAATCTGTAATTCATCCCTGAGGCTCCTTAAAGTTTCAACCATATCGGGAGGGGTTTCCACCACCCTCCTTTCGTCAGATTCTTCATCTCTATTGTGGGCCCCACTTCATGACACATCACCATCCTTTAATCTTGAAGTTTTACCGTGATTTACTGACTGCTCAAGTGTTGAAAAAAATAGTTATTGTTAGCTAACAATCTATTAGTTCATGAACAATACACAGTTCAATTTCTTAAATACACACACACAGTAGAAAGTTTCATTCTTTTCTTTAATAACATTTTTAACCAGACTTTTTAAAAAAGAGGTAAGGTAGAGTGTCACTCTTTTAAAATTACTCCAAATAGAATTTTTAAGAGACTTGTCCATGAGCCCAAGCAGACCAAGTGTTGTAACCATACTCTGATACCAATTTGTAACACACCCACGATGGGGAGAAAATAAAAAAAAATTGTCCTCCTTATAGGAACAGATCCTTTCCCTCTACGATTCCTAATTTGGGAAGTCCGAGACTCAACCCGACCCTCCGGTCAAGGTTCTATGATTCTCTAAGTCAAACAAGACTTAGAGATATTGATAGTCTCACCTCTTAATCAAACATAGGTCCTTCCAACTTCTGGTGCAAGTATTATGATACTCGAGACGTTCTCCTTCGCACTTCAATGAAGTCTCGGAGTTGGCGTTAGCCCATTTTCTCTTGGCCCCTCCTCAGATGTGACCTTGGGTGATGACCTCATGCAAACACAAAATTGCGGGTGCAACCAAAGGCGGTTTGAAATGAAACTAATTTTCAGCCCGCAATTCTCCTCGAGCCTCCATGTGTCCTTTCTCCAAAATCAGGGATTGGATTGCGGGCCACCCTCAAATTTTCAAAGTTTGTGCACCTCCAATATCCGCAATGCTACAGGACCATCGATATCCCGATATTGATGGTACTTTCTGAAATTATAGTTTAGATATACCCTTTTCAAATCCACAGATCAGATCTGCCCCTCCTAAATCAATGCATGTGATCTCCTTCATGATTCCAGACTTCAGAATTTAAAAATCTCAAACCCTGCCTTCCTTCGTACATGAATCTTCCAGAGTTGATGATTTGTGGACACATGTCCTCCTAATAAACAACCCTTCTTATACTTCAGGTGTTTGACCTTTCAACTAGATCAATGGTCATGTGGCCCTCTTCTTGATCAACGATCAAGATCTCCTTCGGGTCTCTGGACTTCTGAGATCTCAAATCTCAAACTTCACCCTATTTTGCAATGGATTTTATCCAAAGGCTATAATCAAATGACGCGTGTCCAATTGATCTAATGATCAGGGATTACTTAGGGCCTTTACCCAAACTCCACAGATTCACGCCATGTCTCTACTGAACTTCGACGGCTCAGATTCACTTCGGGTGATCCGACGCCTAAGATTTACTTCGGCTCTCCAGCTCTCTGGACTTCAGGAGTCTCAGATATCAACTGAAAAATATCGCACAGGATTCCCCGGAGTCCACGATCTGTCGCCACGTTTCCCTTTGGATCTCGCGGTCCAGATTCACTTCGGGTCTTCAGGGTTTGGGAATCTCAAATTTCAACTGAGAACCCTTGAACATATTCCTCTGAAGTCCGCAATTCGTCGCCATGTATCCCTCTAGATTTGTTGGTCCACATTCACCTCCTGGTGATGTACGACCTCAAATTAGTTTGGGAATTTGAAACTTTGGTAAGTTCCCTTCTCTTGCATGTGCGAAGTGCTAAGGTTCGTGCACCTTTCTTAGATCAGACGATTGTCAATCATTGGCATTGTGATCCAACAACCACTGTCGCTCCTCCTCCTGAGCTTCTGACTTACTCTGACTTAGAATATTTTCTAAGTGCTTCAAGGATTCAACCTTTTCTCTTTCTATGGGCTCGTCTCCTGGATTTCGTCTACACTCTTGAAAATGCTATCTCTTCTAAGCTTGATCTCCTTGAATATTTTTCCATCCCACGTGCTCCTTGTGTTTCAGGGATCATGTCGAACTCAGATCGAAGGTCAATGGCGATCGACAGTTCACATAAATTGCAGGGACCCAACATGCGTATTCTTAACTAGAGAGTTCGACCTCCGCAATCTAGAAAGTGCTCACTCAATTCTAGTCTAACTGGGATTGTTGATCTTCCAGGCTGTCGAGATCAACAAAAAGGGTGAATTGTGGGTTGCGAACTAACGTGCCCGCTATTTTCACCTTCGTGCTCTGCAGTGATTCACCACCCTTGATCTCCATTCATAGATCAATAGTTCATAGAAATTGTGGGGTTCAACTTGACTATCGTGCAATTTGACATCTCAGAGCCTCAAGCTCCATGTTTCCTAGACCTAGGTCACGTGGATCTTCATATAACTCATGGGATATGTTGGCATAGGGTTAGACCCAGGGTTTATCTCCAAGAGAGTACCAACAAGCCCTAGCTACTATACCTTTTGGCAGCACCTGCGAAGTAGATGCAGTCTCTCCTGAAGTAGCTATGAGGGGGTTTCAGGACAAAGATGTCTACAACCAGGGGAATATCAAGTGGTTCTTATTGAAACAACAACATAACATGCATCTATCATTAAAATAGCTATATCTTTCTTTCACGACTATATACCTGATCTAACACAATAATACACACAATAATACAACATCAACAGAGATCAAAGCATCAATCACACATCCACAACACAAGGTATACGTGGTTCATCCTCTCTCTAGGGTTATGTCCACAGAACTGTGCTTATGATTAATTAAGGAAAAGCATACCGTTCTTGTCTTCTCTCTCAACTAGTAGATCTTCTTTCTTTTCTCTCTTTCTCTCCCCTTCCTGTTCACCCAGCTACAGGACTTGATCTTTGCACATAGCTGAAGATCTTACAATACCAGAAGGCTCTTTCTCTCAGCACTTCTCTCCCCCAATATGATAATCTCTCACACAATAATAGAACTAGATCAACAACAATATCATACCAATACTCAATGAACAACTTGACCTAGGTTCTCCTGACCTTTATTTATACATTACAATACCTCACCGACAGCCTTAGGCCGAAACTTAGGTGCCAAAACCCTAAATACAAAAAACCCTAGGTCAACTTGACCCTCTTTTTCCAGGCTTCACCAGCTTGTCTTTCCTTCCTTCTCACGTGGTGTTCCAAAGCATCCAACGATGGATTTTCCCACTTTTTGAGTCATCCTCGATCCCTCTCCTTTGTTGATCTTCCATCCTCAATCTCCTCATCCAACGTCTTGCTTTTCTGCACTTCGCTCCATATTTTCTGTTCTTTTGCTCGCTTCGACCCAATGACAGTCATTGTGTCTCCCGCGAAGCTCACTTTTTCCCTTCTCTTCCTCATTCTTTGATTCCTTCCATAACCTAGGGCCAAAAATCCCCCAACACTCACTCGTGACTCATCCCAAGGCACTTGATATATGATCATGTTGTTTTTCTTTGACTTTCGACTACGTAGTGCAACCCTTGCTTTCTGCTTTATGCCTCCTTTCCATCCTTGTGCAGACTGTCTTTTCTGTGTCTGGTACCCAGTTTCAACTGCACCTCGTACCTGGACCCTTGTCTTCTTGATTCTACTGAGAGTTGTGAGGTAGCTAGTTGTCATAGTACAACTTCAGCCGACTCCCATTCACCAAGCCTTCCTTCCAGTCTCCTTTCAATGTTTTCAGCTGTGCAGTTCCACCTTCTGTAACATAGACAATCTCATATGGTCCAAGCCAATGCATTCTGAACTTACCGGGGTGTTTTATAAACTTACTGTCATATAGCAGGACTAAATCACCTTGCCTGAATATCTTCTTCTTGATGTGTCTGTCATGATAGGCCTTTTCTCGTTCCTTCTGAATTTGTTGATGGGAGCCTGCAATGAATCTGTCTTCTTCTAGTTCGACCAACTGTGCTAGCCTCTTATGAATGGTGCCAATATCATCCATGTTTGTAAATGCAACAATTCTTAATCTTGGTACCAAGTACTCCATTGGGACAATAACTTCAAGACCATAAACCAACTTGAAAGGAGTCTGCGTTGTTAATTTTTTGCAAGTGGTTCTATAAGCCCAGAGTACTGCTGGTACTCTTAAATCCCAGTCGTCCCTGTTCACACTGCAAATATTTGTCAACACTGTCTCCAAGATCTTGTTAAATGCTTCAACCGTTATGTTTTCTTGTGGATGATAAGGTGTGCTCTTATGATGGTGGACTGCAAATTCTTCAGTCAGGGCTTCAATTGTCTTATTGATGAAGTGTGTCCCTTGATCACTCATAAGGACCTTAGGGCATCCAAACCTGGTTATTATGTAATCAAATATAAAACGTGCAGCTGTAGCTGCACTATAGTCCTTGACTTCTCTTTCTTTGGCCCATATGGTCAGGTATTCTGTCGCAGTGATAATATACCTTGCTTGTGTGCGCTTTCCTGGTGGGTTTATAGGTCCCATGAAGTCAATGGCCCATTTTTCAAATTCTTGTAGGGTCATATATGGTGCTAATGGAATCTCATCTCTTTGGGATGGTTTTCCAACTTGCTGGCATACATCACATGCTCTGGCATAGTTTTTAGCATCTCTGTGTAACGTAGGCCACCAAAGGCCAGCTCGCAGAACCTTCTGCACAGTTGCTTTTCCTGCATAATGTCCTCCTGCAATGCCTTCATGAGATTCTTCAAGGATCATAGGGAGTTTTTCCTCCATCACACATCTTCTTAGGATCTCTTCAGGTCCCATTTTATATAGTTGACTAGCTATTAGCGAAAAATCTGCAGCGCACACCACTAGCTGTTTCTTCTGTGGAATTGTGTATTCTGCTGGAGCTATTCCTATTGACAGAAACTGGACTATGTCTGCAAAGTGGTCATCAATATTTCTAATGGTGAGAAACTGTGCATCTGGTAGTGTGTCCTCCAGACTGGTAGGTTCTTCGCCATGCTCCAACCTCGACAGGTGGTCTGGGCCCTTATTCATTCTTCCTTACTTAACTATGATCTCAAAATTATATTCTTGAAATAGGAGAATACATATACATATTATTCCCCCCAACACTGGCTTGTTGACTAGGTATTTCATCGTGTAATGATCAGTAAACATTTTAAAGTGTCCTCCCAACAAGTAGTGGCAGAATTTCTGCAATGCATACACCATGGCTAGTCCCTCTCTCTCTCTGTAGTAGTGTAATTGATTTCAGCTGTGTAGAGATTCCCGTTGGAAAATGATAATGGATGATCAATGTCCCCTTCTCCAGGTTGTGCCAGTACTATTCCTAATGCAATAGAAGATGCATCAACATGCACATGAAATTCCTTGCTCCAATTGGGAAATACTAGAATAGGCGCAATGACCATCTTTTGTTTCAGTGTGTCGAAGCTCTTATGTCATTCGTCTGTCCAACCAAACTCACAGTCTTTATTTAATAACCTCTCCATTGGAGTAGTAATCTTAGCATATCCTTTGACAAATTTCCTATAATAGCCAGTATGTTCCAGCATAATGCACAGTTGTTTGACTGATGTAGGTGGTGGTAAATCAACTATAATTGCAATTTTGGATGGATCCACCAACAATCCTTTCTTGCATAGAATATGACCTAATAATACTCGAAATGGTGAGAAGAAGATGCACTTCTTCAAATTCAAAGAAATTTGACATTGCCTGCATTTATCCAGCATTAGCCTTAGACATTCTATATGATTTTTCAATAAACTAAAAATAGTCCAATCATCAAAGTATGCTTCTAAAAACTTATGCAAAAATTATTTGAATGCTTCAACCACCACCCTGGAAAAGATGGTTGGGGCATTCTTTAGTCCAAATGGCATTACTGTGTATTGATAGGATCCCCACTCTATGTAAAATGTAGTCTTATGACGGTCCTCCTTGGCGATGCAGATCTAATGGTATCCTGAAAACCCATTTGTAAAAGAGTATACTTCTTGGCCTCCCACGTTATCCAACACTTTTTCTGTGAAAGGTGTAGGGAAGGGGTCATGTAGACAAGCATCATTCAACTTCCTGAGATCTACACAAATCTTGATCTCACCTATCTTCTTATCTTGCACTACCATGGGGATGATCCACTCCGACTCTTCAACATGTTCAATAATCCCTACTTCCAACATTCTGTCGAGCTCAATCTTCACTTTTTCCTTATATTTTGGGTTCAATATGTAGGGTCTTTGCTTGACTGGCTTCACATCTAGTTTCAAAGGGATTCTCATTTCTCCCATAGGTCCTTTGATTCCCTTCATATTAGTGAACTTGGTCGGGAACAAGTCCTGATACTCATGCAATAATTATGTGATTTTGTCAATGGTAGCAGCGTCCCAGTAATCTCCGAAATTGGCAAGCTTCAGTGTCTCCTCTGTCCCGATATTGACTTTCTTTATCTTTATCGATTGTCCAATGAATGGAAGTTCCACTCCTGGACCTTCCACATCTCTCTGACCTTTTGTTTCTGCGATATTCACCCTCCTTGGATCATCGTCTTCGTCGACATTGATGTTGTAGCACGTCTGCAGTTTCTGGAGGGGCACAGTCCATTCATCCACTTCTTTCTCCAAGGGGAGGCCAGATGCCTCCTCAAATAATTTATGTCTCACCATATGTAGTGCTTGATCTATAGAAGGAAATTCATTGTCAAACAAAAAGGTGGTTATAAAATTCTGGATCATACCTTCCCATTCTGAAGTGACAAGGCGCAACTCTGCTTGAAGATACCAGTTAATCGGGGTGGTATCCAGCGTATTGACGAATCTGTGTACCCATTGCTCTCTAGGAATGTCACTCCAGACCTCTTCTTGCTCACTATTGTGCCTATCCAACGAACTTCTCTGGTTAGCCTAGCACATCTTCTTGTAGATACTTCATACATCTAGTTCTGCCAGTTTTCCAATGCTTCTTTTGAATTGGATGAACATGCGTTGTCACTTTGCCAACTCATATTTCCATCAGTTGTAGGGTTGATATAATCCTACTGTCTGGCCGTTAATTTGTAGATGTTTTCCAATTCAAATGCGTGGTCTTCTTCTCTGATAGGTTCTGTGTATTGTGGACCTTCATTTGGATCTAAAGGTGCAACGACCCTAAGGCCAACTTTCTCAAATGTCATGCGTCTTTTCTTTAAATCAACAACAATGGAATTTTCGAAGGCCCAATCAATTCCTAACAACGCAGGGTAAGGGCAACTATCATCAACAATTTCAACTACCTCAAAATATGAAAAGGTTCTTACCCCATAGATGTCCACTGGGACATTCTCTAATCGTCCAAATGGGCTGACAGCCTGCTGATTATCCATGCGAAGACTGATAGGGGAATATATCATATTGGGTTTTCCCATCAATGCCCAAGTCTTCTTCGTCATGACATTGACTTCTGACCCTAAGTCGAGGATCACATAGTCTATCGCATACACTCATATCTGAGCATTCAAGTGTAGTTCTTTATTTGTCCTTCTCCTTATTCCAATTTGGTGCACTGCTCTATTCAGTAAGGGGTCTATTTTTCCTAGTTCATACTGCTTGATTAAATCTTGTAATTCTTGTACAATGCCTTTATCTTGAATCAACTTAACACAAGTGTGGAAGAATTCCATGAGTTTTCTTACCTCTTTCCTTTCTGTTGGTGATGAAGACGGATCAAAAGCCTGATGCATACCGTATTCTTTGATTTCTGGTTGTCTCTTTGATGAATATCCTTGATCTCCTTTGTACTCTTTCCTTGCCTCCTTGAATATCTGCCTTTCTTTCTTAGCATCAAACATTGGGGTCTTTTCTATAGCTTTCCTGACTTCGTGGTCATTTTCAGTCCTTCCTTGGGTTGCTCTGTCTTCTCTTGTAGCATCTCCTCCTCGAGTAATAACAACGACTCTAGGGTCTACTCCACGAGGTTTAGCATATATCAGTTGTACTTGTGGGTTCTGCTGGGGTCCTCGTTTTCCCTGAAGTTTAGCTAGCAGCACAGGGAATTGTTCTATGACATGCTCGAAGGAGTTACAGTAACTATAGGTTGTGCAGGGATTCTGAAAATCCCTTGCTAGATGGCCTGGCTGTGTGCAATTGTAACAGATTATTTTTCCTCATCCTCATCCTCTGTAGCCACCACGAGGAGTGAAATTTCCTCTCCCCAGAGAGTTGTACTACATAGTGTTTCCCTCTTGTTGTACTTTGCCTTGAATCTTGTATATGTCTCTCGACCTTTCATGCATGAGATCATAATCTCTACAATCCCTATCATCATGCCCCACTGATTTACAGAATGCACAATACAATTTTGTGGGTGTTTGGACATACTTCTACATGTAATAACACTCACCTGGGCAATGCCTATTTCTACATACCTTGCACCATGGTAGGTTAAATTTCTTTAAGGGGCTCGGTGCTCTTGATGCCAAGTACTCATGAAATAAAGGGCAATGTTCCTTATCATGGCATTCATATCTACATCTTACACACCATATATCTTCCCTTTTGTATTTTCCCTTATCTTTCTTCATGTCCTCGACCTGTAACAACAAACTAGTTAACTGGCTCATGATCTAGCTAATGCCTGAGCTAGATTCTCCCATCGGTGATGATTCAATCTTCATGGAGATCTCCAAAGCTTCTATCTGAGACGTAATATTTTGCTGCATCAAATGGATTCTTATGTGTGGTAACAACACAACGATGAACCACTCTTTGTTCTATTCGTTGGGGATATGGAAAGTTAAGTAGCCTGTCAGGGTCTTGAATCTCTAGTCGAACTCCCAAATAGGTTCTGTTACCTTTTGCTTAATTTCTTTTAGTTCCGTAATACATTGTGACTTTGACTTAGGTTTCTTAAACTTTGCAATCAACGCATTCTTGATCTCATTCAGGGGCTTAGGTTGTGCCAATCCTTGGACAAGTTTCATGTACCAGCTCAGTGCACAATCCCTTAGCATAGTGTTGAACTGGGTTCTCTTGATGGCTTCATCAGTGATACTTTTAATATTCCATACGGCCTCACACAAAAACCAATGTTGATCTAGGTCTTCAGATCCATCTCATCTAAAGATAGGGAGTCTCATTTCATCTTCCATAAAGCTGACTAGGGTTCTTGTCTGAGTAGATGATGGGCTACTGGTAACAGTACTCTGAAGACTCTAGTGGGTCTGACTATTTTGACTGCTAGGTATTGTTGAGACAACAAGAGGATTAACGTTACTTACTTTAGTAGTTCGTGCAGTTCCTGAGGTGTCTGGCTCACTTTGGCACAGTTCTTCATCTTCCCCTTATTCTATTTTGGTGGGCTCTAGATGCTCTTCGTCAGTTAGATCTGCCTCTTCGCCACTATAGAAACCTTCTTCACCATAGTTTTTCTTAAACAAATCCTCAAGGTGAACTCCACAGAATACTTTCCCACTATGCATATGTCCTGCTTTTGTGTCACTGTCGCTGTCTGAGATCTTGAACATTAGCCTTTTCAGGTCCGATCAATCTACTGTATCTT
Source organism: Picea sitchensis (assembly GCA_010110895.2). Lineage (NCBI taxonomy): Eukaryota > Viridiplantae > Streptophyta > Pinopsida > Pinales > Pinaceae > Picea > Picea sitchensis. The sequence continues at coordinate 34,463 of SNQJ01S0011409.1, forward strand.
CAATATGTGGTTTTCATGCAAGAGCATCTTGATTCTTAGCTTCAGAAAGTGCAAAAATTTTCCTTTGGGTCCCTTGAAAAAGTATCTCTCGGCTTGACTATATGATTCTGTTCTATCAACAACAAACTCAGTGATATACCCTCCGATGGCACTATCAAACCAATGATCTACTGCTATGGATATAGCGTTGTCGACTCTCTTGATCTTCTAGATCAATGCTGGTGTCCAAAACCACAGGGGGTCTAGATCTGATTTCAAACTATGTGTTAGCTAACCTAGCCAACCACTCATGTAACTCTTGATGGATTCCTGCAAAGAAGATCTTGTGAATGTTGGTGAAGATGTATCTTTGTAGCCAATATTCAATGCTTATTTTAGGGTTCTTGTTTTGGGCTTCAGCGAAGTCCTTCTCTTGATACTCTACCCACTTTTGAATCTTTGTCTTCGATGGGAACCACCTTGACATTCCCTAAAAAATATTCCTGTCCCGACAACGAAACCATTTGTTGGCATAGGGGCAGACCCAGGGTTCAGCTCCAAGAGCACACCAACAAGCCCTAGCTACTGGCCCTTTCGGCAGCACCTGCGAAGCAGATGCAGTCTCACCTGAAGCAACTATGAGGGGGTTGCAAGACAGAGATGTCTACAACTAGGGGAATATCAAGTGGTTCTTATTGAAACAACAACATAACATGTATCTATCATTAAACTAGCTATATATTTCCTTCACAACTATAGACAATAACAACATAACATGTATCGCTCGATTCTAGTCTAATTGGGATTGTTGATCTTCCAGGCTGTCGAGATCAACGAAAAGGGTGAATTGCAGGCCGCGAACTAGTGCATCCACTATTTTCACCTTCATGCTCTGCAGTGATTCACCACCCTCGATCTCTGTTCATAGATCAACAATTCATAGAAATTGTGGGGTTCAAATTGACTATCATGCAATTTGACATCTCAGAGCCTCGAGCTCCAAGGTTCCTAGACCTAGGTCACATGGATCTTCATATAACTCATGGGATATGTTGGCACAGGGGCAGACCCAGGTTTCAGCTCCAAGAGAACACCAACAAGCCCTAGCTACTAGCCCTTTTGGTAGCACCTGCGAAGTAGATGCAGTCTCACCCGAAGTAGCTATGAGGGGGTTGCAGGACAGAGATGTCTACAACCAGGGGAATATCAAGTGGTTCTTATTGCAACAACAACATAACATGCATCTATCATTAAAATAGCTATATCTTTCCTTCATGGCTATATACCTGATCTAACACAATAATACAACATCAACAGAGATCAAAGCATCAATCACACATCCACAACACAAGGTATACGTGGTTCACCCTCTCTCTAGGGTTACGTCCACAAAACTGTGCTTATGATTTATTAAGGAAAATCATACAGTTCTTGTTTGTGCTCTCAACTAGTAGATCTTATTTCTTCTCTCTCTTTCTCTCCCTTTCTTGGGCACCCAGCTACAGGAGTTGATCTTTGCACACAGCTGAAGATCTTACAATACCAGAAGGCTCTCTCTCTCAGCACTTCTCTCACCCAACACGATAATCTCTCACACAATAATAGAGCTATATCAACAACAATATCATACCAATAATCAATGACCAACCTGACCCAGGTTCTCTTGACCTTTATTTATACATTACATTACCTCACCGATAGCCTTAGGACGAAACCTAGGTGCCAAAACCCTAAATACAAGAAACCCTAGGTGTCTAAAACCTTAGGTCAATTTGACCCTCTTTTTTGGGGCTTCACCAGCCTATATTTCCTTCCTTCTTGTGTGGTGTTCCAAAACATCCAATGGTGGCTTTTCCCACTTTCTGAGTCATCCTCGATCCCTCTCCCTTGATGATAAGTCATCCTCGATCTCCTCATCCAATGACTTGCTTTTCCGCACTTCACTCCATCTTTTCTATTCTTTTTCTCGCTTCGACCCAGTGATAGACACTGTGTCTCCCGCGAAGCTCGCTTTTTCCCTTTTCTTCCTCGTTCTTCGCTTCCTTCCATAACCTAGGGCCAATAGGATATAATCCCTGCTCTTTTTTAGGTTTTGGGTTAAGGAATAGGTGTGAGTTCAGAGTCTCCTAGATTACTAGTCTGAAGGGAACACCTTCCCAACTCATAGAGCTTTAAGCTCTAAATCAAGGCAAAGTAACTTGTGAAGTTACAAAAATGGTAGCTATGATGAGAGGCTTGCGTAGACTCCAGAACAATGATGTAAATTCCTAGGGAAAATGCCTTCGAGTGATTAAACTGGGATGTATGAAAATTCAAGAAGAAATATAGGTTCTCAAGGGAACGAACGCATACTCATAACTTAATAATTTAATACAGAGAAATAACCCTTTATAGACATGTAAATACTCGCATGCATCCATTATTTACAATTCAAAGCATAAGGCAAGAAAACACTTATCAAAACCAAAGAGTGTGATGCGACTGCTGAAGTGGGTGCTTGTTTCCACCCAACCATAGGCTTAGTCACTCCCAATGGATTTATCACTGGCCACCCCCGAGCTTAAGCCACGATGCTTTGAGATTCAATCTCTTACTTCCAACTCAACGAAATTTAGGGACAAAGTTTAATCTCCTTCTCCCAATACAGAAATAGATAACGACGAAGATTACTCTCCTTCTCCTAGCTCAATCTCTATTTTCTGTGATAAGAACTCACTGTTCCTCTTTCAGTGCTTCCTCGGACCCGAGAGTTTCCGCTCTCGTCTCTGCATTTTTCCGCAGGTATTCCTCTACCCACCACACTTGTTTCCTTTACTTCCTCAAAAATATTGCATGTGGCTCGAATTCCCAGTCTGTGGTCAGGTCTGGAAGCCTTACGGATGGGAAGTCTTCCCCATCCCCTCATTAACTCTTGAGGAGGTCTTCCCACCTACCAGCCTGACTATAATTCATTGCTGGGTCAGAGGGTTTTTCTGATCTAATCAATTAATTCCATCATGGTACTAGTTCGGTGGAGGTTAACGCAACCATTCCGGGTCCCCTCCACCACTTTTCATAGCAGTCATGGTTTTCTCTTATCACATCCCCTCTTTCAGCAGTCATGCAACACATAACCATTTTCTAATAAAATAAAAAAATTTACATTCATCGACCTTTTGTACAAAGGTCCATCAAATAAAAAATTCACACTTTTAGGTTTTCCATAGTTCCTTGGCCAATACAATTATATTTACAGACTGGGGGAAACAGGGTGTTACACCAAGCCATTTTTAGAATTGTCACAAGTCACTCTTGCAGTCTCCCTTGAACATGACACATTGTCTTTACATACATTTTAATCCACTGAACCTCTACATTGAACCAATCCTCTGAGCCCTTTTACTCCTTTGGGTCACTCGACGGAAGTCATAATATCCACTGCATCATGTTTTCGTCCATGTTACGTGTCTGCTACTTGTGCCTCAATGTTCAAGGGAAGTATCGTCCTCGAGAGTCAACCATCACAAATTTTCAGTTTCAATACCCGTGTCATTCCTTTCTTAGTTGATTCACCATATTACATCTCTATGTCAGTTTCGTGTCATTGATGAGAGATACATCAAGGCCCTCCTTCAACGAGTCTTTTTCTTGTTGACTTCAACACATTATCTGGGAATTTGACTTAGAAACCAGTTAGTACCTTGGGACCTGCATGCCTCAATGACATACCTCCTTGCATCCAACGGTGGGTTTACATAATTGACCTTTGATCAGATGATTCCAAGAATGTTAGACTTCAACTCATTTATTCACATTCGTTGGATTTTACTAGGATACCTTGGGAGTCATTGACATCACTGGTGATTTCCCTTTCACTTGTTAACAATTTACCTCAATGAATGGTAATCAAGTTTTTTCTATGATGTTCAACATCAAAACACCTATTCACATGGCTATATTCATACCACATCGGGATTGAGACAAAGACTCTGGGTTGAGTATTCACTTTGATATCGGCTTTACCCAGGCTGCGAAAGGAGATCATTTGAGCATGTTGATATATATACTGTCACATATATCCACTTTGTATTGGTCCATGGCTATGTTTTATCATCTCGTATATCCAATGTGTATTTCTTGTGGCTACGATCAATTCATGTCATGGAGGTACAGATCCACATTGTATCTTTGGTGACTATTCCCTTAAGTCAATATGATTATGGATCCGCATTATATTTGGTGGTGGCCATACCTTAAGTCCTTTATCACTCAAGCATAGGTATACTTTCCTTGGGTTTTAAACATATAATAACATTTGTCTGATGGTTGTTTGCATCTTCTACCAGGTTCTCCAACTCCATACCCTTGCTTTGAAAATATACAAATCACTTCATTCATCAGCTTCCATCTTCTGACCTCGCACTTTTTGGGGCAATATGTTACACGTAAAAATTCCTCACTTCGATAATGTCCCAGTATCGTTGTGGCATGTGCCGCTTTTTTCTCACAAGTGTCGCAAAATTCATATTCTCATCTCGCATGTATCACATTGCAGACTACATCATAAGAACACTTGGTACATCCTCTAAGGCTTGTTAGAATAGGAGAACATGTCATTTGGAAAAGTTTACAAACTTTTTCCCTTGAAGAATGATCATCTTAAACGAATTTTTGGAGATCAACGCTCCTCTGACCACATGCAGGGAGCGTGCTCCTTGTCCACTTATCAAGGAGCGCTATAGCACTCTGTTTCCAGCTTTAAGGGAGTGCCAATCTATTGAGAGAATATTGGGGAAGATCCCCCTTATCTCTAAGGACAACTAGAAAGCATCCAAGTAAGTTTGGATCGAATCCAAGTTATAGGATGGATCTAAGGGAAATCCCACAACTGATGGAGTCATATCCTTAACTTATTCCAAAGATAGCTAAGGTGGTTGAGCCTCTCAAGTCCTATATAAGGAGGCATTCTCATGGTGAAAAGTAGGAGAATATCAGTGAAAAGTATTGTCATTCTGATCGTGGATATTTTGAGCAAGGGGTTGGACAAGGAGGACCTGGTGAGGCTACTGCATCTGCATCTACAGATTGTAAGCACCTTGCTATGTTCTCATTAATATATATGCTTGGCCTAATTCCTTCAATTTTGTGTATGTTTTCATGGGATTGTCTCTTCTTGATAAATATAGTTTAAACTAATATTGGTATAATAGGAATCATGCATTGTATTTGTTGTCTATTGAATTGCAAAACTCATTAAAGGGCTTGAAGATCAAGTTCAGTCTGGACTGAGTAAGGAAAAAATTCAGAAAAAGGTACATCATTCTTTATTCCTCTTTTCCTTTGACTAGTTGCTACATTTAAAGGAATGTTATTGTTCAATGTTAGCATTTTTCTGTCTTGGTCATAGGGGTCTAAGATCCAAGAGGACATTCACCTGTCTGCAAGGGAATTTTCCTACAACAAGGTGTTGGAGTATTACGGATTTTCCCTTTGACACTTGGAGACAAGGTATAGTGGATTCCCTATCAGTTGAGGACCACATAAAACTATCTATGATGTCTGATTTTAAAGTTGGGATACATTGGATGGGTATGATCCTCGATAGTGTATGAAATCCTTTGAGGAATTACAACCTGTGGATGCAGAGTGGGAATGGTGGTCGAATGACTATAATTAGAGTGACACAACAACAAATTGTGGCTCCTTTATGAGGATATCTTGAGACCCTGGGATTTCAGTAGGAGACAGTGCAACAAATGACATGGAGTAAAGAGATAGTTTTTGCATTCATGAGATTGGTTCTCTTGTAGATAAGTTCCTTGGTGGATTTATTGAGTTGTTGCAATGCTGAGTGTCCTTACTTGTAGGCAATTTTTAGGAGACCTATGATGTCAGTACATTACCAAACCACGTCTTGAGTGGAGGATGCTTCACATCTTACAGGTTGGTTTGGGATCCTGGTATCATTTTTAGTTTCAATTTGGATCAATCAATGGATCATCGGGTCGTGATGGAATTTCTTGAGGATACACAATCTTTTGTAATGGAGGATTTGTCATGTCCCCATTATTGGGTTTCCCCATTTTGTAGTAGAAGGGACTTATGTGGCTTGTCAGTGGAGAAAAAAGAGTAAAAAGGGGGCCATTTAATGCCACTTAGTTATGATATGTTATGTTTTTAAAGTGACATTAGGAAAATAAAGTAACTTTATATTAACAAGTTACTTAACCATTATTAAAGTGATTTTTAATCTTAAAGTGAAAATTGGAGGAAAATAAAGTTATATTTGATTTAGTCAAAAAGGGGAAAATTCTAGAAGTTACATTCGATTTGGTCAAAAAGGGGAAAATTCTAGAAGTTACATTTGATTCTGATTTGGTCAAAAAGGTGAAAATTCTAGAAGTTACATTTGATTTGGTCAAAAAGGGAAAAATTCTAGAAGGCACAAAGAAAGGATAAAAGGAGGGGTAGAGCCTCACTTTGGCATTATGATTTGATCTCTAATTTTGGAAGTGCTCTTGGAGCCATTTTTTTGTTAGGGTTTAACAAAATCATTCCATCATTACAGTTTGGTTTTGGTGGAGCAATATCCATCCTAGCTAGACCAAAGGGGAATCCATCCATGATTTCTATTACAGTTTCAATTTGGTAGGGAGAATCCATCCAAGATTTCTATTGGAGCTTCATCTTGGGGTTTGTTTTCAATTTTGGGTTGTAGTGATCTACTTGGAGAGGTTGTGGCACTTGGAGGGTTTTATCTCATCTGTTGAAGAGGCCATGATATGATTCCAGGTTTTTGGCTTGTACTATGTGTTTTCCATTGATGTATTGCAACTGCCATAACAACCTTTGGATCATTGTATTTAGATATTCATTCATAATAAAATACCACAGATTGTCCCTTCTATTTTTGGTGTATTTTTATTACATGCAATATGTTTGAAAAAATATCTATTAGTAGAATACATGCAAATTGTTTGTGAAAATTTGTCAACCAGATTAGAGCATCAAGAACACTTATTGCACATAAGGACATAATATCCAAGCCCATTCTATTGGGGATATTACAGGATTCCACTTCGCGTTGTTAGTTATATGGTACAATCATAAAATGTAAATGAAACGAAATCATTCCAATATAATAAATTAGTTTTAAAAAATAAAAAATAAATAAAAAATAATTCTATTTATTTTTTTAGTTATAATAATATATTAAATTTAGATATCTAATATAAATGGTTAAGAACATGTGTTTCCTCCTAAAAGGGTATAATTTCAAATCTAGAGGGGGTAGAGTATGTATACCTCTGTATACTTTACTAGTGACCTTAAAAATAAATTATTATTATTATTATACAACATTGTTGATGGCATATTAAACTTAGACTATTATATTTACAATTATATTGAATTTAAACGATCTAATATGTTTCTTATTTTTAAGATTTTTTTTATTGAATTCCATTAAATTTTTATATAAATATTTTAATAAAACATTTTATAATAATACATATTGCAAGGTCTTCAGCTAGATGGGTGCAGAGACCCTTGCCCAAGTCCTAAAGGAGACAAAACTTGGGGTTGCTCCAACACCCAATTTGGGAAAGTGGATGCCTTGTGTGGGAAAACTCGCCAAGGGGATTTCCCAAGTATGAAGCGACCAAGGTTGGGCACGTTGGTCTGCAAAGGGGCGTGGAAATCCGTTTGTGAAATTGGGTTCATGAAGGGGCACAACGATCCATTTGGACACATGGATTCAAAAAGGGGTGCAACACCCCAAAGGACTCGATGGTTTAGGATGGTGATCTTTAGAGTCACTACAAGAGAACAAAGGTGAAAAACTAAGGAGGGTATATTTGGAGAATAAGGAGAGAAAGAAGAGTTATGTGGTTTTGAGGTAGATGAAGAAGGGAGAGATCCCTCAAGGGGCTAAGTCACTCCACTTGGGAGGAATTGTGTTTCCTTAAGGTGGATTCATTGTACAAATTTGGGTGAAATTCTCTTGGGATGGTTTTGGGGAAGACTAGAAACGTAGGTTTGTTGGAGGCATGTGTGAGGTAGAACCAAAATTTGTGAAGTCTGTGGAAATGAAGAGACAAAAAATATGTGGTTGTAGACACGTCTAAGGTGAACCATAGGAGGTTGCAGAGACCATTGTGATAGAGAGTTTTGGTGAAGAATATGTGTATGAGTGTCTTGTTGAGGTGAGGTGATTTGTTTGACTCTTCCCAGTTGTAAACCGAGCCGATAGTTCTTATGTTGTAACTATTTCACAATAACAAAGACTTAGCCGGGTTTTAGGCACGGTTCCTGCCACACATACTATTTCTTTCTTTATCTTTCGTTTGTTCCACAATCCTCTTGATTTTTCATGGATGTATGCATTAATATGACTAAGTGTTAAAGTTGTTAAAAAATGTCTAAGTATTCAAGGGTTTCACTAGAGTAGGAGTGTGACTTGTTGGTAGCCTAAAACAGAGTATGGGTATGCTCTAGGTGAAGAGGTGTAGTTTGGACGAAGTAACCTTGGTGTTTCTGCACAACCAAATAAGAAATGTCATCGTGCCTCAAGCCCTCAAGAGGTGCATGATCAAAAGGCACAATGTGGGGATGTATCAAATGGTATTAGAGAAGTTTGATGCTCTTCATCACTCTTGTAGTCAGTATAATTGTGGTGGGGTGAACTTGTTGAGAGGGCTATTAATTGTGAAGGAAGTTTAGTGGGAACCTTTGCAGACTTGGTGAACGGTTCATTACAATGAAATTGTTCATTAGACTTATGACAGAGTTTCGGTTGACAATTTGATGGAAGGTTGGTCTATGTGCACACCTTGTGTATGCCAAGAGTAGATTTTGTGGTGAGACAAAGCACTTGGACATGGTGGGTGATCGAAAAACTCATAGAAAACGTTCATCGCAGAACTTGACACATATTTGATCACATAGACAGTTTGGGTACATACTCAGTTGGTTTGATGTGTGACAGAAGTCAGTGTCGGAATTGTTGTGCACATCTTGAGATACCAGGAACATAGTTCATTGGGAGAACCGTGCACTTTGGCAAGGTAAGTGAACGCAGGATTTGTCGCATAACTTGTTTCATATCTAATTGGAGAAGTGATAACACAAACAAAATGCAGAGGGTTATCACATAAGTGATTGCAAAGAGGTGTAGTTCTGGGTTGCAACAAGGTGAGGAACTTGGGTGTGTTGGATGACTTGGGGAAACCTAGAGTAGGTTCACAACAGGAATTTGGTTGGGCACGTTTCCATCATGACATATTTGTTCCATGCATCACCAAGAAAAAAATTTGAGTTGAGTTGGGTTATTGAATGAATGAGTTGACCACAACCTTCAGATGAGGTAGATCTTCACATAGTTACAATAGTCAATTAGTAGAAGTATGACCTGAAAATTGGGTGATGAGTGCATGGTTCCTTGAAGCAAAAGTAGTCAAGGTGTAGAGATGGAAAGACATTGGAGATGAGTTCAAGAGGTTGCATGCAAAGTTTGGGACTTAGATGGATTTTTGAAGCAGGTTGATGGACTCAACCTTGTATCACAATGAAGGTTTTGCAGGTTTGTGGAGGTGTGGACGATGATTGAGGAGAGGTCATAAAGAGAGTTGGTGTATTGGGAAAGCAGAGCTCCAAGACAACAAACTTAGAACATGGTTGTAGCAAAGGATTCCATTGGAAAGGTATGGTTGGTTTCGAGTTCTTGCATTCCTTGAGTGTTGTAGCGAGTTCTTTGAAGAGAAGTAGGATGACTTGGTGGTTCAAATGCAATTCGTTTCCATGGTGAAAATAAACAAACTGGAGGGCGACTCAAGTGGTGCAGATTTGAAGAAGGCTTGTAGTAGAGTTGGGACACCTTGGTTGGGTGAATGTGTGGAGAGATTGGGGTGACTTTATTGGATGAGTCCTGTGGTGGACTTAGGTAGATTTGGATGCATCCCTGGAGGTGGCTTGAGGAAGATTCCTAAATATTTTATGAGGTGATTTGGAAAGGTCATTGTGGTGAAGTGGGAAGTGAAATCCATTCGTGTCAAATTTGAGAGGATGGGTGAGTCTCCTTGGTGCTTGGTGCCTTAGCCATATTTTTTGGGTCATGTGATGGCTTGACATATGCGACAATAGTGCCATATTTTGAACACTTAAAAGAGGAGTAAGGCATTTTCTCTAGGACACATATGGAGTCAACAAGGAAGTCGACCAAGAATTATTGGTAGTCAACCTAAATGGGAAGAATGCAGACCAAGTGTCATGGGTGGTGTTCACTCACCTTTGGTATGGGACATTGGATGAGGAAAAGTGCACCTAAGTGACTTGCGTATGATTGTGCGATGACTCAAATATCCAGTGGGGGTCGTTGACGAGAATTGGCAGAAGTATTGGTGCGAACATGCCTAAAGCATGGAAGTTGTTTTAGGTGGTGACTCAGTCTATTTGCAACACTTTGGACAATTCGTTGGGATGTTTGAGGGGTGTAGGCATGTTGGTCACACTCATTGCAGATGTTGAGTTGTGAAGAGGTGACATGAAGAAATGAGGTGAGTTTAGGACTTTCATTTGGTTAGAGGGTTGTGCAAACATGCATATTGAAACATGAAGAGATTACTTGGGCATGGGAGTTTCTATTGCTTTGGGAAACATGGTTGAGGGTGAAGCATAACCATTCCAAGGCATAGAGAAGTAAATGTAGAAACATGGCTATATGATGAAGTAGTGAGGTAAAGGAAGTCTTGATGTGCAATTCTTGCTGCAAAGATTGACTAACCATGCCATGAGGTGGATAGTGGAGTCAAGTTGCCATAGAAGACTTTGCTTTGGAGTGACTTCATAGTGAAACAAGATGAGGGATGAATTTTCCTTGGTCTGATATTGTTGTGCGGATGAACTGAATTGCGAAAGGAAGTGACCATTTTGTGCATGAGGGTGTGCAGTCTCAAGGAGTGTGATAGTTGGACTAGCCATTCAACTAGTTCACGACTTGGGAGAGAACAACAACATGAAAAGGGGATCAAGATTATATACATGTCAATAGGTTCAAAGTTCAACCCTTAGACATTGTAGAATATCTCCTTGAAGATGATAAAACGATGGAAACAACATTGAGGCAAGGAAAAACACCTGCCTTAGTCTTTGGAGTTGGACAAAGTGACGTAGATGCGATAAAAAAAACTAAGTTTAGACATGGGGAGGCACATCTCAAGGCATGGATGCGACATTTGGATTGAACTCTTGACTAGTACAAGACTCGAGACACATAATATGTAGAGCCATGGAAAAATTGGTTGAAGTATGGGCACAACAACAAGCTCACAAGAGTTCAACACTTAGGAAAAAGTTTGAAGGGAAGTGGGAAACAATCATTTGTAGCAGGAAATGACAACAACAACATAATAAAACAACAACAAGGAAACAATATATCATAGCGAAGGAGTGCAACAGATTTGGGTGACTTTCATCCTTGGATTTGGGTGAAGTGACCGCATTGTTTCAGGCAATAGATCATGCATTATTGGGTGAAGTACAATTTGGTTTATGGAAACTTGGGGTTTCCACTTTGACATAATTTGGGGTTTCGAGTTGGTATGAAACTTGGGGTTTCCAGTAGACTTAGTTGCAACAGAGGCATGAGTTCAGCCAGAGAATTGGAGATCACATATTTTGTAGATGTTGTTGGGGATGAAAATGACTTGAGGTGGGGGAGGATGTAAGGTCTTCGACTAGATGGGCAGGAAGACCCTCACCCAAGTCCTCAAGGAGACATAAATTGGGGTTTCTCCAACACCCAAGTTGGGAAAGTGGACACCTTGGGAATGCGAACGTGCCAAGGAGATTTCCCAAGTGTGAAGTGACCAAGGTTGGGTGCACCAACATGACCAAGGTTGGGTGCACCTGTCCCAAGGGGCACGGATATTGATGAGCACATGGGTTCATTTGGACGAATGAGTCCATGAAGGGGAACGATGATTTGTTTGGGTGACCAGGTTCGTAAAGGGGTGCGATAATTTGTTTGGACACGTGGGTTCACAAAGGGGAACAATACCCCCAAAGGACATGACTGTTCATGATGGTGTCCTTTGGAGCCACTATAAGAGAACAAGGGTGCACAACCATGGGCATATTTGTCATGTATGTTAATGGATTATGCTAATTTATATGATGACATTATATATTATCACCATATGATTTCATATCTTGGTTGTTGAGGACAAGTTGCAGGTATAAAGCTTTGGGTCATGTGCTTAATGGTGGTCTTCTTCGAACGTCCGAACGAGGTAGGATTTTATCCTTGTCTTGTTAGAATTTCATTTATATAGCATACTTGGGATTGGAGTTAATTTCTGGGTGTCGTTCCATCTGTTGTGGTTTACCCCTAGCCAAAGAGAGATTTTCCTTGTAACATAATTGGTGACTCCATTGGGGAATGATCTCCTTTTTGGTGTTTCAAGTGTTTTTCTCCTTGATTTTCTCCCTGTTTTCCTGAGTTTCCTTATCGCATGTTGATTGACAGCCTGTTTTTTACATTACATCTGAATTCTTGGCTTAATCCTTTCCCTGACAATGTTTTTCTTGGTATACACAAATTTTCCCTTGACAGAGGCGTACATACGCAATTTTTCTTCCTTTAGAGAGCTTATACACACACTTGTTGCTAAACCAATCATGTACATTATCTCTTAAGTATTGCTGGCTAAGTTTGGTGTTTGTTGGGCGAGTTTTTTTGGTTGTTGAGTCTTCTTTGGTCCCTATTCTGACTTTTAAGTGACTACAGAGTGATAAGAAGCCTTTGCATTATTGAATTTTTGGGAAGATTTCTTTCTTGTCATCTTTTTCATTGGTTGTCCTTGCACATTGGTCTAAGTGTTTGCTTCTTAGTATCTTGCTTGGTTTGTCTCTTTTTGCTTGCATTAGGGTCTTCCTCTGAGGTTGTTATTCAATCCTTGCATTTTCTCTTCTTTATATCGAAAATAAATAAAAAATTCCTTATTTGCATTGTAATTATGGCATTTTTACTTTTGATTACTTTGCATTGATTTTGAAACATTTAGAAAGATTTTAGTTCATTGAAATTGTAGAGATTGCATTGGAAAGATTGCATTTAGAAGCATACCATATCTTTGGAATTAAAGACTAATACTTAGCAGTGTTTTTATATTTGTTTCTTTTTATATGGTGAGTCGTAATACCATCAGTTTCACGACCACACCTCTTGAGTAAGCAAAATCCATTAAAATTAACATTGATTGATAAAAAATTATTAGAAAAGATTTTATTTTTTAGGGTACGCAAACAAGTATATGACATAGGGCCTTGGAATAGGATTTTGTGAGTAAAATTCTCCAAGGCTATTAAAGTAAACATATGTGTCTTACCAGGGAGTGGTGAAACCCATTGTGTAATCAGTGACATCTAGAGGCTTTTCTCACACCAGAGTTAATCACGAGGCCACATAAAGTTGTTTGAAAAGATAACCCTCTAATACCTTCCTAGCGTCAAAGATATTTCTAGGGTTCTATTCATATTTGGGGGTCTCTCTAGTACCTTTACCTCCGTGAGAGGTGATGCTTTCGAGATTTAGGGCTTTATTACCCTACCCATATGGTGGACCGAACTTGTGACTGCTCGCCTATGCATTGGTTATACCATGGTGACTCTAGTTTCTTGACATAGGTAGCCACATAGGTTTCTTGTAGGGGTTATTTTGCAGGTACCCTGAGTTAGATAAAGGTCAGACATCACACAACCTTTATGGAGGATTACCTCTTTGGGGGGATATGACCGACTGCATGACTAATCCCATGAGGGCCCTTATAACTGATTCTGATACCTCCAATATTTTGAAGAGAGTCTCAAGCCCCTCTTGGGTGAGACATACCTACTCTAGTGTGGTAGGCCCCTTTCAACCACTATATAATGTTTGTGTGCATTGGCACTTTTTCTTTATTTTGGTGTGCTCTCTGATTATTAGTTGGCCCTAATATTTTGTTTTATATCTCAAGTTTTGAGTCATCTTGGGCCAAAAAACACCTCCTTGTCGATCTCTTCATTTGATGAAGTTACCACTGCGTCTTGATCCTTTACTGAAGCCGCCTTTTAAAATGCATAGAGTTAATAAACGTGGTTCTTATATATCCACCTCCTAGTCTCATGATAATCCAGTTATGTGTACTGAGTCAGACATGAATGTCTCAGGGAATCCTTCGACTCCCTTCTCTTCTGTGATTAGTGGGATCCCCTCGACTCCTTCATCCTCGATAATGTGCATGCCAGAGGTTCCTTCATCTAGTGATACCCACATGTGAGTTCTACTCGACCCATGAGAACGTGTTGATGGGTCGAAATTCACTCGACAAAAATAAGGGGTTCTCCCTAGTAAGAAGTCCCAATTAGACCTACCACCATTTGGAATAAGGAACCCATCTGGATTCTAGCCCGAAAGCCATTCTTGGTTTGGTTCCATCAGTTGCGGCCTGGTCCATCGATGATCGTTAGTGATGGGTGGTTGTGCAAATGGAAGATGTAGATGAAGACTATCTAAATGCGGGCCTAATATAATTCTAATCTAACCTATCCTAGATAGGAACAAATTAATGTAAGTGAATGAGTTGTAGCATGAAACTAACTCTACCAATAGCTTCACCCAAATAGCTGAAATGAAGAAATAAAGTTAGGTAACACATGCACATGAATATATAACCAAAATTGTCCAAGTCACTATATCACATACATTAGAAACTCATTCACTCAGGACATGTAATATAAGAAAGAATGATAAAACTGCAAGAATACATATATTGCATCAGGATAGTCCATAAACAAACATGCTCTTACATCCCTTGTGAGAAATAAACATTTTTCTTGAAATAGTTCGCAACAAAACAACAACACATGCAAGTCCTTCTCTCAATCAAAAATTGGCCCAGAGGGCTTCTCCGTATTAATAGTTTCAACAATAGTACATGAAAAATATTAGGACAACTCTCCAATTTTAGTTTACACTGTATTCCTGAAGTAGTTTATAGGTTTATAATGTTTGAAGAACCAAAATCCATTTCTTTTGGTTCTATTCTAGTATTTATTGAGGTTCAATAAGACCTTTGGCATTTTGTCTCCCTCAATGAACTTTCATCTTCCAATGTTTATCCTCATCCTCTTTGCAATGATGAGAAACAAGAACAATGATTACATTTTAAATTTGTCTTCTAGCACTAATGGGTCGTCATGGATTTCGGCCATATGTGTCTTGCGCATCATGAAGGTTGGCTTTGGGTATGATGGAATCTTCATCATCCTAAGTTTGACAACCGATTTTCAAGGATTTTCTAGATCCTTGCTTCACACATTTTCCTGATATTTTCTTTATTTCTCCTCCATTACTGCTACATCTTTTGTTATTTCTCCTTCATCATCATTAGTTGTATATTTCATCGTGAGAATGTTGAGCGTGATCCTCCTTTTCTCGATATTTGACAACATTCAACATACAATAGATGAGAGAAAATCCAGATAAAATATCAAGAATAATAATTTGAATGCAAATAAATGGGGCATAAAATAATTGAAGTATCATTTATAAAATTCCCTGAGTTCGATTCATGGTTCCTCCGCTCATGTTCAAGTTATGGTGTTCTTCGAGGATGTTAATAAGGTGCCAGATATTAATCCAAAAATATGTATACCATAGGTTAGGAATTTCTCAAATGATATAAATAGGAAGTTCTATATCTCGAAGATACCTTTCCAATGGTATAGAGAACGTGCAAAATGGATACCTGAGTCAAAATTTCTGACCATTTTATGAAAGTCAGTCTTCTTCTACAAAAAGGAGTTTGAACTAAGTCCTCCGACCTGCTCAGAGGAGTTCTTGGTAACTCCTCCAAAATGGTATAAGTATACCATTCATTAGGAATTTATCAAATCACATAACTATAAATTTGTAGAGCTATGCAATATCTTTCCAACGGTATAAATAAGTCACAAAATGGACACCCTAGTCAAAAGTTATGGTCAATTTATGAGAGGCAGTTCTCTTTTGTTCAGAGGAGTTGATGGAAAGTCCTCTGAACTACTTGGAGGAATTGATGACAACTCCTCCAAAATTGCTCAAATAATTTCTTACAACTTCGCCAAACTGTTTTGAGGCTTGGAAGGCAACTTCTCCGAGCAGATCAAAAGAGTTGAAGGGAACTCCTCTGAGCAGCTAAGAAGAGTTGAAGGGAAATACTACGAATTGGAATTAGTGCACCATGCATTAGGAATTTCTCAAATCACATAATTATAAAGTTGTATATCTGAGAAATACATTTCCAATAGTATAAATAAGTCACAAAATGAACACCTGAATCAAAATCTATGACCATTTTACGAAAGTTAGTCTTCTTTTGCTTGTAGGAGTTTGAACTAACTCCTCCAACTTGCTTAGAGGATTTGATGGTAACTATTCTTAACTGGAATAATTTTTCCATAAATTAGGAATTTATCAAATCACATAACTATAAATTTTTAGAGCTTGAAAATACCTTTCCAACGGTATAAAGAAGTCGCAAAACAGACACCCGAGTCAAAAGTTATGGTCGATTTACGAGAAGCGGTTCTCTTTTGCTTAGAGGAGTTGATGAAAACTCCTCCCACTTGCTCGGAGGAGTTGATGACAACTTCCTAGGAATTTCTCGGAGAATTTATTAACAACTTCTTCTAACTTGCTCAGAGACTTTCTTAACAACTTCTTCGAACTTTCTCAAAGGCTTTCTTAACAACTTCCCCGAACTTGCTCGAAGGATTTGAAGGAAACCCCTCCAAGCAACTCAGAAGAGTTGAAGGGAAGTCCTTCGAGCATATCGATAGAGTTGAAAATAAATCCAGTGAGAAGCTCAGAATATTTGAAGAGAACTCCTTCCCGAGAAAGCAAAAATTGGAAAAATTCTAAGTGTAGAACTAGCAAGAGACAATAAGAGCTTGAGTTAAAAGATCGTAACTTCCTCATACGATGCTCGATTGAGGTTTCGTTTTTTGAAATGCGGAGAGAAAATAGAAATGTTTCTATCAATATAACTGAATTTTTTTTTCTATCATTTGAATGGATCCATTTATAATGATGGCCACGACTATCAAGGATTTCTTGGCGAGAAATCCTAGACAATCGTTTTGGCACTTTCATACCTCGAATTTTGATTCTATTAGTTGCGTTGGAATCGTAATGGAACAAATCATACAATTGACTTATTTGAGGGATGAAAAAATCACTTTGATGGAAGCCAAAAAATTACGCCCAAAGGCGACGTTTTTAATGAAATTTTGGGTCCCGTGTTTGTTGGTGGTTCATGCAAATTTAATTTCGTTAGTTGCTCGGTCATCTGTGATGTACAAGATCATGATCCACCCATTAAGACCTTGAATATGCATTAAGGGTAAAAAGTTATAAATACTCCAAAACTACCAACTGACATCCAATGTGCTTAGCACTGTCTAGGAGCTGAAAGGACCAAATTTCTCCCAAAGTGCATTTCAAAACCAATGCAAGACCAATAGGTGTTATGATTAACAAATATGATGCTAGGAAAGGCTTCCACAATGAAGATTTAGTTGTAACATCTGCGTGAATAAAGGCACTGGGAACTCTAAAAATTGATTATGATTGTGATATGAAGTGAATAAGTTGAGATAGGAAATTAATGACCAACTATCTAGATAGTCGTGGATATTTTAATCATTGGAAATGTAAGGAGATTAACTAATGAATGCAACAAGAAGGGATTTGAGCTGGAAGTGGAACAAGATAAGTCTCAAGGAGAAAGTGGGTTACACTGACCTGATCACCATTGGAAAAAGTAAGTAGATTATCCTCGATGTTCTTGATGACAATGAGGGGTCGACATCCTTCTATTGATGCATTTGTGACATGCGAGGGAAACTAGTCAACGGGTAGTGTGTCAGGAAGAAGAGGTGAATCTCATCATTAAGCAATGTAATGAAGCAATAAGGAGAGAGAGTCATTGCTATGTGATGCAATGACGTGAGTAGAAGTGATTTATTTGGTGAAATCAATGCGCACGATAATAATGTGACCAATATCGGTGAGATGACATTGATCATGAAAATTTCATCGACGATGAAGATGTGAGTCAGTGAGGTTTGGCAGAAGTGCGATATCACGTTAGCCAAGTTCAAAGGGAGGTAGATGATGAACTGATGATAAAACCAATGGTGTGTCAATGCAAAGTTGGAAGAAGGATATGTGTTTCAGAATGCTATGTATCAACATAGGAAGAGGGGACTCACTGAAGTGCGTATCATCATGTATAAGTGATTCGTGGAGTAACCAAAAGTGGTAAAGCAAGGTAGGGTGAGGAGAACTTGGGCATAGCTATTTGCACGAGAGAGAGAGAGTGTGTGTGAGGGTTACTATTTTAAGAATTAAAGGGGGACCC
Organism: Picea sitchensis; assembly: GCA_010110895.2. NCBI lineage: Eukaryota > Viridiplantae > Streptophyta > Pinopsida > Pinales > Pinaceae > Picea > Picea sitchensis. Next base: position 52,861 of record SNQJ01S0011409.1, read on the forward strand.
AATTTCTTGTCTTGGATAGAGGCTAAGACAAGAAAATTGGGAGAATGTTGTGGGGGCACAACAAATGTCAACACACTGGGCAAAGTCGGAATATCTACTACTCTTTATTAACTAATAAGCATAAAATATAGAGGGTCGTGAAATTTACTTTTAAGTTAAAAAAATTCTAGGAATAATGCGCAACATTTACTTGAATGATTCCATCATGGTGGGATCACTGGTGATGCTTGCATATCGACTAATAGATCTCATATTTTGTAGATGGAGGATGCATGATGCTGAAGTTTATTTCCTTAAACCGCATCGACAATCTGGGTTGGTATCTCCATCTTAGGGTTGATATAGGTTTGGGATAAAAAATGATTTTTCACCAGGTGTGTATATAGATATCATGTAGGTGTTTCTCCACTACCTACAAGCTTCCATAGCCCTAATGGATTCACCCCGATGTCACAGACCTTGCTCTGTTACCAACAAAATTTCATATCCCTGACATAAATATCTGCATGTCCTCTAGTTTGGTCAAAGTTTCCTTTCCATTCCTTCCCAACTTATTTAGTGCATGCTTAGCATTCTATGGATGGGGAGATTGATGGAAATTTTATCCTGATAGGGGATGACTCCCAAATTTTTAATTTATTTGTATATTTTCTACACCTGGATACATAGAGATATCCCTTTTGGTTTTCATCCTTGATACTTTGACACTTCACCCTTCATGAGAGCATATACTTAGTGTGTTGATGGTTCCTCCATTACATATGATCTTCTGACCACCTAATATGTAAGGATGAACATTGATTAATGACCACTATGCTCAGTTATGGTTTAACTTCTGCCACAACATCCCCAAATAATTCTGATTCATTTTTAGACAGAGACCCCTAACTCCGCTCATGATCTAGGAAAGAGATGCAAGTTGATTTGTGCTTGCTTCTAGTGCAAAGGCATTTATTGTGAAAAGAAAAATGGAGGTGAGAGGTCTGTATGTCATGAAATATAATTGGAGGTCATAAGACAAAAAAATTGAATAAACAAATTGCTTTGAAGGGAAAAGATGATGATGAAAGAATGGGAAGAAAAATGTTGAATTAGGAGAGATGATGTATTCATGGTTCAATATGAATTCAGTCCAATTTATTGTTGCAACCGAAAAATAAATAAAATAAATCATTTAGATGAATGACGATTAACAATATGTAATTAGGAAATGTAGTTGACTGATAAATACATCATAGATTGAGTGTTTCTAGCAACTTAGAGGATATTCACACATTCCGACAAACTAGAAGTTTGCAGCCTCTTGAAACGATCAATCCATGTGAAAGATAATACATGTAATAATTATTTTAGATAGGTCTTCATGCTAGCGCTTGTTATTGGATTAATCCGTAAATGTGGACATAAACAGATCTCCCTAGATCCACCCAAAACTAGAACAAAACAAAACAAAATATGATGCTTTCCCTAAGCTCTAACTATTGAGTTTACTAGTTAACAAGAGATAGACAACATACCATTTAAATATTGTTTCCTCTTGCCATTTCCATCCTAGCTCTGTTCCAATGGTCCAATGAAATTGAACCTGCAAGGGAACACAAGCCAACCAAAGTGAAAGAAATATAATATACTCAACAAGAACTTATGTATGTGATCAATGAATCATACAATAAAACAAGACTAGTTTTATGGGAAAGAAACATATCGATGTATCATATTAAAATGAAATTGGAGATTACAACCAAAGAATTGATGTCGCAAGGTCCCCTTTCGATGGCCCTTTGCTCCAACACACACAATTGCTCCAAATATTTTGAATGAAGAAGATCCACCATGTAGCTTGTAGAACTAAAGCAAAGATCCCAAGAAGAAGTAGAAACTCTCCATACAAATCTTAGCCTATTCAAACTTAGCCTTTTCCATGAGAGATCCCTCTTTATTTAGGGTAAACGAGAGATGCTTGAGGATATTAGAATGATCCCACCAAATCAGAGAAGCGAGTAAGATCCAAACCATTCGGAGGCCACCTCATCTTCTAGAATATCCCCTTCTATAACTTTCATGAAGTTTGACTTTTCCTTGGATTTTGACATCGTCACACCCTAGCTATAGTACAACCTACAGAGACGTCGTAGTAAAAATCTAGAGTGGGGTGAAATGATTAAGCATCATTTCACCTTGTGACAACCTTCCTTAATAAGGTTTTTGAGAAGAGAAAGCCAATCACTTTCCTCATGGAAAATACTCTTTTTGGGAACATGAACACATGTTATCAATGGATCACTGGGGCGACCAAAATAATTTGTAAAATAATCCCCCCCAAAGTATGAAGTTGGAACTCATGACAGATGAAATACTTTGTAGAATGTGTGTGTCGAACAAGGAGTGCACCGATTGGGAACTGCAAATAGTCAAGCATTAGCATAATAATATACCATTGTCCGAGGTAGGCATTCCCATACTTAGATTACCAGATGTCAAGTGAGTCATGGCCACTAAACATACACTGTGGATCCATTTCATTATGAATCAACATATCCACTAGGAATACACTGTGGATATATGCTTTAAAATGAATCAAATTCAAACATAGCCATAAGACATACAAAGTGGATCTATGTGTCAATACAAATCATAAATACTCCATCGCAACCTGGATCAAAATGATGAGATCCAGGGTCTTTATTTCCATCGTCCCTAATTACGAATCTAACCATATGATTATAGGTGTTGAAGTTGAACATGGTAGAAACCACTTGACTATCAGTCAATGATGAGAACCGTTAACAACCATGAGGGAAATCACCATTGATGTCAATGAATCCCAAGGTACCATAATACAATCCAACCAATGTAAATAAATGAATTGAAGTCAAACACTCAATGAAATATCCCAATCATGGGTCAATGATGTGAACCCACTATTGGAGGTGAAGAGACCTTCCATTGAGGCATGCAACATCTAAGGTACTAAATGATTTCTAAGTATTATTCTTGGATAATGAGTTGAAGTAGACAAGAAAATACTCGTCATAGGAGGGCCTTATTGTATCCCCCATCAATGACACAAAATAAGTAACATATTTGAAGTAGATCAGAGTGTGAAGTGATTTGAAACTGACTCATGGAAGGCTGACATGGTATAAAATTTATAACTGTAGATGGTCGACTCAATAGAAGACTTATTTTGGTTGGACTTCTCTTGAACATATGAATGATACGACAATGGTGTTAGAAGCATTGACTCAAGGAGGAATCAACATATGAATTTGCGATGGTCAAACGAAAGACAAATGGATTTCCCAACCCATATACAATGATGAAGCAAGGTGTCATGTTCAAGAGAGACTATTACTGCCACTAACACAAATACAGAGAGACATTCCTTTCCCAATCCCCCCCCACCATTTATGGCGAGTACCTCTTTATTTTTACGCAAGCTTGAGGAGGATAACATATTCTTGTTGATGTAATCTCATCCTTTGTATGAGTCCCTCGGAGTATGTTTAACAAACCCTAGGAAGGAGTGGTTCAGTCCCATGTGGGTCTTTCCTTGTTTGTTTAATGAGTCCAAAGAGAGAAAACGCAGGGGTTTTTCATGTTTAGAGAGTCTGAAAAACACTTAAAGAGAACTCCATCAGGTCCTTTTTTGTAAATTAATCCGACAAGACCAAAAAAGTGATAACCTACCACTCGTTAGATGTTTTATTCAAATACTTTTACGAGTGTGAAAATAACAAGGTCGCTCGACAATCTTTTCATTTTTATGGAGCGTGAAAAGAGCTTAAAGGATACTCCATAGGCTTTGTTTTTCGTGTCACCATTCCGAGTTTGAAAAAATGACAAAAGACTACTTGATTACATTCTCATGGTTTCACAAGCGTGAGAAAGAATTAAGACTTTGCTCAGATTTTTTCCTGAAAAAATCTAAAAGGATCTGTACATGTGACAAATGTATAAAAACTAACCCAAAAGCAGATCCTTGTTCCAACGTTTCACTCCTATACTTTTTATCTGTAAAAATCAAACACATGTAAAGTCGTTGGGACTTTTAGGGTTGAGATGAATCATATAAAATAATATAAAATACAAATGAAAAAGAAAAAAATCAATAAAAATGGGTAAAAACCATATTTCACTATTTCATTTGCAACTTCATCCAAACATTACTCCAAACCCCCTTTTTACCTTGATTTTGAACTTTGGATTGTGGAGTGCTCGGCTAATCATTCGACAAATCGTCTCCATAGAAAAGGTAATGTTCATTTCCTTCATCTTTCCATGGATTAAAATTTGATTTTCAATGGTTAAAAATAGACTTTTGAGTTGATTTTTTGGGGGTACCTATGCGCGGAGGTCGTCGCAGGAACCCTATAACGGAACCTGCGATGATCTAGGATCTCCGCAGGTGGACCTATAGCCATCTTGTTATGACATCGCATTGTGAAAATGCACAGGCCTGCGAATTCCATAACCCAAAAGTTTTTAAAGATAAAGTTTCCAAGAAAAATTCTCCAGGGAAGAAGATTATGATGTTAATCTCTCTTTATGGTTCCATGGTAGGTCTTCCACAGTCAAAATGTTGGAATGGTGAGAGAGAGAGCACGAGGAGGAAGAATAATTTGTTGGGAATGACCCGGGAATGGTGATGGCCCTTCGACAGTGTGGGTTGTTGAAATTCAAAATCCAACATATGAGGGCCCAACTGAGATTACTATAGTACCTAGTTCACATGTTGGATGTGAACAAGCAGGCATTTCATGTGGGTTCTCACACTCTTACAATAGATATCAAGGATATCTACTTCTTAACTGGACTATCTTGCCATCGATCCTAAGTAACACTTACACCCAGTAGGGGTGGCGGTGAGCCTATGAACCACTATATCAGTGAACATTGTGTGCTAGGTACCCAGAAGCATAGTGGTAAATTCACTATTAGAGATGTTTGAGACTTGCCTCTACAGACCATCCTCTATATCATCACACATATGGAAGGGAGTGTATCTCTCCATGTGGATCTTCAGAGCTATTTTTAGTATTCGCTGGAGTGTATGGAGCCTCGAGTCTTCAACTGGTGTGAAGGGGTTCTTAAAAGTATGAAAAAAAAACTGACCAGGTGTAGGAGTGGTGGGATGAAACAATTCAGATACGGTTCTATTTTGGTATCCTTGTTCCTAGAAAGGGTCCCAGTTTTGCGCTTACAGGTAGAGTGGTGTATACCTTCCCTATAGGATCCGAGAATGAAGAGGTGGGTGACCTCATGGTACGACATGTAGCTGGTCCCATTGTTAGGTATAACGATGTCTTCTTCGACTGGTTGAGAAATCAAATCCTCATGGTCGACGACTATGCATATGTCAGGATAGACTTCTGTGGAGATCCAGACTTAGATATTCCCGAGGGTTCCTAATGGGGGGACATAGTTAAGAAGGACATTTTTTTTTATATGATATTTTTGTGACTTTTTTAATGATATAAAATGTTTTTTATGTTGTTTATTTGATGACTAATCAAATGCTCTTTGATGATGTAGATGTGGGATCTCATCGTCCTCCATGTTCATCCCCTATCCAGAGGTGAGGGGAGAGAGGTGACGTATCAGGAGTAGCTACTGTTGACTTCGAGACCCTAGAATTTTTTTTGGAAGGACTCACGATGAACATTCCAAATGCCTCTATAGATGATATTCTGAGGCATTACCAGTGCCACACAGTGGGAGTATCTGTTTCCATCAGTCAACTTTTCTGTAGAGTAGCATGGGTAGTAGTCACATGCTATAGCAGGCAGGATCCTTGATGCTCTATTGTATATGAAGCCATGTGCTTCACATTTTGGATATTTTGGTCTTCGAACAAAAACATTTTTTTTGTAAACTTTTATCGTTATATATATATGAGGATTTTATTGGCTTGTTTTGTAAAAAAATGTGATTAGACTTCATAAATGTCTCAAATGTCTATCTAACACATAATTATCCAATGCATCTGTTAATGTATTTAGATATCTAGGAATGTGTTGGCCCTCGACCAAGTTTTGGAGAACCTTGGTTGTGTTTGAGCATTTTTGGGACTTCAACAGGTTGGTCAAAGACAAAGCGCCAGGTGAAGCGGAGATTGTGGGATCTCGCCCCCTTTTAAGGGATTTTTGGGTTTAGGATTTATGTAACGGGTATGGGATTTTGGCCCATGGGTATTACCCATGTTTAGGCCCCTTTTGTAAAGTATAAATAAGCACCTTGGCGATGTAAGTAGGGGTGTGCTGAGTTAGTTGTAAGCCAGTGAGATAATTGTGAATGGTTGTAAATGCTTTGTGCATACTGTGTTTTGAGAACTTGCAGAGCTAAGTGCAAGTGATTGTAAGAAGGCTCTGTGTTGTGCCAAGCTCGGGGAAGGAGGATCTGGAAAGGTGTGTGTAGATCTCCTGTCCTATGCGGAGTTGGTATTGTGGTTCTGTGCATTGAAAGAAGATAATAGAGAGAAGAAGAGTTGGTAGATGTAGCCCCACGGTGGGGGTGAACCATGTATATCCTGTGTTATGGTGATTTGTATTTTTCATGTGGTTGTGTATTTATTTGCTTAGTTCTTAGTCTGGATGAATGTTTAATTCTTATTGATAGGAATGAATGCTAGATCTGATCTATTTCTACGTGCTAAGTGCTTAGATGTGCTAGATCTTGTAAAATACTGCGTTGTTTTGTAATTAAGGTTTTTCCTACGATGTGAATAAGGGTTAAAGACTAATGAAGGTTAACTATTAAGTGCTTTGTTAAGCATTGTGATCACATATCTGTGTCCCAGCTAGGTTGCAGACACTTGAGTCCTGCAACCCCCCCTGCCTCTACCTCAGGTGAGACTTCATCTGCTTCACAGGTGTTGCCGAAAGGGCTTATAGTTAGGGATTTTTTGGTGTGTTGTTGAAGTGTTGAACCCTGGGTCTTCCCCTGTGCCAACAAATGGTTCTGTTTTTGGGACCTGAAACTATGATTGCTGGGAACTGAGGAAAAGAGAAAGCTCTATCTGTAGATTTGTTTCTGTAGTGCGTAGTACTCTAATTGACTTGTGAAGCTTTGTGCTAAGAAGAGAAGTCTGATCTGGAGAAAAGAGATAATATCTTAAGGCTTTGTGCTCTGATAAAGGTAAGATAAGTGGAAATTTTTGTTTCAAAATAATGGATCTAGGTATATTTGATAAAAAAATTCCTAGTCTGACAACTAGGGCACAACTACAAGAAATAAGATATGATATGAATAGATCTGATAAAAATAGTGAAAGATATGTTATCCCTATGCATAGAAAGAATTTTTGGAATAACAAGTGGATGCAGGATCCTAGAAATAATTTTTTGCAGGTCTATCACTATGATCCCAGTTCGCAGTATAGGAAAGGTTGGGGATCGTTTAAGAGAAAGAGAGGATTAAATATTTGTTATATTTGCAGAAGACCGAGACATCTTTCTAAGGAATGTCCTAGTAGAATTCCTACTTGCCTTTGTTGTAAATATATTGGACATGAAGTTTTATATTTCCCTAGAATGATTACTAAAGTTGAGAAGATGCACATGATACAAGAAGACCATGAATAAGGTCAAGAGACTAAGAATATGCTAAAGAACCAAAAATAATCAGAGGCTATATTATTGCAAATGAAAGAAACACTGAATGATCACAGAGGCATCATTTTATCAGATATTTTAAAAGAGAAAGAGTGCATAGAAACAAGAATAGGAGACTTCGACATAGACTATGTATTGGATGTAGAAACACAGGTGAACATTATGACAGAAAGTACTTGGGAAATCTTAGGAAAGCCTGCTATGATTCCTTCATTGGGAGGAATACGACTGTTTAAAGGAAAGCTGATAACCCTATGTGGAAGACTAGCCCATGTACCTATGATTGCTCATGGAACATCGACAGAAGAAGAATTTGAGATCATTAATTTTGTTGAGAACAATGCTCCCTTTGTACTTTTGTTAGGAAATACTTGGATCGAGAGACATCATATCCAAAGGAGAGAAGAAGAGGAAGCTATAGAACATAAAAAGAAAGAATTAAGGGATTTCATGGCTAAGAGAATAACATGATTAATAAAATAACAAGAGGACACATCGAAGCAACTGAGGGTCATAGACATAGTTGTCGAAGTTCAAAGAACACAAGAAGGTTTAACAAACCTATCTGTTGAGCCTCTAAATTGACATCCCCACTACCCTATTATACTCCTCATCTATACCTTTTTTGGCTTACCTAAGCTTGGATAAATGACAAATAACACTACCATTAGCCATTGATAAGGTCATAAGGTAATGTATAATTAATTCATGCATTTTTGTGGTTTATTGAGGTAGGGGATTAAATGTTTCGTGTACTAATGCTTCAATTTTCCATGTCTAACCTTTGACCTCTAGATAAGTCTAGCCTTCCTGTACCAGCTCAGATATCCGGTACTTATGCGCCAGATTGGCACTGTCTGAATCCGGTACCAAGCGCACCTTCTATTCAGATCTGGTACCGAATCTCACCTGTCGCGATCCGGTACAAACGGTTGTATATTGTCATGATCCGGTACCAACCATTTGTGCACTATTCAGATCTGGTACCATCTACCTGTCACGATCCGGTACCAATACATGAAGCTGAATGTACCAAGTTTAGCTTCAGATCATTCCCAAGACAATTGTTGGATGTTTATTGAATCATAAATGTTTTAGCAAGGATATGTTAGGATAGTTTGTTATTGCCTCATCCTCATGCACTTCATGTCATGAGGATGAAGCTTAAAATATGTAACCAAATAATTAAATTTGACAATTGACTGATTTGAAAAAGATTTTCACCTCCTTGTGTTTCACGACTAAGACTGTTTAAATAGTCATGGAAAGGATGGTGGAGGTAGTGGAGAGTTAGCATAACACAGCATGTGAAGCAGTGTTACATATTGTAGAACATATTCTGGGTGAAGATTAATAGAAGGACGTCATTTATCTCCATGTCTTGATCGTCTATGATTGAATGTGAGTTGAGTTGTTAGCATAGTTTGATTATATGTTTTGAAGATTGAGTAAGAGTAATGTGTGGGTTGAAAGCAAGCTTACTATAGACTCCAGTCACTGACCTGTTGAAGCGACAAGGGCCCACCGTCCAACAAAGGTCAATATCTTCGTAGATTAATATTAGCATTTGATTTCAATAGTGTGAATGTTAGATTAGCTAAAGCTTTAATTCTTTCAAATGATAGCAGTATAGTTTAGACTAGGATTTCGATTATATGATTGCTCAGAGATATTTACTCACTCTGTTTTGCATATGCTCTGTTTCTATTTTTATGAATTTGATTTTGTTTCATGGACATGAATCATGGTAGAAGTAGTCAAACATATTTGAAGGAGAACTAGTGAAGTTCACAACAACATATTGTGAACCACAACATACTCAATATATTGATTGTTGAACTACCCATGCTATGTCTTGATGATTGATGTGTGATTTCCCTTTTAGAAGTGTGATTGCATAGTTAGTTTTCTTGGTTAGATAGTAGGGTTTATCTGTCAAAAGAACTCCATCTCATACTTGCATGTGCCATAATGGAGTAGATAGTCTCTCTGTGAAAGACAACCAAAGTGTGTTTCAGTTTGCTAGTTTGCTTTGTTTCCAGCATACATAATCTAGAATAGTTTTATACTCATGACATTAGAATTACCTTTCTTACTGGTGTCTTGTAACTTTGTTGATTATTAATCCCATATTGATAATTAATGAGTGCATTATACTAAACATATAAGCAACACAACATTTTGGCGCCGTTGTAGGGGAGTTGCAAATGGTAGGAAGTGATTTTTAGCTTAGATTGTTTGCATAGTTTTTTTTTTGAATTATTTTAAAGGTTGCTTGAGGGAGGAGGATAAAACGTTTAAGATATGAGTGAAGATCCACGCGACCACTAGAGTGGGGTTCTCCGAAGCCAGGTTGCCTTCTTACCTTCTACATAGAATTAGGATTTCAATTCAATTAAGAATCAAATTTCCATTTTATGCATAGATATAGAGATAACAAGGGTATATTTGTAAGCTCTAAAGATTCAAAAACAACCCCCCCCCACTAATCCAACTGACACTGGTGTAGGAAAAATTCCACTGGGAGAAAATTCAAGGGGAGCCAACGAGGCTCTAGAAGGAGAATCTAAAACAAAAGAATCAACATTGGGGTGGGTAGAACGTGAATCTATTGAACATTTAGGAGATAAAGAAAATCCAGTTTCTGAACCATCTATCAGTAGAATGGCAGAAGAAGAAGGAAATGCAGCCACAAAGACTGAGACTTTTGGGTTTCCAATCTTGGATATTTCTAGAAACATCAACATGAAAAATATCCCACTATCATCGTTACCCACTTTCAGAGGTATTTCAACTGAAGATCCAGATTTATTTTTATTTGAGTTTGACATATTATGTAGAAGCTATAACTACTCAGATGATGCCCAAAAACTTAAGCTCTTTCCTGCTACAATGAAAGATTCAGCCTTAAGATGGTTCATGAGCTTAGGAGAAAATACAATCCTCTCTTGGGATCATATGAAAGACACATTTTTATGGAAATACCAAGACTATTGTAAGGATAATGCTAAAAATGAAATTTTTAGAATGCAACAAACAAAATATGAAAGCCCTGAAGACTACTTAGAAAGTTTCTTATACAACTATCAGAAATCAAAACTATTCACCACAAACCCAGCTATAGTAAGAAATATATTATTGAAAGGTCTTAGAGATGATTGCATAGAAGTTTAAACTTGTTGAGTTCAGAAGATGTACACCAAAATCCTTTTGCAGAGATTGCAGATTACTGTAGAAGATACTCAAGAGGACNGCAGATTACTGTAGAAGATACTCAAGAGGACAAGCTAAAATAGGCAAAGGACCAAGAGATTCTTTTAGTAGAAATACAAAACAAAGCTTAGGGACTGTCACCAAAATTGAGTTAGGAAACTTATTGGAGAACTTTAAAACAGACATCTTGAGCACAATCAATAACTAGTTATATACTCTAAAAATGAAAAAGAAACAAGAAGAAGAGGTTGCTTTAGCAATATTTTGTCATAGATGTCGAAAGAAGCAGAGTGAGAAAGAATGCCCATTAAATGTCATAGAAATATATGTCCTGTGTACACTAGAACACCCCACATCTGAGTGTCTGACTTTGCTTGAGCTACAAGCCATGTATAGGGGAGGAGGAGTCTCACAAGAACAACCATACCCTTCCAGAAGACCTTGGAGAGCCCAAAACCCCAATACATTTTATGACCCTAATGCACAGTATCCAACAACAATGGGGTCCTTCCCCAATGACCTATTCACAATGGACACCTTAGCAAGCTCAAACTCAACCTTGGCAACAAGGTTGGAGGGGACCTGTGTATGGATATCCCTCTTACCCTACATATCCACAATATCCTACAAACATTTCCCAATTACTACCTGGATTCAACCCACCACAGATGCAAGCTTTACTCTCACCTCCTATACAACAACAATTTACAACCCCCTTGAACCCTAACCAACAATAGCAAGCCCCTATAAATTCTAATCAACAACCATAAAAACAAGCTGCCCACAACCCTATGAAACCAACAACAATCCCTACCCAACCAATCCCTAACCCCAATAATCGAACCACCCACCCGGTGCAAAATACAAAAGTTCAAACCTTTCCCACCTATGAAATTCAACTACGATCGGGGAAAGATGTAAACTAATCAAATCCTACAGTAATAATGCAGGAATAAAATGATAATCATTATGAGGAAGAAAACACTCAAACCACCCCTACAGAAGAAGAGACTTCCCCTCCTATTCCAATCACTTCTCAGTCTGTATGAGTACCTCAACAAGTTAATCTTCAACCCTACCCCGAAAGACTATGTGAAGAAACTTGACCCACCCTTGCACAGAGATATAGAGGATGAATTACGAAATGTATGTATAAAAATACCTTTGCTGCAAGCCATTAAGGATATCTCCATATATCCCAAAATCATAAGGGATCTTTGAATTAAGAAACTAGGAAGGAAGAAGAAGGAACCTCCCCTTGTTCAGGTGGTGGGAAAATTATTTGAATTTATTTCTGAAATGCCATACAAATATAATGACCCTGGAAACCCAGTAGTCACTGTTGAAATTAATGGTATTTCTTTACCAAACACACTCATTGATTTGGGTGCAACAATTAATGTAATGCCTTTTGACACTATGCAAAAGCTCCAAATCAACTAGTTAAGACCAACCCAAACCATGATAGAGATGGCAGATAAGTCAGTCATTAGCCCTGCAGGAAGTCTAGATGATGTCACAGTCACTCTGGATTCTTGAGAATATCCAGTAGAATTTTTAGTCATCTATTCTAAATCATCCTCCAAAACAGGACACCATGTGGTTCTTGGCTGCCCTTGGTTGGCCACAACAGATGCCTTTATCAGCGGTCGGTCTGGTGAGATGACTATATCCAATGGCACACATAGCCAAAAACTTGTTCTCTTCCCTCCTGCCCAATCGACATAGGAAATACCTATTTGGTTAGAAAACCCTTATGGAGAGGAAGATTGCATCAAACCCCTGTTAACACTTGAACAAGTAAGAGGAATGTAAGAACAATCGGATGAACAAGTCTTAAGTTTATTTTTGGCTGATACAAATTGCATTGAATACCCAAGGTCTTTTGCAGAATTGTCACACATTTTCAGTTCCTAATTTCAACAAACTTGGCACCCTGATATCACTCAATTATATACTTTATTACTAGCTTCCTCAGAGAAGGAATAAACTACTAAACTTGTTGAGATTAGCCCAGGAAAACCTTTGTATATCAACTCTAGTTTGGAACTAGAACAAAAGATGCAAGTAATTGAAATGCTCCAAAGACAATTTGATGCCTTTGCATGGGATTATGCAGACATGAAAGGCATTCACCCTGACACATGCACACATCACATCTACACTAATGACCAAATCAGACCAGTTAGATAGCTTGAGTGAAGGATGAATCCATCCCTTAAAGATATTGTAAAAGAGGAATTGCAAAAACTCCTTCAAGCCAATCTCATATACCCCATTTTAGATAGTCAATGGGTGTCTCCACTTGTCATAGTTCCCAAGAAAAAGGGTAAGTGGAGAATATGTGTAGACTTATGGGAGTTGAACAAAGCCACCCATAGGGATTATTTTCCCTAACCATTTATTGATCAGGTGTTGGATACCTTGTCCGAAAAGAAGTATTTTTCATTCCTGGATGGGTTTAGTGCTTATAACCAAATATAAATAGCACCCGAAGACCAAGAGAAGACCAATTTCACCTTCCCATGGGGAACCTATGCTTATAGGGTGCTTCCTTTTGGACTTTGCAATTCCCTAACCACTTTTCGAATGGCTGTCCTAGCCATTTTCTCTGACTTGACCAATGATTGCGTGGAAGTCTATATGGATGACTTTACAGTCCATGGAAAAGACTTCCAGGAAGCTTTGACTAGTCTAGAAAAAGTCTTGATTAGGTGTAAGGAAACTAATCTTTCCTTAAGTAATGAAAAGTAAAAAAAGATGCTCACTAAAGGTATTGTTTTGGGACATCACATCTCTAGTTCTGGAATGAGAGTTGATCCAGAAAAGATTTATATTAACACACAAATCGGAATACCTTCCTCACAAAAGGAAGTTCACATATTTTTAGGACATGTTGTCTACTATAGAAGATTCATTCTAAATTTTACAAGCCTAGATACCCCTTTATTCAAGTTATTATCTAAAGAAGTCGAATTTAAGTGGGATGATGAATGCCAAATATATTTTGAGATTCTAAAATAGATATTGTCAACTACCCTTGTATTAAGAGGACCAAATTGGTCCCTTCCTTTTCATATCTATATCGATGCCTTAGACACAGCCCTTGGGGCAGTTCTTGGACAAAGAGAAAATCAAATGCCCTATGCTATTTACTTTGTCAATAAAAATCTATCTCCAGCTGAAGTTAATTATACGGTCACAAAAAAAGAATTGCTAGCTGTAGTCCATGCTATCAATAAATTTAGACACTATATTACAGGATATCAAGATTTTGTACACACTGATCATTCAACCATCAAATTATTAATGAACAAATCCTAGAGTTACAAGATGGTTGTTATTATTACAAGAGTTTAATATCAACATTATTGATAGACCTGGTAAGGATAATCTTTTGGCTAATTTCTTATCTAGAATGATTCATCTGGGAGATAACACACCAGTAGAAGATAACTTTCCTGATGAAAATTTGTTTTCTATTTCTACATTCACTCCTTAGTATGCAGATGTAGCTAACTATCTTATGACAGGGAATATGCCTTAGAAATTGTCTCCTAGAGAAAAACATAAAGTAATTTAGCTAAGTACAAACTACATGTGGCACAATGATTGCCTCTGCAAAACAGGACCAGATTTGGTAATCAGGAGATGTGTAAGGGAAGATGAAATTCATGATATTTTGCAAGCCTTCCATGATGGTCCTTGTGGAGGACACTTTGTAGACAAGAGGACCTCTTACAAATTTCTGCAATCTAGTTACTATTGGTCTCATATTTTCAGAGATGCTAAAACCTATGTATAAAATTGTGATGAATGCCAATGAATGGGTAATCCTACTGCACGAGACCAAATGCCACTTCAAGCCCAAGTAGTTATTGAGCCTTTCGAGAAATGGACATTAGATTTTGTAGGGCCCATTAACCCTGCATCTAAAAAGAAAAAGTATATACTTGTATGCACTGACTATGTGACTAAGTGGGTTGAAGAAAAATCTTTACCAGCTGCAAGTGAACAATCAGTGGTATATTTCCTTTTTAACGACATCTTTACTAGATTTGGTGTACCTCGCAAAATTGTGACTGATCAGGGAACTCAATTTACCTCTCATCTAGTCAAAGCTGTTACAGAACAATACCAAATCAAACACAGGAAATCTACACCCTACCATCCACAGGAAAATGGACAAGTAGAATCTACCAACAAAGTTATTGAGTCCATTATTACCAAAACAGTACAACTACACCACAAGGATTGGGCTGACAGATTACTAGAAGCCTTATGGGCTTATAGAATCACCTGGAGGAATACAACAGGACATACACCCTACGAGTTGGTTTATGGGAAGCAGGTGCTTCTTCCCATAGAATTCCAGATCAAAACCTTTAGGACTGCAGTACTAGTTGGCATGAAATTGGATGAAGCCCAACAACAAAGACTCTTGCAGCTTAATGAGTTGGATGAAATCAGGCAGGAAGCACTTCAAAGAACCACCCTCATTCAAGAGCAGAGAACAAAATGGCATGACAAGTATCTCAAAAAGAAAAAATTTCAACAAGGAGATTGGGCCCTGTTGTATGACAGCAGAATCAAGAACTTCAAAGGTAAGTTAACTACTTGTTGGATGGGACCTTAAAAAATTGACACTGTCTATGATAATGGTTCAATCAGGATAAAGACAATTGACGAACAATAGATACCACTACTTGTGAATGGTCACTGGTTGAGAATTTATAGCAAACCCCGGTCAAAAGAGGAATTTCTGACTCGTATACTACAAAATTCAGATATGCAAGTGCTCAGTAAGGAAGGAGACCTTCCTACTGATGCACAATGATTGATTGTTTTATTAAGAAACTTTTTTACATAGGTGTGGATTGAGTTTTGTTAATAAGCTGAAGGTAACAAGAGATTCTTACCTCCTTTTGTTTTACTTTCGTAATTTTTTTTGTAAGTAGATTTCTATAATTTATTTGATCCTTCATGAACTTGCTAAACATCAATTTGTAGGCATCAACAATACTCTTTTCTGATCCGATACCAACAATACTGCTTCGGTACCAGAAATCCTATTCTGGTCTGGTACCAACAGTCCTGTGCTAGTCCGGTACCAAAAGTCTATCCTTATACGGTACTATTAGGACACATTACCTAATTGACAAGGCATGCTATGCATGTTTCAAAATATTATGTCAATTAATATGAAGTATGAAGCCATGCAACAACCACTTAAGATGGAACCAATAAGCTGAATGCAACATCAAATGGCAGCCCTTGTGAAGCAATAATTTCTTTTGGTTCTGTTGCCGACTAAATGGAAGTATCTTTAATTCCTTTTGGTTCTGTTGCTATCTAGAAGGAACTATCTTTAATTTCTTTTGGTTCTGTTGCTAGCTAAAAGGAAGTATTTTAATTTCTTTTGGTTCTGTTGCTTGAAAAAAAAGACACAATCTTTACCTATGATTGTTCAAAGAACCATAATGTTCTTCAAAGACTAGAAGTTACCCTTATCCAGTATTTCAGCATGATTAAAGGGACAAAAAAATATATTAGCCTACAAGTAACTATCTCACCCTAACTAGACTTCAATAGTATTCATTGGATTATCTTTACTAAAGAGTAACATATGCGTATATGAACACTCTCTATCATGGGCACACTAGGAAAACTTTTATGGAAGAGGATGTATCAATACCCTAAGGAAACTTTAGTTCATTCTCTTATGGACAAACTCAGACAAAATTATACATCTGGATCACTCTAAAGAAATAATGTGCATAAAAAGGTTATTTTTCCTTTAGACAAATCTTTAAAAGACATTCAACAAAGATAATATACCTTCGAACCCAATACCATCCCATCCTGTAAAAAGGTTTTCAGACGAGCCTCCTCTGTCACCATGCAAAAAACTCTTTAATAAAAACCAAAATAGGTGACTATGGACAATAAGCCTCTGATGGAAAAAGGGTTTAAGAGACTAACCCGCCGAGATACTGAACAAGTCTATTGGCAACGGGTACCGATCTGTGGTATGACTAGGCAAACCCATTAGGGTACTGAACATGCCTGTTGGCAATAGGGCATTCTACCTGGGGAAGGGATCTCTCACTAATTATCACAACTACCCCACAGGAGTACTGAACAGGCTTGCTGGCAGTGGGTTCTGGTTGAGAAATGTCTCATCTATACTTGTCTAATTGAAAAATTCACTTTTGTCATCTAAAAAATGAACACTATAAGCGAAGGTCACTATTGTCATTTATGAGATACAAACTCCAGATTGACAAGAAACATAATTACTACAAGAAAATGTCCATTTGAGATTTACCCTAAGTCAACCTTACCGGTCTGGCATCTAAAGCCTACATTACCTAATAAGGAAACTTCTTAAGAGTGGAGCCCTAACTAGGGAGTCTAATCTACTTATACTGTGAAATTTATTTGTAACATCTAATGATAGTAAATCTCTGAAGAAAGTTAGGTTGGATCTGTTCTTTTGGAAAACATATAAAAACCTCCCTGTTTTCACTGTTGAATGCTACTTTTTTCAATAAGTCATCAAAAGACATGCAATTTCAATTTTTAGGCATGTGATCATATGCTAGGTGATAAATGTACTTCTGGAATTTGATTTGGTTTCTTTTCTCTTATCATCTTTTCTCCATTATGATACAAAGTGTTGAATTTTCTTGCATAAGGATATGCAACATCCTTGGCATGGGGGAAGGTCAAAGAGATCCTTCATAACTCTTTTTTAGACTCACATCTCACCTTCAGAAACCAACATGATCACCCTACAACCCTGCAGAACCAAATACAAAAGAAGATAAGCACAGAATAAAGAAGTACATGAAATTCCAGTACCAAGCTTCCAGAAAACTCCAGCCTAAAAAGATGAATTCTGACAATCTACAAGCAGTCGCATATGCTATGGGTATTGATCATACAAAAGGTAAAAGAAAAGGTAACATGGTATTTATTTTCCTCTGCTCATAAAACTACAATAGGTATAAAAATATATACTAGATCTTATGACCTTAGTATTAAAAGCATGCACCTATCCCTCATACCCATATGCCTAAACTTAATCAATCCTCTCATAAGTTCTCGAAAATGGTTGAGGGAAAAATCACATCAAAGCATGAATATGAAGCATGTCTAGTAATGATAGGCCATGAATGTACTTCATCCTTAAGCAAATCACAAACTAATCTTGTGTCATGAACCATGATCCAACATCAAATTCACCAATTGGAAGTCCAATCACCTATCCCAAAATGATGCTTTGACACCCAACGTCTTGTCCTCATCATTACATTAATGGGTAGAAATGAAATGGCTTATCTGGGTGGCGAAGCTATCTAGATAAGCCTCATCTAGTCTTAAATTTTCCTTGCGGCATCCTTACTTAAACTTACCATTTGCATTATCGACGCCATCACCATATTTCCCTTGTTGTTATCTTTCTCTAGTTCCAAGACTACTCCTCTCCACGATCTCCGGTACCAAACCCTTACCCTCATCAACTGACTAAATCCTTGCGCTACAACCCGATTCTTTTCTCACAATTTATAACGATGGTCATAAGTAGACATGAACCGGTCTTCCAAATTTATAGAGAGACCGAGGAGTTCCAACTGTGTCGAGAGAAGTATGCTAGATTGGGATGGATGCCATTTTTGGAGAAATTCACAGGCTGGAACAAGAAGATATCGCACAAATTTATTCAGGGTTACGATGGAGAGATTGCGCATATAGGCAATCTACAACTAACAATCAATGAAGCAACCTTAAGGGAGGTCACGAGATTACCTAATA
>SNQJ01S0011409.1:71514-144063 GCA_010110895.2 Picea sitchensis
CTTTGAAGGAGGCCCTGAAATTGATTTCCCATATTTTTTATGGATGAGTTTGAACAAAATGGTAAGAGGTGTCAAATCCCTATCCAAAACTGAAAAGACTAGCATTTACCATCAAGGTCTTATTAAGATGTTAGTTTAACATGAAATCATAAAACAAAGGATTAGTTGGAAAATCCTTATCACTCAACACCTTCCCATAGAAAAAAAACCTGTGGAGGAAGCCTAGCGTTCTCCAAAGAAAAATAAGGAACCTTAAAATAAAAAGGGCAAGAAAGATAAGGCAAATCCATCATCATCCAGAATAGTGAGCCAACACGAAAAAGCTAGTAAACAAGCAGGGCCCTCTTCCATAGTCAATAAGACTTTTAAAAGTCAAGAATCAAAAGGTAAAAACAAATTAGTAGAGGAGACTTCAACAGTAGCACTTGAGGAGAAGGGTCATAAGAAAAAAACTGTAAGGAAAGGGAAGAATAGCTCAAAAAAAAAAGTGAACATTCTATATAACAATCCCCTATAACCATTCCACAAATAGAAAAGAAGAAAAGGAAGCCTGTGAGCACCCCTGATCCAGTACCTCATTATAAAAGAACCACAAGGAGCATGGAAAATAAAGGAAAAGTAGTTGTCATTCCTCATACACAGGAAGATCCAATCGATCTCACCTCCCCTTCTGAAGACTTATCAGTCCAGGATGGCATCCCTAGTTTGACCGAGGAACAAGCCACTATTAATTTATGTGGGATGAGGGAGGAAGTGGAGGAAAAATAATACATCCATCCAATAATAATGGAGTCAAAAAGGACCTTAACAAAAGAACAGATGAAGAAAAAGATTGGGGAACTGCAAAAACAAAATCAGGAACTCAAACAAGAAGTGAAGGAATACCAACTATTGGACAGGTATATCAAAAAGGAAAACAAGCAATTGAAAGCAACCAACCAACAACTTCAAGATGACCATGAAGAGAATTCTAATAAGATCAAGAAGGTACTACGACTCCTACAATACATTAGGGTCATAAAAATTAGTTGAAATAAGAAGCCTCAACCATCAACATCATTGATCCACATAAGTAAAGAATATAGTCTCAAGTTTTGAAAAAAATTGGGTTTGTTTTCAGTTGCATGAGGACATGCAATGGTTTTGGCATGGGGGAATGTTGAGCCTCTAAATTGACATCCCCACTACCCTATTATACTCCTCATCTATACCTTTTTTGGCTTACCTAAGCTTGCATAAATGACAAAGAACAATACCATTAGCCATTGATAAGGTCATAAGGTAAAGTATAATTAATTCATGCATTTTTGTGGTTTATTGAGCTAGGAGATTAAATGTTTCATGTACTAACGATTCAATTTTCCATGTATAACCTTTGACCTCTAGATAAGTCTAGCCTTCTTGTACTGTCTCAGCTATCCAGTGCTTATGCACCAAATTTCCACTGTCTGAATTTGGTACCAAGCGCACCTTCTATTAAGATCCGATACCGAATCTCGTCACGATCCAATACCAACGGTTGTAAACTGTCGTGATCTGGTACTAACCATTTGTGCACTGTTCGAATCCGGTACCATCTACCTATCACGATCCGGTACCAACACAGGAAGCTGAATGTACCAATTTTAACTACAGATCGTGCCCAAGACAATTGTTGGATGTTTATTGAATCATAAATGTTTTAGCAAGGCTATGTCAAGATAGTTTGTTATTGCCTCATCCTCATGCACTTCATGTCATGAGGATGAATCTTAAAATATGTAACCGAATAATTAAATTTGACAATTGACTGATTTTCACCTCTTGTGTTTCACGACTAAGACTGTTTAAATAGCTATTTATCCCATCGAATGTTGCACCGAGGACACTTTCACGAATTGTGATTATCTTAGCCCATAGAGAACTAATTTATTTCGTGAAGTGCTTATTGTAACCTCGCCATCCGTTCTACTACCCTGATTGTTTGTTCATCGAACCGAGATATCTGATCTCGAGCGTGTATGTCGGGAAACCTTAGCATAGTAGAGAAATTCGTCGAATAAATCCTAATAGACCTCATGGATGAGAATGTCTTGTCTGTAAGAGTATAGGCCTCATCGACGAGAGGAGTGCAAGCATCCCCATCGACTGCACATCGATCTGGGCCATCCCTAATTGAGATAGAGAAATGAAGAAAGCATCACGATGACTTGGAAAACGCAAAGCTCATCCCATCAATCCTGCCCGACTATATCCTGCCTCTTGCTAGCATGGTTAGTTGTGATAGAGTCCTAAGGGACTTCGACTATACATTGATTACTATGTACCTCCCAAAGGGGATATGCGTAGTTGGACTGCAGTTAGGACAGATTATGACGCTAAAGATTAGTGACTTCAACTTAGGATACCAAAAGAACTATGGCATGCTTGCACCACACAAGTACTTGACCAATACAATGGGGAAGAAGTCGAAGATAATCCCCCAACCATGGACCATGGACATCGCAATATTAACCATCCTCAATGTGATGAAGATACCACACTTCGACAAACATCAGGGGGTTAACACATGCGTTAAAATCCTCCTGTCATGCTCCCATGGTGGTTACTTGTGGTTGGATCGACGCATCATAGTAGATCTGGCATTGATCCATCGAATCATTGGATTAAGAATGAAAGGACCAGATCCCCAGGATTTTTACCTAGGGAAGGCTGCAGATCGCTCCCTGGCGCATCGCATAAAAGAAACCTACGACAATGTAGAGAAAGGGAAGTGGGGCTACAAGGTAGACTCCATCCAAAATGGTGCAGTGTGCCTAGCCTACCAGTTGATCATTGGTAATATCGTTAGGAAGAACATACCAACGCAAGTCACATGGTTCGTCGTCGACCTCGTAGGGAAATGCGTTGAAGGGATGAAAATGAACTAGGTGAGATACCTCGTCAACCAGTTGGAGCAAGACTTCCGCGAATCTCAGGATCAGGGCTACGAGTTCCATTTTAGTTGGTTGATGATTCTCATTTCCTTCATTGTTTGGGAGATGCCAGAAGGAGCGACCTTCCCTGAAATTGAGTCGTCCGAACCACTAGCTGCAGAGTTCACTACACTATGGTATTCAAGTGACATGGAAAAACAATGGTAGTCAAACGCGATGTTCCACACCTATTATCTACAGCTGAAGAGGGACATTGAATCCTTCCCTTGCATGACACCGAACACTCTGCACAGGTTCATGTCACTTTTGTAGACAAACACTTCATTTATATCACTGCACATAGAGACGAACAGAAAGAAGAGATCTAGTCCTATTACAAACTCACAGAGGAGGACATGGAAGAAATAACCAACGAATGCACTGCAGAGTTCCTTATACCAGTTGACCAGATATAACTCTCTGACCCTGACCTCATCGAAAGTCTTGTAGTCACTCATGGAGAATATGATGCACCCAACAACAATAAGAATAAAAACAAGGAAGAGGTAGATGAATTGAGCAACGCATCAAAGGAAACTACAATAGATTCACCTGAAGGAGGAGGAGGTGACGAAGTAGACAAAGAAGAGGAAGAAGGGAAGAAAAAGAATAGGAACATGGCGAAGTGACACCGCCTAAGGATCCCATCATGGAGGATGATACATCCAAGAAAATAAAGGGTTCCTAGAAGAAACCTTCATCGCAAAAGAAGTAAAAATCCAATAAACCTCCATTTCAGTCTGTGCTCACGGTAGATGAATTTGATCTCATCATAATCATTGTATCAGATACCTCAGAGGACATTTTGCAGTGAAGCGAAGCCAAATAGGAGACAATGTTTGACAGGATTGAGGCGAAGCTCAAAGGGGTACAACAGGCTCTTTATTCGAGCCGCACAATGTCTACTATGTCGTTGTCAGTAGGGGACATATAAGTAGGAGATGAGCCTTCCCAGCTACACAGATTAGCAGAATTGATTGAGGATCACCTTCGTCGGGTCCAGGAGGAAAAGGAGCAGGCCACAAAGGCATTAAAGCAATCAAAATAAGAAGGCCTATAACAATGTTGGGTTTCACAGCAAGAGAAATATGACCTCCAAGTGAAGTTTGAAGAGGATAAAGCGCAAATCTAGAAGGAAAAAGAACAACTGCTCACAGAGAATATGGGAGTCAAGGAGGTAGTCACTAGAGAACTTCACTCTATGCTGGGCCTCAGATAGATAGAAGAAGACCTAATGGAGATCCAAGTGGATAATCTCGATGAAACCATTCAACAACTTCAAGCAAGAGTGGTCGAACTAGAACTGCAATCCGTGCCAAGAACTTTGCAGGAAGTGTGAGATCAAAGGGAAGAAACTGCTCAAATCTCAGTCGAAAGAATCAAGGCATTGACCTTAGAATGCAAGCAATTAAGCAGTCAAAGTGTGTAGACCTATGAGCTCCTTGCAGAGGACCCAGAACTAAGGACATTGGATTCATAGCTCCAGGAGGCAAAGCAACAAGAAACGACAGCACAAGAACAGTTGAAGCCACTGTCAGCAGTCGAGAGGATGAAACAGTCCCAGGAACAACACACCATTCAAAAACAATTCCATGCCATCCAGAGTAAAGTCATGGAAGTAACCTAGAGGTTACAGCCAATGTAGGATGAATCCTGAACACTTTTTGAGGAGATTGAGGGACAAGGTGCACATCTAGAACAAGTAGTCACAATGATGGAACAACGATTAGAAGGACCGGTGACCGAGAAAGTTATTTAGGAGTTCGTCGAGCAAGAGACTCTGGCAAAGCATATCGAGCCAATATCGAGGCCTTTGAAGTATAGTTTCCTGGATCAGAGTGACTCGGGACGAGTCACAAGTGAGTGTTGGGGGCATGTTGACCCTCGACCAAGTTTTGGAGAACCTTGGTCGTGTTTGACAATTTTTGGGACTTCGACAGGTTGGTCGAAGACGAAACACCAAGCAAAGCGGAGATCACAAGATATCACCCCCTTTTACGAGATTTTGGGGTTTAGGGTTTATGTAACGAGTATGGGATGTCGGCCCATGGGTCTTACCCATGTTTAGGCTCATTTTGTAAATTATAAATAAGTAGCTTGGTGATGTAAGTAGGGGTGTGTTGAGTCAGTTGTGAGCCAGTGAGCTAAGTGTGAATGGTTGTAAATGCTTTATGAATACTATGTGTTGAGAACTTGCAGAGCTAAGTGAAAGTGATTGTAAGAAGGCTCTGTGTTGTGCCAAGCTCGCGGAAGGAGGATCTGGTGAGGTGCACGCAGATCTCCTATCCTATGAGGAGTTTGTATTGTGGATCTGTGCATTGAAAGAAGATAATAAAGAGAAGAAGAGTTGGTGGACATAGCCCCACGCTGGGGGTGAACCATGTATATCTTGTGTTATGGTGCTTTGTACTATAATGTTCATGTGGTTGTGTATTTATTTGCTTAGTGCTTAGTCTGGATGAATGTTTAATTCTTAGTGATAGGAATAAATGCTAGATATGATCTATTTCTATGTCTAAGTGCTTAGATGTGTTAGATCTTGTCAAATACTGCGTTGTTATGTAATTAAGGTTTTTCCTATGATGTGAATAAGGGTTAAAGACTAATGAAGGTTAACTGCTAAGTGATTTGTTAATCATTTTGATCACATATATGTTTCCCAGCTAGGTTGCAGACACTTGAGTCCTACAGGCCCCCTTGCCTCTACCTCAGGTGAGACTTCATCTGCTTCGCAGGTGTTGCCGAAAGGGATGGTAGTTAGGGTTTTGTTGGTGTGTTATTGAAGCATTGAACCCTAGGTCTGCCCCTATGCCAACAGAATGTGTTGATATTCAATGTAATCAAAATGACGTTCCAAGAGGTGAATTCGTAAATATACCCTTATCAAAGTAGGACTCCGGATAGAATACACATTACTCAACTGTAAGACTACTAACTCTGAATCCAGTCGTACAATAAGATGGAAGATTCCAAGTGAAACAACGTTGGTCAATAATTCGATGACTGCACTTTATTCTGCAATATTGTTGGTTGCACGACCAAGGCATACACCATGTAGACTGATCCATTCATTCGTAGGTGCGTAGATTTCCCAAGAAATAGATGCTAAGTTTTTAGTATTGTGACTAGCACCATCAGCGAAGCCAATGTAGGGTATTGAAGACACCAACATCTGGAAACCAAGCACAATTTTGGGTAAGTGATTGAAAGGTGGAACCAAACAACGAAAAAACACACAAGAGTGTGATACAATAAAAATAAACAACACTAATGCAAAAGTGATTTAAGCATAATACTTCTTCAAGTAAATCCCATTTTTGGGTTCACTCAAAGGAACTCCATCATAATCTACTAGCCAATAAGCTCACTTCTCCAATAGTCGTTTGACAATATAAGGACCCTGCTATATGGGCTCAAATTTACCGGCCCCTAGAAAATCACGATCTTGCTCATAAAGAAGAACTAGATCACCTTAAGAAAAAACACGTGGCTTGACATGCTTTTCATATTGGGATTTGACACGTTTCTTCTGAGTTTCAATAACTAAGGAGACATCATGATGGGTTTCATCTAATTGCATCAAATACAATAGACGTTCCTCTTCAATAGAGGTGTTAGGGAGAAGTTCGACGGCTAGTTTTAGAGATGGTTCTCACATTCAATCAGAAAAATTGCTTCGATACCATATACTAATTGGAAAGGTGTGAATCTCGTGGCAGACTTAATGAATGTTCAATAGGCCCTTAATGCTGAGAACAACATTGTGTGCCAATTTGACTTATGAATCCCTACCATATGTCGAATCATATTAGTGAAAATTTTGTTAAATTCTTCAACCTGGTCATTGGCCAATGGATAATAGGGGGTTGATTTTTCATGGTGAAGACCCAACTTTTCAGTAAGTTCAGACATCATAAAATTTCAAAAATTACTACCATGATCAGTAATGATGGCTTGATGGAAACCAAATCTAGTAATGATATGAATTAATATGAATAAAGCTGCATTTTTCCTGGTATTATCAAATGTAGGCATCGCCTTGCCCCATTTACTGAAATAATCCACAGGTACAATAATGCATCCATGCCCCTCGACTGAGTGAGGGTTACATGTCATGAATTCAATGCCCCATTTAGCGAATGGACCAACATAAACCATAGGGTGAAGATGAGAAGGGTGTGATCAGATCTTATTGTTATAAGTTTGACAAGCGTGGCATTTTTGGATTGCAATAATGCAATCCTTAAACAATGAAGGACAAAAATAACCAACTCGTAAGATGTTTTGGGCAGTGCCATACCTAGACATATGACCACCACATGCTCCAGAGTGACATTCATTCAAATCTTTCTCATCTTCATCGTAGGTAAGACATCGTCGAAATATGGAATCAATACCATGGCTGTAAAGAGTATCACCAAGGATGATGTATTGATGGGCTTGATACCGTATATGACAACGATCTATACTAGAAAAATCATGCCGAAAAGTTTGATTATGGAGATATATGATGATATATCCATACCATATTTCATCAGAATTGATCAAAAAGAGGGATTCATCAGGTAAGGAATCCTTTGCCACATGTTCTTTCTCAGTAGAGGGAAGGTCACATATCAATTCGGAAAAAAGAAAAGACTTCTTTGACTTGGCATGTTCAAACTCCAAGTCAAACTTCTAGAGAATCACTATCCATTTGGAGTACTTGCCCCCCAACAATTTTTGAGTAAGGATATGTTGCATGGCGTTGCAATCAGAAATAACTGTGTTCCTATGTAATAAGATGTAGTGACAAAAACATTGAACAACTTGAATAGTTGCCAAGGCGAGTTTCTCCACATGTAGGTATTTGGTTTCGGTAGTCATGAGACTCCGAATCAAATAGTATATCACATGCTTGTCATGTGAATCATCTTCTTGGACTAAAACCATAGCAATGGTAGAGTTCGAAGAAACTAAGTACATGAAATAATCTCGACTATAGTCAGGGGGAAACAATAGTGGTGTACGGGTTAAGGCAAGTTTTAAAGCCTCAAAATATTTGTTTGCAGTATCGTCCCATATGAACTTGTAACCTTTCTTGAGGATCCAAGTGAATCCTTTCATTAATTCAACGTAATTGGGAATGAATCGATGTAAAAAAATTTCCTTCCCTTGAAAATTTTTGAGTCGACATAAAGTGGAAGGAGGAGGTAGATTAAGAATAGCCTCAACCTTCAAAGGGTCTACCCAAATCCCATGTATAGACACAATGAAACCAATAAGTCAGCTGGATTCCACACAAAAAACACATTTGTGTGGATTGAAACGTATGAGATAATAACGACAGCATACGAAAATGGCCCGTAAATGTGTCGGGTGATCTTGAAAACACATTGAATGCTCCAGAAAATCATCAAGATAGGGTTGCACAATGTGCTTAATGTCATGAAAAGCGTAAGACATAGCACGCTGGAAGGTTGAAGAAACATTTTTGAGACCAAAGGGTAGTTTCCGGTAGGCGAAGGTTCCCCAAGGGAAAATAAAAACAACGTTGTGTTGATCAATTGGTAAAATATTAATTTGATTATAGCTGGAGAAACTGTCCATCAAGGAGAAGATTTCACTCCCAGAACAATCATCAACGATCTAGTCAACGAAAGGGCTTGGATAATTGTCCTTAGGACAAGATTTATTTATATCCCTATAATATACACAAACGTAGATCGTTCCTTGTTTCTTATTTACTGGAACAAGATTGGATACCCAAACGGTCAAAGCCACAAGATAGACAAAGCCAAATTTAAGAAGTTTTTCAAATTCAAGCTTGATAGCAACAACTTTACGTGGATGGACTGGTCGAAGTCTCTGCCAAATGGGTTTAGCGTCCAAATATGTCTTAATATCATGCACAACAATATCAGGACCAATACCTAGCATTTCTTCATAACTCCAGAAAAAAACATCACGCAATTCCTAAAAAAATGGATTTATAGGTGTAGACCTCATCAGTAGACCGATATGAACATTTTCCATGACTCTGGGTTTAATTGATATGTCAAGAGGAACGGTAGGTGAAATGTTACTCAAGTTACCTTCGTACAAGACATTGTGTGTTGACTCAGGAACTAAAGAAATAACAACAATGATCGACATAGTTGAAATCCGTTGGTAAATCTATATGGTATCGCGTTCTAGGAAGAATATAGAACAATGATGCCCATCATCCCATGGAGTATCTTCAATAGAAACGACTGACATGATCATTTCATCAGTAGGAAATATCACGTGAAACAAATCAGGAGATGCATCACAGAGAGAAGGAGGAGAAGGAGTTGTCAATTGAATAGCTTGATAAGATAATTCCACTGGAATTAAAGGCATCCTGTCACCATAACGAAGATGATCACTAGGGTTAGGTACTATCCATGGGTCATATGAGTCAGGGGTTTCATGAACAATGGTGTAGATCATGTTAATCAAAGCAACAAAAGTAGGAGGTATATCGGGTGGTGGGATTGGAAATGTACCCATCAAGGTTGAATCTTTTAAAATACCCATGCCGACATTCTCATAATTGGGAGGCATCTTCATGATAAAAGGGACATTGCTAGTAAGAGAATCAGAATTAAAGAAGGCCATTTGGTCGACAATAACGACCTTTCCTTGGTGCAGGAAATGTAACACACGGAAAAGGGTAGACACAATTGCGCGCATGGAATCAATCCAGCTATGACCAAGTAGAAGATTATAATCAAGAGGTGCATCGAAGATCTCAACCTCTACATTGACCGATTTACCTTCTAATGTAATAGACAATGAAGGAAGAACACCGTAAGGTTTAATGTAATATCCCTAAGGCTAAACCCAATTGCAAATGTAAATATAAATGTACATAAGCTGGTGAGCTGATTTGATATCATTTTGGTATGCACATTCCATGGTGTAGCGCGCGCAGGTACTACGTAGTAAAATGAGGAAGAGTGCACATTCTGAGATACCGTGCGCAACATCTTAAGTACGTGCGATGTAGAGGCCAGTAAGCCTTGTGTATCTGATATGTTTTATAGGCTGGTGAGCCAGTATTTTAATCTAGGATGATTATATTTTGATTAGGCCTGAGAGCCTAGATGTTAAAGGCCAGTGCACCTATTTTTGTACATATCTCATATTTAATATAAAATACATCGTTGTGTGCAAACCGACCATGATAAAAGAGATAGGGGACTAAACTCCACTAGTTGGGGAGGGAAGGGGCTAAGTTAAGGAATATTATATTAATATTTCTTAAATCATAAAGTATGGATAATTATGTTATCCTAAGTTCTAAGTTGGGGCCAAGTGGGCCAAAGTATCTTCCAACATGACAAGTGTCAAGTTGGGGGAATACATACATATTGTTGGGACTTATCTCATTTTGGGAGGTTCGCTATCATTCGAACCATCATCTTTCCCTGATTCATCTGTCATTGAGATATACAGTCAATCATCCATGAATATTGGTAGCCATTGGGCTATCCATTGTATCTTCGTGCCTTTACTTGAACCTATATCCAGAGCCTTCTATTGAGTAACTGTTATCTTGGGAGTGATATTGAAGAAGCGGGTTGTCAGGCCCATGGGATATTGAAGAGGCGGGTTGTCAGGCCCGTGAGAAATTATCTGGGTGAGAGAATTGTTGGGGATTGATTTCCTGAAGGTGTTGAACTATAGTTGCAGGGCTATGAGACTTCCTATCCAACCTGTTGTTGAAGCCCTGGAAGGGAAGTGGGGCAGCCGAGGGACTGTTGAACAGAGAAGGGGCACACTTCCTTGGGTGGGACATGCATGTGGGGGATGAGGGACTGTAGGTTGTTAGTTGAGTGAGCACTTGAGACAGAGTCTTTCCTGTTGTTCATGAGCCTTTAGCCTAGTTAGGAACCCTTTACTCGGGTGGAGTTTAGTCCTAGCTCGGGGGTGACTCACTATTGAGAGTGATGAACAATGTGGTCTAAGGCTGGGAGGTTCATGGAAGGTCTGCACACAATTGGTGTTATTCTCACAAAGATAAGTGTCAATTTTGTGATTAATTTACATGCTGCATTGTTATTCACGTGTTTTTTTTATGGGTTTATCCTATGTGTTATTACAGTTGTCTGTATGCTTATGGGTATTGCATGTATATGCTGCCTGTATATGTTTACTGTTATTTCAGTGTGAATTCATGCATTTACATAGTGTATTTGTCTGTTCACTTTTTATATATATTAAGCTTCTGCAAGAGTTCTGTGTGTGCATATGTTTTAATTGCATGCAATTAGAAAATTATATGAGACATAATTTAGTTAGGATGCTAAGTATGTTACAGTACGTTCTGCACAGAGAACGGATGTGTTCTCCTGTGTAGCGTGGCCTAGCATGAATGGTCGAGGAAGTTACAAATGGGTATCTGATAATGAAAGAGTGTTTAGGAGTAGCATGACCTAGCCTATTGAAGGCTGGGAATGTTACAAAGACGGTTTCAGAGCTAAGTAAAGCATATGAGGAGTGGCATGTCCCTAGCCTGTGTGAGACCTGGGGATCCTACATTTAAAACCTATACCATTGAAGGAAATAAGAGTATTGTGCGACTCGGTAAGGGTAGGAGAGCCAATATATTTACAACAAGTAACATACATAACACAAGTCAAGGATCCTTCATCAATAACAGTTCTACATATATTCTTGTTTTCTACAACAACTTGGATCTAAAACACTAGTTGGGGAGGAAACCTTGGAATATTCTCTTCCAAGTCAAAGATTATAAAATTGGTATCAGTTGGATAAATTCTACCAATATCCTTTAAAAACGCCTTCCGTTGAGTAGGAAAACTTTGAAGGACTTCAAGAGCCAACATCATAGAGGGTGATTACGCAAGGTCTTCTACAATACTGTAGTTTTGGGCAGCACATGCATGAGGATTAAACGAGGACTTTCGAACAACTCCCTTGGGAGGAGGACGAAGAACTATATCAAGACCCGTTCATTCGAGATGAAGAAGAACTTTTGGAGGTGATGTTGGGGTAGGAAGTTGAACCAATGAAGGTGGTATACCATCAACTTTCTCCTTCGACGAAGAATAATATTTGGCTTGACTTGTGACTGCAACTTCATTCTTCTTGGATTCACCAATACACATAAGGACCTAAGATGAGATAGAATTAGAGGGTTGGTTATGAATGACCAATTGAGACTGTTGCCAAGAAGGAAACGATTGTGACAAGATGACAGGTGTAGAAGGTTTTCCAGTCCCTTGGAGGAACTTATTAACCTTGATGCGTCGTGGACAATATTTTGTATCATGGTCGTCACCACAAATAAGAAAAGGGTAATGAGGTTTATCTTTATTTTTCTCATCAGCGGGTTGCGTTTTGGAATTCTCATATGGTTGATTGTTATTTTTGTCCTCCTTATTCTTACCCTTCCTTTTATTTTTATTTTGTTTTTTACCGGTAGGCATGGATTGTACTGATTTAACTTCAACAATTTTATGAGAGGAAGGAGTAGGAGTGGGAGTATTTTTTATATTAAAAGTAGTAGATTTGGGATTGGTGTGACTAGTGTGTGCATATTGAGTCTCAGTGTTGGCCCTCAACCAAGTTTTGGAGAACCTTGGTCGTGTTTGACCATTTTTGGGACTTCGACAAGTGGGTCGAAGATGGAGCGCCTAGGAGAAGAGGAGATTGTAGGATCTCGCCCCCTTTTTGTGGGATTTTTGGGTTTAGCGATTATGTAACGGGTATGGGATGTTGGACCATGGGTTTACCCATGCTTATGCCCCATTTGTAAATGTATAAATAAGTAGCTAGGCATTGTAAGAAGCATAATATCAGATCTAAGTTGGCTTTGTGAAATATATGTAAAGGTTGCTAAGTGCTATTAGTTGTGAAGGATCCGTGCATACTATGTGTTGAGAACTTTCATAGTTAAGTGCAAGTGATTGTAAGAAGGCTTTGTGTTGTGCTGAACTCGGGGAAGGAGGATATGATGAAGTGCGCACAAATCTCCTGTCCTATGTGGAGTTGGTTTTGTGGCTTTGTGCATGTAAGAAGACTAAAAGAAGATAATAAAGAAGATGAAGAGTTGGTGGACGTAGCCCCATGCTGGGGGTGAACCATGTATATCCTGTGTTGTGATTGCTTTATGTTATTGATGTGATTTATGCTTAGTGATGAATCTTTATGTATGTTAGATGCATCTGATGTAGTAGCTTAGTGCTTATTAACATGAATGAATGCTAGATCTATTTGATGCTATGTGATAAATGGTTAGATATGCTTAGATCTTGTTGAATACTGCACTATTATGTAATTAGGGTTTGAATATACGATGTGAATATGTGTCAAATACTAATGAACGTTAATTGCTAAGTGCTTTGTTAAGTATTATGATCATAGATCTGTGTCCCATCTAGGTTGTAGACACTTGAGTCCTACAACCCCCCTACCTCTACCTCGGGTGAGACTTCATCTGCTTCACAGGTGTTGCCGAAAGGGTCGATAGTTAGGGTTTTTTTGGTGCACTGTTGAAGAGTTGAACCTCGGGCCTGCCCCTATGCCAACAAATAGTTATGTTGTCGGGATGTGAAACTGTGATTGTTGGGCACTGAGGAAAAGAGAAATCTCTATGCATATATCTGTTGTTGTAGTGCGCAATACTCTACTTGACTTGTGAAGCTCTGTGCTAAGAAGAGAAGCCCGATCTAAAGAAAGAGGTAAGATGGTAATGCTTTGTGCTCTGATAAAGGTAATATAAGTGGAAATTTTTTCTTCAAAAGTATGAATCTAGGTATGTTTGATAGATTTTTTCCTAGTCTAAAAATTAGGGCACAACTCAAAGAAAGAAGATATGATATGAATAGATCTGATAGAAATATTGAAATATATGTTATTCCTATGCATAGAAAGAATTTTTGGACTAACAAGTGGATGCAGGATACTAGAAAGAATGTTTTACAGATCCATCACTGTGATCCCAGAGCATAGTACATGAAAGGTTGGGGATCGTTTAAGAGAAAGAGAGGATTGAGTCTTTGTTATAGTTGTAGAAGAACGAGACATATTGCTAAGGAATTCCCTGGTACATGTCCTATTTTCCTTTGTTGTAAATCTATTGGACATGAAGTTTTAGATTTCCCTAGAATGATTGCTAAAGTTGAGAAGATGAACATGAAACAAGAAAACCATGACGAAGGTCAAGAGACTAAGCTAGAGAACTAGAAAGAATCAGAGGCTATGTTATTGCAGATGAAAGAAACAATGAATGATCATAGAGGCATCAATTTACTAGAGATATTAAAAGAGAAGCAGTAAATAGAAACAAGAATAGGAGACTTTGACATAGACTATGTATTGGATGAAGAAACACAGATGAACATTATGCCAGAAAGTACTTGCGAAATTTTGGGAAAGCCTGCTATGATTCCTTCATTGGGAGGAATAGGATTGTTTAAAGGAAAGATGATAACCCTATGTGGAAGACTTACTCATGTACCTATGAGTGCTCATGGAACATTGACATAAGAAGAATTCAAGGTCATTAAGTTTGTTGAGAACAATGCTCCTTTTTCACTTTTTTTAGGAAGGACTTGGATTGAGAGAGATCAGATCCGAAGGAAAGAAGAGAGATTAGATCTGAAGGAAAGAAAAAGAGGAAGATATAGAACAAAAAAAAGCAAGAATTAAGGGATTTCATGGCTAGGAGAATAACATGCTTAATATAAGAACAGGAGGACAAGTCAAAGCAACTGAGGGCCAGAGACCCTGATGTCGAAGTTGAAAGAATGAAAGAAGGATTAAAGAACTTATCCATGCACAAGAGAAGAGAACATACTCCAGAAAAAGTAAGAGAAGAAGCATTACCCTCAAACCCTATGAAATATCCCCAGTAGTGCGAAGTTACTATGCTAAGAAAAGATAAGAACAAGAATGGAAAGAGGAATCCAGAGGCACAGATCGCCGAAAATAAAGCAAGAAAGATTAGTAAGAAGAAAGAAAAGCTAGAAAAATTGTAGGAGGTTCCAGAGAGGACTTCGCAGAAGGAAGGCTTGCAGAACTTGAACTTCGCCAAAATAGCAAAACAACACAGAATGACACTTCGCCACGATGAAGAAATATGACCATTGGAGGTGCCCTGACCATTAGAATGACACTCTGGAATGGCTAGAGACACAATTATTACCAGAAATATCCCCATTGGACCATTGGGATGACACCATAACGAATGGAATTGTATTGATTGAGGCATTCCTTCCCATTGGAGGAGTTTGTTACGATGTTGTCTATTTAACCCGTCAAATGTTGCACCATGGACACTTTGGTGAATTGTGATTATCCGAGCCCATAGAGAACTAATTACTTTCGCACAGTGCTTATTGAGACCTCACCACCTGTTCTTCTTACCTTGAGCATTTTTCCACCTATCCGAGACATTTGATCACAAGTGTGTATGTCGAGCAACCTTATCGCAGTAAAGAAATCCGTCGAAGATATTTTGATTGACCTCATGGTGGAGAAGGTCATGTCTATAGGAGCACAAGCCTCATCGATGAGAGGATTTCAATCCTCCCCATCGACTCACATCGATTTGGGCCATCCTGAACTACAATAGAGAAATGGAGCAAGCATCGTGACGACTTGGTGAATGTGAAGCTCATCCCGTCAGTCCTGCCTGACTATATCCCTCCTCTAGCTTGAGCAGTTAGTCCTGACAACGTCCCAAGGGATTTCGACTATACACTGATCACTGCATACCTCCCGAAGGGGATACACACAGTTGGACCACAGTTAGGATAGATTATGACTCTAAAGATCGGTGATTTCAACTTGGGAGACTGCAAACAAAGACAACAAGGAATAAGTTGAAGATAATCCCCTAGTCGTGGACCATGGACATCGCAATATCAAAAATCCTTAATGTGATGAAGATATCACACTTTGACAGACATCTTGAGGTTAATGCGTGCATTAAATGCCTCCTATTGTGCTACCATGGAGGTTACCTATGGTTGGATAGGTGCATCACTGTAGATCCGACGTTGATTCACCAGATCAATGGATTGAGCATTCAAGGACCAGACCCTCAATATTTTTACCCATGGAAGGTTGCAGACTGCACCCTGGCGCAGTGAATAAAGTACACCTACGATGATGTGGAGAAAGGAAAGCAGGGCTACAAGGTAGCCTCCATCTAAAATGGCGCATTGTGCTTAGCTTGCCAGTTGATCGTTGGTAAGATTGTCAGGAAGAACATACCGACACAGGTCATGGGGTTCATCGTCGACCTCGCCGAAAACTGCGTCGAAGGGATGCAGATGAACTGGGTGAGCTACCTCATCAACCAGCTCGAGAAATATTTTCATGAAGCACAAGACTAGGGATATGAGTTTCACTTCAGCTAGTTGTTAATTCCCATTGCCTTCGTCGCTTGGGAGATGTCGAAGAGAGAAACCTTCCCTGAAGTTGAGTCATTCGAAACACTGGCCGCGAGGTTCACTACCCTATATTATTCGAGTGACATGGTGAAGAAATGACAGCCCAATGCGGTGTTCCAAACCTATTAATTTCATCTGAAGAGGGCCATTGAATCCTTCCCTTGAATGAATCCAAATACACTTCATAGGTTTAGTCCAATAGCGAAGTTTTGTGCATACAGGCACTTCATTTACATCACTGCGCATGGAGATGAACACAAGGAAGAGATATGATCCTATTACAAACTCACCGAGGAAGATATGGAGGAAATAACCATGGAATGGCCTGTAGAATTCCTTGTACCAGTCAAACAGACAAAAATCTTCGACCCCAACCTCATCGAAAGTCTTGTAGTCACCCGGGAAGAGTATGATGGACCAGGTAGTATAAAGAATAAGAATAAGGAAGAAGTATAGGAAATGCACAACACATTAGAGGAGACTACACCAGATTCACCCGAAGGGGGAGGAGGTGATGAAGTAGACAAAGAATAAGACGGAGGGGAAGAAGACAAGAAGGAGCAAGGTGAAGTAACACCGCCTAAAGATCCCCTTACGAAGACAGAGACATCCAAGAAAAGAAAGGTTTCTCCAAAGAAACCCTCAATGTGGAAGAAGTCACGTGCCAATAAGCCCCACTTACAGACCATACTTACGGTGGATGATATTGACCTCATCATCACAGCGATATCAGATACTTCCAAGGAAATTTTGTAGTGAAGCAAATCCAAACAGGAGATAATGTATGACCGGATCAAGGAAAAGCTCAAAGGGGTACATCAGGCTCTTTATTCGAGCCAGGTAGTGTCTACGACGTCATTGTCATTAGGGGGCATAGAAGTAGGAGATGAGCCTGCTCAACTATGTAGAATAGCAGATGCGACAGAAGCTCACCTTCGTCAGGTCCAGGAAGAAAAAGAGCAAGCCACAGAGGCATTGAAACAAGCAAAGGAGGAATCCCTATAGCAACGTCGAGTTGCGCAGTAAGAGAAAGATGACCTCCAGGTGAAGTTTGCAGAGGATAGAGCGTAGATCTAGAAGGAAAATGAACAGTTGCTCACAGAGAAGATTGGAATTAAATAAGTAGTCACTAGAGCACTTCGCTCTGTGTCGGGCCTGGCACAGATGGAAGAGGAA
This sequence comes from Picea sitchensis, assembly GCA_010110895.2. Lineage (NCBI taxonomy): Eukaryota > Viridiplantae > Streptophyta > Pinopsida > Pinales > Pinaceae > Picea > Picea sitchensis. The sequence goes on from SNQJ01S0011409.1 coordinate 89,075, forward strand.
ACAACTGAGAGCCAAGAGGGGAAGCTCGTTGAAGCCATTCAGCAGCTCCAAGCAAGAGTAGAAGAACTAGAATTTCAAGCAGTGTCGAGCACTCCACTGGAAGTGCGAGATCAAAGGGAAGAAATTTCCCAAAGCACACTCGGAAGAATCAAGGCATTGGCCTTAGAATTCAAACAACTCAGCAATCGAAGTGTGCAGACCTATGAGCGCCTTACAGAGGACCCAGAAATAAGGACATTGGAGTCACAGCTCCAGGAAGCAAAGAAACAAGCAATGACAGTACAAGCACAATTGAAGCTACTGTCAACAGTCAAGAAGATGAAAAGGTCACAAGAACAATGTGCAGTTCAGTAGCAGGTCCATGCCATATAGAGTAAATTCATGGAAGTGACCGAGAGACTCTAGCCGGTGCAGGACGAAGCCTGCACCCTTTTTGAAGAGATAAAGGGAAAAGGTGCATAGCTGGAACAAGTGGTCACCACAGTGGAACAACACTTGGAAGGACCTGTCACCGAGAAATTCATTCAGGAGTTCACCGAGAAGGAGGCTCTGGTGAAGCAGCAAGTCAAGGCAGCTCGAGCCAAGATCGAGGCCTTCAAAGCAGATTTTCCCAGATTAGAGTGACTCGGGACGGGTCACAGGTGAGTGTTGGGGGCTTGTTGGCCCTCAACCAAGTTTTGGAGCACCTTGGTCATGTTTGACCATTTTTGGGACTTCGACAGCCAGGTCAAAGATCCAGGCGAAGCAGATATTGCAGGATATCGCCCGCTTTTTGTGGGATTTTTGGGTTTAGGGCTTATGTAACGGGTATGGGATGTCGGCCCACAGGTTTACCCATGATTAGGCCTGCTATAGTGGGAAAACCCCCCTACAGACTAAACTAGGGTTATAAAGTGAAGGCAGAGCTAACCGTCTAAAGTATCCTACTTTTAAAATCTATCCCAACAACACCTCACATTCATGCATAAAGTAGAAAGTATAGGGATCTAGTAGTCTTACCTTAAACTTCGCGTCCGGTGTCAATCCCTATGCGTTCAGTCGCTTCTCGACTGCAAATATCCTCCCAAGGCTGAACTACATTCACAAAAAGACAAACAAGAAACTACGAACATGCATTCTATATATGAATTAATGGTTTAGTTGTCATAACAAAACGTAAATCAAATATCAAGATTGATCACATCATGTGGCGGGATGAAAAAAGTACTTCTTTATATTAATCTCACAAAGTCACTTACAAAATGAGATCGACGATTTCTCCTCAAACCCAGTCCTGAGCTCCTCTTCACCAAGTTCCAACTTCTTCCATGTATATTTCTCCTCTTCAGCTCTCTCTAGGAAATGGATTAGGCTAGTAATGGAGGAAAAAGGCTAGAATAGGGAATTATGGCTCAAAACTCACAATGTGGCTGCAAATTCTTGGGGCAAGGGGGGATTATGAAATGGGCAGAGTTTCACTGCTTCCATGCTTGTAGGAATGGGACCCCAAAACCTTCTTTTATATGCCAAAAAGATAGTTATTCAGTTGGGTGGCGGGCTATGGGTGGTCAATTGGTTAGGAAACTACCCAAAAACCCGTATTCCCTTGCAACTTTTAATTTTTTGCACTTTTGTGGGTATACATGGGCTGTAATGGTTCAGATAGCATACGTACACGAGCTGTAGTGGTGCATCAAGCATACATAAGAGGTCAGTAATGGTGTAGAGCATGTACATCTTCAAAAAAAATGTTTTTTAAGAAGAGCTTTCAATGATAGCTTGGAAAAAATGGCAAGTAAGATGGCCTGATGCCAGGTATGCATGTATGGTGAAATTTAGGGTTATAAAATATGCCCCCTAATTTTTGAGGTCAGAAGAGCATCTGATGGCCGCAATACATTACAAATCCTTACCAACGTACGAAGCGAGTGAGCCCAAAACTAGAGTTTGGGAGATGCCATCTTCAAAATAACAATTGTCTCACTGAGGTGGGAATACCCATGCTCGAGATGAAATAAATCATGGCTTCCAATAAAATACACTACATATCCATGTCATATAACTATATAAAGTGTATCCGCGAGCAATACACAACAGATCTACATCTCAAAATCGAAAGATATACACGTATGATATCCATCTTCGAGAAGCTATTGATTCTTGATGGCTGGAGATGAGTCCTTCAGAGCTCAAGCAACAACTTCAATATCTTCAAAACTAGGGTAGGAGTCTAATGTGACTTTATGACTTAACTACCCATAGGTATTCGACGTCTTGTTAGGGAACAAACAAGAGGATCTTGGTGATCAGGCAAATACCTTCATTGATTTCGAACAAAGACTTTGATTGGACTTTCGGGATGGCCGAGCATGAGGAAGAGAGAAAAAATGCATAAGGGTTGATTCAATTTGGGTAAAAATTCCCTTGGACAATAACACAATGAATGATGAGACTCAGGCAGCATGGTATTGCCATAAGTTCATGATGCAGGAGTCAACACAAACTCTCCATATTATTGGAAGAATAACCAAATGGAGGAGGACACAACTCTATGTATTGAGAATGACTTCCTAAGGTCATATTAAATCCTAGAGCTTGACGAGCAAACAAAAGGATGTTCTTTTTCCAAGGGCGACTCATTGTGCTGCCATAAAAAGAAAATACTTTTCCCATCCTCTTTTTGGGGTATATTTGAATTTTTTTTAATCTTTTTCAATAATTTTGGAAAGCTTGAAAAATAATAAAAGAATGCTACGTTACAAAGGAGGAATGAGTGTCGCAAACATACTAGTTCCATGCGCAAGGAACACATTGATTCTCAGAGCAAGGAGACATGTGCAAGAAAATGACACTTTGGAAAATTCCTCCATGGGTTAAGGTGTCAAGACGCAGAGGCAAAGTGCTACAAGGCTTGCGTATAAGGCATGCTTCAAAGGTTTGGTTGAGAGCAACATGGAGCCATCATTTGGCCAAAGACACAGGAATGCAAATGCGATTAATAGGACACAATGATAACGTCCTTCAATGTATTTTTAAATGAGGCCAGAGAAGGTAAGCTCGATGGTTTTTCATTTTTAGAGAGTCTGAAAAAGCGCAAAAGAAGACTCCATTCGGGTACCTTTTTCAAAGATAGTATAGTCGACTCGAAAAAAGGATAAATTAGCACCAAAAATATGTCTATTCAAAACCATTTAAATGAGTGTGACAAGGACAAGATCACTTGAAAATATATTTAATTTTAAGGAGTCTGAAAAGAGCTTAACTATGGACTCTGCCTTTTTCTAGATTTAGTCTCCCTAGCCCGAAAAAGGTGAAATTTACTGAGGATAACTCTCCCGGTGAGACAAATATCCCAAGGTGTACCTTTTTCCTCCTTAATCTACAAGCCAGAAAAAGGGGTAAACTCATGCCAGTAGATTTGTTTTGAACCAATTAACGAGTGTGAAAGAACAAGGTCACTCGACGATCTTTTCAATTTTAAAGAGTCTAAAAAGAGCTTAACTATGGACTCCGTAATGGATGTTCTTCTGGATCGGTTTAACGAGTGTGAATAAACAAGATCACTCGATGATCTTTTCACTTTTAGGTAGTCTGAAAAGAGCTTAACTATGGACTCCGTGGGGGTTCCTTTTTTGTAAATTTAGTCCCTCGGGCCTAAAAAGGGTTAAACTTATACCTGAGAATACTCTTCTATCAAACCAAAGTTCCTATAGTATACCTTTGTTCGTACAAATGGCAATCTAGACTGAAAAAGGGGTAAACTACCGTCGGACAGACGTGCCTTCAAATTTTAGTTTGGCAAGCGTGAAGGGAAACAAGATCACTCAACAATATTTTCATGTTTAGAGGGTCTGAAAAGGGCTTAAAAGAAGACCCGTTTGTTTTTTGGGAGTCCCGAGGGTCAGGCCAAAAGTGATAATATATCAAACATGTGAAGGCTCAAAATTGTAATCAAGACAAGACTAAAGGGACTCCCAAGCCTATAGTCATTAACAATGGCATGGACACCAAAATGCAACCAGGATCTACCCAGGGCATCCATGTGAGGGTAGGATCTACCACTAAATTACGACACTTATAGAGAAGCAGTGATGATTCCATGTCACAATTTGGTGGGGTTGATCCTATGGTAAAGAGAAAAAGACAACAAGGTGCAACAAGTGGAGGTGGAATCCTAACTTAGATGCAAACAGTTGGAAAAACAACTTTTACCAAAGGACCTTAGAAAGTGACCCATCACTCGAAAAGTTTCCCAAACCAAAAGTGGAGTATGTCGTAACATCCGATGAGAAACTCTAGAACAATACTAAACGATTTTCAAGCCAGAAAAAATGACAGAAGGGTTCAAAATAATGACAAAAAGGGCCAAAAAAGTCTATAAATACGAGTTTGGCAACTCATTATCACCATTGCAAATTGAGAATTGACCAAAAAGCCAAAAACACCCCTTTTCTAAAAAAATTGATTCTGGGAGCCTCAGTGGACAAAACGAACTTTCGCTCAGACCAGGTAAGTATAAATCAACCCCTCTTGCAATTCAATACTTCCCTTTTTGTTCATTTTATTTTTTTTGGGGGGCGCACACTCTTACACGTGTACACGGGTTGTCCAAGGAAAAAATGCACATGCCCATGGGCAGAAAACAACATCCCCATGTGCATACACGAATGTGCCCAACAAAACCCACGTACACCCTGAAACACATGGAAAATTTTGAAAAACAAGATTTTTACTCTCTTTTGAACTTGTCATTTTGCAGGATGTATGTCCATTGGAGAGAAAGGGAGCATGAAGATATTGATTCTTTGGTCGTAGAAGACCCTGTTTCTCTCACCGTATTAGAACAATGTGGGTTCTTGAAATTCTTCCAGTGTCCACTCATGAGGTCACAACCCACGTTGTTGAATGCCTTGGTAGCTTACTAGCACCTAGACACTGAGGCATTTATGCTCGAGGTACAGTGATTGACTCCAACGACTAAGGATATTTATTTTTTGACTGGCCTCTCAAGGAGAGGAGAACCAGTGAACCTTCATGATTTTCCTCCTGGGCCCCACAACATAACTGAATTTATCGGGCTATACTATGAGGCTGGCACAGATAAAGTGGGTTCTCAGGTGTCGATCCACAAGATTTCCAACCTATCACTGCAAGTGATAGTTTTACTTATTGGGCGGATCACTGGATCCATGGCCTTACATCAAGCCTCCTGAGCACACATGCATTATGTGGTACAATGCTTAAATGAACGAGTGTTAGACTGGAGTACAACCATGATAGATTGCATGAAGAGACAACTGGCAGAGTGTCGTGTGCGTAATAACAAAAACTTCAGGTTCAGGGTTGTTCTATGTTCCTTTTTCTTTGAGAGGGTACCCAGTCTCAGTCCGCGAGAGAGAGTACGTGGGTATGTGGCCTCTCTCCCAACAGTGTGCATATGGGAGGCGTTGTTTTCGTGATAGGGGGGAGGGATGACCATTGAGGCCTTCAATGATGCTTTTCTCGACTGGTGGTCTTGACAGATTTCAGCTATAGAGGACTACCCCTATGTTGGGATCAACTTCTCTAGGGATCCTGACATGCCTGTACCTCCTGAAGTAGAACGAGGAGAGATAGGTATGTTTGTTTTTAATTGTTATTTAATTTTTATTTCTTTATATATATCATTTTTTTATGCATACCAAAGTATCTGAGAACTATGTATCTTTTATGTACAGATGTGGGACCAGTGCGTCCAACAGACTTCTCGAGGACCAGGCGGTGTCCTCGACCAGAGGCAAGACCAACAACAGTTGTTGGACCAGCAACATCAATAGGGGGACCTCTAGTTGGAGAGGCTGAGAGAGTTTTGAGACGGGTGGAGTGAAACGTCACCGCGCTCACTCGCGCAGTCCCTATGTCAGAGATCGAGGATCTCTCGCCATCGATGCAACCTCATGTATTTGGGGTTCCACGAACTTGGGTCCAACTCTTCCAGCATTTGGAAAACATCATGGTTCACTATGGCAGGGAAAACATGCCCCACTATTATATTAGGATGGACTACGTATGTGTCGAGGGAACTTTTGTTTTTGTATATTTTTTAGGGCATAAGCCCCATGACATATACTGGAAATATTTTTGAGGCACTTGTGGGCACCTATGCACTCTGAGACTTTTGATATATATATGTGTATTTACATATTTTTATGTCTTATGGATTACATTTATTTACAAATGTATTTACATGTGTATGTGTTTGCTTTTTGTTATGTGTGTGCAATATGCCAATATAATACTTGATTAGCTAGAGTATATATCATTTGATTCAATCTCCTAGGAACATGGATATATGTAATGTAATCAAAACAACATTCTAAGAGATGTACACTAAGGAATTGTCAATGTAGACTAGGATCATAAATGCGATAGACCCCATTTAACTGGGACACAACCAATTGTGCATCTAAGTAGACCTGAAGGTAAGAGATACCATGCGACAAGGTGTCACGAAGCAATTATATTATTGCACTGTATTCGGTGATGTTATTTGTTGCATCACCTAGACAGATACCTCCAAAAGATAACAACTATCCTTGAGGTGTGAAGATCACCCAAGCTGCAGAAGCAAGCCTCCGAGTGTGCCAGGTAGAACCATCCGCGAATCCAATGAACACGTCTGATTCACTTTACATATGCCACAGTGAAAAAGTTCACATAAAACATGATACGTCCATAAAACAAAAGACAAAAAATAAAATGTATAAGAACTATACATATATACAAGAAGTCACCCAAGGCGACCCACCTATGAGTAATACTTCTTGTGGTAGAGCCCATTTCTAGGCTCTGCTAAAGCTTTCCTTTTAAATTCAACCAGACGATAAGCACTCTTCTTTAATACCTCCTTCACAATGAACAGTCTAAACCACATGGGTTTGAACTTGCCTGCCCCCAAGGGATCTTTATCTTGGTCATAGACCAGGACAAAGTCACCTTTGAATGAAATCCGAGGACGAATAGACCGATCATACTGACACTTGACTTTCTGCTTGTGAACCTCGTTAGCCAAGGCTGCATCGTGTCATTTCTCATCGAGTTGCTCGAGATATAATAAGCGTTACTCAAGCGGTGAAGTGTCTGGAAATAACTGTACTTCCAACTTAAGAGATGGGATCTGGCATTCTATAGGAAAGACTGCTTCCAACCCATAAACAAGTTGAAAAGGTGAGAAACCAGTGGTAGTCTTTATAGACGTTCTGTAGGCCCACAATGTCGTGTATAACATCAAATGCCATTTTGACTTGGCTGAATTGATCATTTTCTATAGAATGGTCTTGAGTGACTTATTCACAGCTTCCACCTTACCATTCGCTTGTGGGTAATAAGGTGATGAGTGTTCTTGTCTCAACCCTAGATTTGACGTTAACTCAAACATCATTTTATTCTGAAAGTGATTTCCATGGTCAGTGAAAATATCCTTCGAGATGTCGAACCTTGCTATTATCTGATTAAACAAGAAGAGAGTTGTTGTCTCTCCATCATCCTTGAACATTGACATAGCTTCAACCCACTTGGTGAAGTAGTTTACTGCTACGATGATATAACTGTGCCCCTTGGATGAAGAGGGGTGGCATGTAGTATAATCAATCCCCCACTTGGTGAAGGGGTCAACTATGATGAAGAGAAACATGGGAGAAGGATGTGCCCTCATCTTCTGTGAGAAGATCTGACATAGGTGGCACCTCTTGACCGATTCAACACAATCTTTGATTAACGTCTGACAATAGTAACTGGCTCGTAGAATCTTTTGGGTTGTTTCCAACCCAGAAAAATGACCACCACATGCTCCAGTGTGGCAGTTATTAAGCATGAGTTCCGCTTCTTCATGGGTGAGACATTGATGAAGGATGCAATCTATACCTCGACGATACAAAGTGTCTTCGAGAATAAGATAGTTTTTTTCCTGATGGCATATACGTTGACACTCATCATGAGAAGTAGAGGTGGGGCACTTCAAAGTCTAGAGATAGACTAGTATATATCGATACTAGGGGTCTGAAGATGCGATAAAAAACATATCTCCTTTAATAGGAAACTCTCCGGGTATAACATCACCTGACTCGACTGGAAGTTCCGAGATGAGTTCCGCAAAGACCAATGAATTTTTGGATTTTTCTGAAACAAAATCCAAGTCAAATTCCTAGAGGATAACTATCCATATACTGATCTTTCCACTGATTATTCATTGTGTCAACACATATTGGAATGGATTCAAAATGGAAATGATAGTGGTCTTGTGAAACATGATATAGTGAAGGAACCGTTGGACAGCATGAACTGCTTCCAACACAAGTTTCTCAACATGGGAGTAGTTGAGTTTTGGTCCAACCAGGCCTCGACTCAGGTAGTAAATCACGTCATATTCAAGAAAATCATTCTCTTGAAACAAGACCATGACAATGGTCGACTCTGCAGTGACCAAGTACAATAAGAAATCTTTATTATAATTGGTTGGCCGAAGCAAGGGGGAAAACGTGAGGGCGTGTTTAAATGATTCAAAAGATCATTGAGTGGCTTCATCCTAATGGAAAGGAATGCCCTTGTTTAGTAAATGCATAAACCCTTTTGTGATCTCGACATAGTTTGCGATGAACACCGTAAAAATTTCTCTTTTCCCTGTAAATTTTGAAGCTAAGGGATTGTGCACAGGGGAGGAAATTGAACTATTGCCTCAACCTTTATAGGATCGACCATGATCCCTATTGTTGACACTATGAAACCTAAAAGATGACCCGACGTTACACAAAAACTTCATTTTTTTGGATTCAAGCGAATTCAATAGTAGTGACATCGCTCAAAGATAAGTCTGAGTTGTGTGGGATGATCAACTCTCTTACAAGATCGTGATGCTAAATCATTGAGACAAGCCTCAACTAGGTGTTTGATATCGTGGAAAGAAAAAGACATGGCCCATTGAAAAGTGGCTCCAACATTCTTCAAGCCAAAAGGCATCTTTCGATAAGAAAATGTACCCCATGGATAGATAAAATTTGTTTTATGTTGGTCCTCAGGTTTGATTTGTATCTGATTATATCCCGAGAAACCGTCCATGAAAGAAAATACCTCACAACCTACGCATTCATCTAAAATCTGGTCAGTAAATGGGGTGAGGAAATTATCCTTTTGACAGGCCTTGTTCAAATCACGGAAGTTCGTACATACGTGAATCATACCCTGCTTTTTGTTGACTAGAATGGGATTTGACACCCATTGAGTCAATTGGATGGGGTAGATGAAACCAACTTTGAGTAGTTTCTCTACTTTAGCCTTAATAGCTACTACTTTCCGAGGATTAACCAGATGAAGCTTCTGTCAGACTAGCTTGGCATCAAGGTAAGTCATAATATCATGTTCAACGATTCTTGGATCAATGCCTAGCATTTCCTCGTAAGACCAGGAAAAAACTTCGCAAAATTCTTTAAGTAAATCTGTATATATATGAATCTCCTCAGGGGAACAATCTTCTCCGAAGAAGACATTCTACCTGACACCAAGGGTTCTAGAGATATCGATAGGTATCATTTTAGCGATGGTTTCCATATTACCCTCGGCATAAACTGTGTGCATAGATAGGGGATTGATAGGACAAGATCTATCTCCAGTCATAGTCAACACAAATTCTCCTGCCTCTATTCTTCCTAGCTCTGGGAGGAAATATGATCTATGATGGAGATCATACTAGGGTTTGTCTGGACCAGTCAATGCATCTAAAATCACCTCGTCAGAGGGTAAGACCAAGTCTAAGGAATTGGCAGTGGCAAGGGAACCTTGAGCCCAGGCAGGCTTGAGAACTGGATCTAACTCATGTGCGGGAGTCATATCGGGGTTAGCGAAAGCTTGCTGGAGTATAGAGTACACAACTTATGTTGTGGATAAGGGCATGGACATGCCATGGTTCCCTGCCCATTCCATCATGGATGACGGGGAAGGAAGAATCCACAGATCATTAAAGTAAGTCATGTAGAACGATGACACTGAAAATATTTCAGCCTTAGGCTGGTCAGGGAAAGATGATATCATTTTGACATTTCCAGAAGGAGGCAGGTAATCAAAAGTACCCATGAGAGGTGGGCACAAACCAACCCCCATGTTGATGACATCAGGCTGTGGGTTATCAATCATCAGGACCATGTATGCCCCCGATGAAGGGTGAGGTCTGGAGAAGGAAAATTGATCAATGGTCACAATTCGACCCTCATGTGGAAACAACAAGACCCGAAAAACTGTGGCAACCACTGCATGCATGGAATATGTCCAACTTCTTCCTAACTGGAGATTGTAGTCGAGAGGTGCATCGACCACATCAACTTCTACGCAGACGATCTTCCCTCCTAATTGCACGAGGAAAGAAGGAATGATTCCATGTGGTCTGAAAGAATGACCGTCGAAATACATAAGAAGAGTAGGTGAAGGAGACAGAATGGGTTGGCTAATGGCCTTCCACCATGCCAATGACATCATGCATTTCAAGGCGCCCTCATCAACCATCGTACGAAAAATATTCCGGGTAGAATTTTTTGTAGGGTGAGCCACTAATATCTGAAATGTGACATGGTATGGGAGATGAGGCTTCAATTCAGTTGTATCAATCATGATATTTCTCAGATTACATGTCTCGGTGGATCCTAAGGTGGCTAGCAGAGCCTTTCTCTGTGAAGGGAAGCTTTGGAGGACATCCAAAGAAGACATCGCGCAAGGGGTTAGTGACAAATCCTCCACCACAGAGTAGTTCTGGGCGGCCCTCACATTTGGATTATGTGAATCCTTCTTGAACGCCCCTTTCAAGATGCGTGTCATTGTTTCACCCATTGTTCTCTTGATCTAGAGAGGAACAGACGGGTTTTCAACTTCTTTACCCTTTTCGGCAGTACTTGGTGTTCCGTAATCATGTTCCCTAGTAGCTATGTGAGCTTCACCTTTCAACATATAGATATTCGAGGTTGAGGGGTTACTAAACAACGAAGGGGGTCCTTGACTTCCCCCATTTGCGTTCACAGAGGCTTGAGTTAAAATTTTCCCATGAGGAAATGGGTTCGTTAACGCTGCAAGTTGTTGCTGCACCAATAAATTTTGGTCCTCCATGAGTCGAGGGCACATGTAAGTCGGGTGGTCTTCCGCGCAAAGGTTGCATAGATACTTCAACTTCTTTCTCTCTATGTTTCCCTTGCCAGTATTATTGGTCGGTTTCTTATCCCCCTTGCCCTTATTTCGCTGTTTTTTCTTCCCTTCGGCCTACTGGTTGGCCTTTGGGTTCATCGATTGCAGGCTATGTATATTCAACGTCTGAGAAGGGGGAGCAACTGAACTAGGATTTGGATTGGCCACTTTCTGTTGTATCAACAATTGTTGCAGTTGGTTTGACAATGAATCAATTGGATTTTCTTGTGCTGAACCAAGAATGTCATTGGCACGTGGTCCAGACTTGTGTCTAGTTTTATCAATAATAGACCATGGCGCATCTGAAAAAATTCATAAAGAAAACTAGATTGAGAATAAATCAGCTCTAGCTATTGAGCTCTCATTATCACTTATTCCTCTAAAAATACCCCTGATGTTGCTACATCCTTGGATAGTTGGGGTACCAAAGACTTAAGGAACCATTCCAACAGGAATGCGGGTGGAACTGGTACTTTAATCAAACTCTTCCGACGTCGCCATTCTCGGATGTGATCAGAGATATGTTCAACCTTTGTCTGCTCAAAGTTGGCTAGTAGTTCTGTGCTAACATCATATCTCATAGGTAATTAAAAATGGTTTAATAAACCCCTTGCCAATTCGCCAAAAGTAGAGTATCTTGAGCAGTCGAGCTCGATGTACCATTTCGTGACACTCCCAATAAGAGTGTGTTGAAACAAACGCAACTGGATGGAGTCGTCCCTCAAAGAATTGGATTAGCACCATAGGTGACATGTGGTCACATGATCGCCCAGATATTTGTTAGGCTTACCTTCGAACTTTGGAATTTCCAAGGGAAACTTGGTCAGCATAGCAGGCCAACATGGATCGTGACAGATTGGGTCATTCAATAATCTTGACAAGTTTGGCAAATGCAAAGTTTCCAGAAACAATAGTTTAGGTTGTTGAGTATGTACATGAGGATAGGAGCCTGGGATTTGGCTGGCACTAGGTTGCTAGGAAAAGTTAGGTTGTTGGCCCAGGGTCTAGTAAAAACCATGGCCTAGGCTAGCATTTAGATGCTATGCTGGTTGAGATGTCATCGACTGACTCACGTAATAGGACGTTGAAGGATGAGAAGGGATTCCTCCCGACGTTGTGTTCCAAACATTCTGGAAAGGGTTTCCCCCTGCCAATCCTATGGGCATAGGTACTGAGACTTTCCCGGGGTTCCATTAACCATGGAAGGTGTTTTCCCCGGTTGACATCCCTGACGAGGGAACTGATCCCTACCATGGATTCCAATGTCCTTGAGAGGTGTATGCCTCCTGTGAAGGAATAGTACCCTACGCAGGATGTTGTGATCTAAAACCAGGTTTTCCCCTAACTGAGATGGAAATTGATGAGAATGAGTTGTTACCAAACGTGTCGAACAAAGAGAATGGAAAAGAACCCACCGGTGTGGTACTAGAAGAAGGTCCTTGACTACCTGCTCCAGACATGTTATAGTTCATGGTCGGTTAGACAAGTTGCTGAGGAGCACCATCAAATGAGGGAGACGACGGAGATATATGACCCTCTCCATAAGGGAAAGCATTATAAGGGGATGAGGTACCCCCCATGGACCCTTGCAGAGGAGAGTTTGAGCTCCCTGCCCCCAGACCCAAATTATGTAGGGTGGAGTAGTAAAGGACCGTGTTCGTGTCAAAGTTGGGCATTTGTATGAAAATAGAGGGCCTGTCACACTCTACATAAATGGTGTAGTGATAGCCACCATGGACGGAATCAAACCACTACTCGAGGTAGAGGCATTCAAGACCATAGTGTCTCGAACTTGTGAAGGTGAGTTAGGAGGTAGAACTCCCCTAGTTGTGGCAGCCATAGATTTAGTATGAGGAATCCCTCACGAAGTAGCAACATTTGCTTCCATTGTTACTTGCAGGATTATCTGACACTCGTGATGAGTTACCCTTAGAGGGGCAATCTGTATTAGAGGTGGTGCTGACAAGTTGGTGATCAGAGAGTTATATGGACTAAGAGTTTCCAATCCAAGGTTAGAAATAGTTGGTCCCTCCGAAAATGAATGTTCTCCTCTCAGAGATGGCTTGAGTGCAGTTTCCTGTGGCTCGGTTTCCTCAAATGACCCTTCCTATTCAAGTCTTCACCTTTGCGGTGGCGGTGGTGGATCCAAGTTAACCGACGGCAAACCCAAAATCCTTCCCAGCCAATGGAGCTCTTGATATTCCACTATGTGATAATATCAATGACACACTAAGTATTTCTAACGTTGAAGACCAAAACATGCAATAGAAAAAGTTCCTATGAGATGCAGCAAGCAAACCACTATTACTAGTTGGAAGAACAGTTACAACAACCAACACTAGAGAAAATTATCGGTGCAAGTGCAACTTGAACACGGAAGCACCCTCCGAGTATACTCTACAAATAATGGCCCGATGTCTGCCCTAGGTACCGCAATATACCCCCACAATCCCCTATGTAAGTCCCTAAAATCAAAGGCAACTAGGTTGCCAGCTCATGAACAACTACTAGGCAGGTACAGTCGACAGTTGGGTGGACCACAATGAGCAAGGTATCAATCCTGAAACCTATCGAGGGTATCGAAATAAAGTGTTCTGGAAGACGACTGAGGACCTCGAACAGATTCGAGACCCACGAAGCTCCGTGGAAAATTTGATCATTGTAATCCCAAGATAAGTCCTCTATATGTGTTCCTCCACTACGATTGGTCTGGATTTGGAGAGGTTATCTCCACTACCTTTCTGTATGCGACCTCGTGTTTAACCCCCATGTTAGAGGGGGGTCCCAGATAATTTCCAAGTTACTGGACTTTTTCACTCCCTAACACAGACTCCTATGTTTTTTTTTATAGCTATGAAGAGTTTCCTCTCCAACCTAGATCAAGGCTCTAGCCTAATCTAGTTGATGGACCCTACAAGCATGAAAGTCTGATTAATTTTAATTAAGTGTTAATTTTAAGTGGTTTATCTTAATTCAAAGGAACATAAATGAAATTGATGGTGTTTTTAAAGAGATGAAAGAGAAGAACAAATGATGGAAACAAAATTTCTTCTTCTTCAATAAACAAAGATTTGCAAATTGAAACCTCTTTAACCCACTTTTCTAACTAACTTTTCTTTCTAAGATCTTTTAAAAGAAAAATCTCAAAACTGAATTTCGCTCGACTATGAGCTACGTAAAGTCCTAAGTATTCAGTAAATAACTTAAGAAAGCACTCTTCTTCCTGGCAATTAAAGACAACTAACTTAACTACTTAACCAAACAAGAAACTGAAATCTTTTTTTATTTTTTATTTTAAAATGATTCAAAATAATAAACTTGAAAATGAACTCTTTTTCTTTTATTCCAAAGCAAGAAAAAGGGAAAAGTGAAAACAAGACGAGACCAAAATCTAACTTCTGGTCTACTGCGGCTCGTAGAGAGTTATTGACAATACTAAACAAGCTAATCAGAAAAACTCACAATACTTGTCTCAAACCCTAATCAAGAAAACACAATAAATATTGATAAAGAAAAAGCTAGCTAAATGTTGTCCAACCTAGGCCAAAGACTGTAAAAAAAATAGAGACCAGGGATAGATCAAGAAAACCCTTAGAAATATGGCTTCATTCAGGGAAGAGGATGACTGTCTCTTCTTTAAAAAATATTTTCCTAACACAGACACACAACTGATACTTCAACAGCCTGCGTATGTACGTGGGTTGTCCAAACATAGGGCGTGTATGTACGCATGCAAACCCACTGCAGGCCACGTACACCTCTATGACTTCTCTAAAAAGAAAACTAACAGTCAAGCAAACTGGGCAGGGAGTACTAGTATGGAAGACCATAATCCCTTAAAGACACATAAACTTACATAAACTCAAGAAACAATAAATAAACCAATTAAAGACACCCAAAAAACAAAAAATCCCCTAAAAACCCTAGAGGTTCCCCAGTATGGTTGCCAATTCTGCTATAGTGGGAAAACCACCCTACAGACTACACTAGGGTTATAAAGTGCAGACAGAGCTAATTGTCTAAAGTCTCATACTTTTAACAAATATCCCGACAACACCCCACATTCATGCATAAAGTACAAAGTATAGGAATATGGTAGTCTTACCTTAAACTCCGCATCTGGTGTCGATCCCTACGCGTTTGGTCGCTTCTCAATTGCAAATATCCTCACAAGGCTCACATGCATTCACCAAAAGACAAACAAGAAACTACGAACATGCATTCTATATATGAATTAATGGGTTAGATGTCATAACAAAATGTAAATCAAATATCAAGATTGAACACATCATGTGTGGGACGGAAAAAGTACTTCTTTATATTAATCTCACAAAGTCACTTACAAAATGAGATCGACGACTGCTCCTTGAACCCGGTATTGGGATCCTCTTCACCAATATCCAACTACTTCCATGTATCTTTCTCCTCTTCATCTCTCTCTATGAAATGGATTAGGCTAGTAATGGAGGAAAAATGATAGAATAGGGAATTTTGGCTCAAAACTCACAATGTGGCTGCAAATTCTTTGGGCAAGGGGGGATTATGAAAGAGGTAGAGTTTCAATCCTTTCAATCTTCTTGTAGGAATGGGACCCCAACACCTTCTTTTGTATGCCAAAAATATAGTTAATCGGTTGGGTGACGGGCTATGGGCGGTCAATTGGTTAGGAAACTACCAAAAATCCCGTATTCCCTTGCAACTTTTAATTTTTTGCAACTTTTGTGGGTATATGCGGGTTGTAATGGTTCAACTAGCATACATACATGAGCTGCAGTGGTGCATCAAGTGTACATATGTGAGCATTAATGGTGCAGAGCGTGTACATCTTCAAAAAAAGTATTTTTTAAGAAGAGCTTTCAGTGATAGCTTGGAAAAAATGGCAAGTAAGATGGCCTGATGTGAGGTATGCATGTATGGTGCAATTTAGGGTTATAATAAGTCCCCATTTGTAAATGTATAAATAAGTAGCTAGGCATTGTAATAAGCATAAGGTTAGATCTAATTTGGCTTTGTGCAAGATATGTAAAGGTTGCTAAGTGCGATTAGTTGTGAAGGCTCTGTGCATACTATGTGTTGAGAACTTGCAGAGTTAAGTGCAAGTGATTGTAAGAAGGCTCTGTTTTGTGCCAAACTCATGGAAGGAGGATTTGGAAAAGTGTGCGCAGATCTCATGTCCTATGTGGAGTTGGTTTTGTGGCTTTGTGCATGTAAGAAGACTGAAAGAAGATAATAGAGAAGACGAAGAGTTGGTGGACGTAGCCCCACGCTGGGGGGAACCATGTATATTCTGTGTTCTAATTGCTTTATGTTATTGATGTGATTTATGCTTAGTTCTTAATATTTATGTATGTTAGATGCATCTAATGTAGTATATTATTTCTTAATAACATGAATTAATGCTATATTTGTTTGATGCTTTGTGCTAAATGGTTAGATATGTTAAGATCTTGTTGAATACTACATTGTTATGTAATTAAGGTTTGAATCTGCGATGTGAATAAGGGTCAAAGACTAATGAACGTTAATTCCTAAGTGCTCTGTTAAGTATTATGATCACATATTTGTGTCCCAGCTAGGTTGTAGACACTTGAGTCCTACAACCCCCCCCTGCCTCTACCTTGGGTGGGCCTTCATCTGCTTCACAGGTGTTGTCGAAAGGGTCGATAGTTAGGGTTTTGTTCGTGCGTTGTTGAAGTGTTGAACCCCGAGTCTGCCCTTGTGCCAACACTCATAATTAAAGGTGTGAATCACACCATCAACAGCATGATAAGCTGCTAGAGGTGTTGGGGGAGGATTCGTGGAAGGACGAGGAGCGTTAGGGATCAAGTCGTAAAGTGTTTTAGTTTACGAATAAATGAGATCTAGGTATTGAGCACTACTAATCGCCTTCTCTTCAATGATGACATCACCCATGGAAAAATCATAGGCAATAGGCCCAATGAGTGATTTGGTAAACCACTCAGCCAATAGTTTATCAAGAAGAGGAACTTTGATTAAGCATCTTATCCTCCTCCAATCATGGATGTGATTAGAAATATGAGTAGAAGAAGACTGTTTAAAAGAAATCAAAATTTCAATTCCTGTCTCGTATCGAATTGGCAACTGGTAATGTGTTAAAAATGCCATGTCTAGGGTATTGAAGTCATTGAATAATCCTCGTGGTAACTCGATGTACCATTTTTCTACTAAACCTGTGAGATTTTATTGGAAAAGTCGTAATCTTATGGAGTCATCCATCAACGAGTTGGACGGACACCAAAGATGGAAAGTCATGACATGGTTATTTGGGTATTCTCCTTCTCAACTTTCAAAATTAGGAATGTCAGACGATAACTTGGATGGTATGACACACCAATAAGGATAATGTAAAATAGGATCATTCAAAATCCTAGACAAATCTGGTAAATCCAAAGTGGCCAAAAAAGACAATTGTCTATTCACTTGAGGAAACTGGTAGTTTTGAGGAGGAAGTCCTATAGGTATACTAGTAGGACCATAAGAAGTCTGTATATAGCTAGACAGTCCTGAAAAATTCAGTTGTGGAAGGTTTTGATGAATATTGGGTATGTTCCCTTGGAAAGGAACATTGGATTGAAAATTCCCCCCCAGGTAGGATTCAGAGAGCCTAGATACAGTTGGACGAAATTAGGAGGTACAATATAATTAACTTGAGGATGTTTCCTCCGAGCCGGTTGTTGATTCCCTTGTAAAGGAAGATTCCAAGGTTGATATTGTAACACATGTATACTTTTTCCATAAACAGGGTAGTGGCCTCCAACTTGAGGTTTCCCCTAGAGTTGAGGTTGTCCCCCAATTTGAGGTTTCCCCCCAACTTGAGGTTGACCTCCAACAGGAATCTGAAAACCAGAAGTGACAGAATGACCAATTCCCCCAACTAAATTGGGGCCACTAGGGCCAAGATGATTATATCCTCCTAACAAAGGTGGAGGAGAAACGTAAGGCCCCTTGGAGAGAACCTGGGCAAGTGTAGGAACAAATTGACTAGCAGCATTATACCTAGGAGGCACAAAAAGTCCAGACCCTTCGAATGGATTCTGGGTAGGGATAGAAATGGAAGGATTCAAAGCGTTATACCCAGGGGGAAGTGATGGATTTGGTCTAAGAAGAAGTGGTGTTCCGATAGGAGCTTGAGTGATAACCACATTTTCGGTAGAAACTATGGTAGCCTGTGGGACCATAATAGACTGGGCCATTTGGAGAGGAAGAATCGAGTGAGAACCAGCCAACAATTGGTCTGAAACCATGGTGACAGTATTGGTTGTTTCATTAAAGTGATCTAAAGGTACCGTATATGTAATAGACACCTCGGGCACTTGCGATGCCATAGGTTGATTAGAACTTGTTCTGAGGTTACCAAAAATATCTCTTACTGTAGAAAGGGAAGAGTTAGGATTAAAATTTCCAGTCGTGTGAGTCAGGGTTCTAAATGATTCACTTTTCAAAAGTAGATCGTCTACTCTAGATCCTGCATTAGGTCTAGTAGGTGCTTATGTATTCTCAGCAACAACAATTTCTCCTGATGAGTTCATCTGAAGTAAATTGGATCCCGTCTAATACTCAATAACGGATTTGGGGGAAGTCTAAATGCCTCTAAAGAATCCGAAACAATTCTGAATTTCTCTAGAGAGTGTGAACTTCCAACTTCAAAAGCTACTTCGTTATTGAATACTCCCTCAGGAGATCCTTCTGGTGAATTAGGAAGCAAAGGGAGATAACCTTTCGTATCTTCTGGGGGTATCCCTTGCATCCTACATGAACGAATAAGGTCGATGTTGGTTGAACCAAGTAAAGAACAAAAACAATCTATGGCCAACTAGAGAAACTAATAACACTTGCTAATAAAATCTAGAAATCAAACCAAGCAAAATAACCTTCTTATTCTGAATTCACTAGTTGGTGATGAAACCCAACGTCGCAAAATCAAGACAAGAAGGAGTTGGGATAAAGTGGGTGGAAAATTTACGTTGACGACCTTCTTAACAAAATTACACCCTAGTGCAAGCTCCCACACATAATCGTGGGTATACCCTCCAAGGAGCCCGAGTGAGTTTGGCCAACGTCGATTCTAGATACCATGAAGGCTTGCCCCTCCACATTCACCTCATGTAAAGACCCTAAATAGATAGGATACTAAGGTTACAAACTACAACAATGATGCCTGGGGAAATAGTCAACAGTTCAATCCACGTGAAAAGGTAGGGTATCTAGCCCGAAATCAACTTGAGGAGCTCTCACACATAATCATGGGTATACTCTCAAGTGACCCCCAATAATATGTGCAATATCTACACTAAAACCAACAAAGTAGTGTGAGTAACTTTATCAGTCCTAATGCGACCTCGTAATTGACCCTTGTGTTAGAAGGGCTTCCCGGGACAAAATGTAGCAATTGGATTTGAACTCTCCCTATCAAAAGATATTGTTGTGTGTTTTGATGCTTCAGAGAGTGTGCCTTACAACCTATTCCAAAGCACTATCCTAGCTAATGTTTGTGAAGAGAATTCCTAGAAAATAAAAGTTTCTAATAAATTTTAAAATTACGTTGTATTTTAAAGTTGTTGTTTACTCAAAAGGGAGATGGAAATTAAATTGGTGATGTTGTGACCTCGACCCAATAAAATGAAAGAAGATATGGATATGAAATATTTAAATTCAATTAACTCTAATTAAAATAGGGAGAAGGCATTTTTCTTGAAGTACAAAAAGCTACGAATTACAATTTCTTAATTTTGAATGAACACAATTCCAAACAACCATAAACTATAAACTTTTCCACTTCTTCGCTTTAACTAGTACTCAATATGTGAATATTTTCTTATGAAGGATTACTTAAAAAGAATAAATGAATTTTGTTCTTCCATTTCCAAATCAAATCAAGGACGCAATGACGAAAGGAAAACATAATCCAAGAAAGTCAAGACATTCTCAACACAATTCCCAAATCAAACTTGTAATATAGACAAAAATGAAAATGATAAGAAGTTTTTGTCAAATATAAACAAAAAGTGTTTCTCAACCAACAAGAAATATGGTAAGTGAAATCAATCCAAAACTTTAAATAAACCAAATACCCTTTGTCAAACAAGCACTCAGATCAAGATCCTGAGATTATATCCTTGTGACAAAGATCAAAAGAAAAAAACTTGCAAAATCATGAAGAAAGACTTTCAATCACTGCAAACCAATCACAAGCAATATTTAAACTCATGAATCAATCAAAAAATGGCATCAAAATTTCATCCCAGGCCACTAAGGAAAAACTGTGTGAAAAAAGGCAAATTGGCTCACTTCAACAAATCCTACAGGAATCGTCGTAGCTTGACAATAGGGCACAGTGCGACAAGCTAAGGTCGTTGCATGCTACCAACAAAGCACAGTGCGACGTTGTCACACTGGATTGGACAAGTAGGATGCGACGTTTGAGGGTAGTCATAGGATGCAATGGGGTACAGTGTGACGATCTCTGAAAATGAGGAAAAATTGGAAGAAAGACAAGAAATCTAATTGAACTTTCAAACCCAGGGAGTCCAAATGAATCACCCAAAAACTCAGAGAATGAATTTAATCAGAAGAAGGAAGGCTAAAATAAAATGAGAATAAAAAACCAAAAAAGAAGTTGAATCCCCAATATGGTCGTCAATTTTGTTATTAGATTAATCGATAAATGCAGACATAAACAGATCTCCTTAGATCCACCCGAAACTAGAACAAAATAGAACAAAATATGATGATTTCATTAAGCTCTAACTATTGATTTTACTAGTTAACAAGATATAGACAACATATCGTTTAAATATCGTTTCCTCTTTACATTGGCATCTTATCTTCATTCCAATTCTCCAATGAAATTGAACTTGAAAGGGAACACAAGCCAACCAAAGTGAAAGAAATATAATATACTCAACAAGAACTTATGTATGTGATCAAGGAATCATACAATAAAATGAGACTAGTTTTATGGGAAAGAAAAATATCGTTGTGTCATATTAAAATGAAATTGGAGATTACAACCAAAACCTTAATTTCGCAAGGTCCCCTTTCAATGGACCTTTTCTCCAACACACACACTTGATCCAAATATTTTGAATGAAGAATATGCACCATCTAGCTTGTAGAACTAAAGCAAAGCTCCCAAGAAGAAGTAGAAACTCTCCATACAAATCTTAGCCTATTCAACATTATCCTTTTCCATGAGAGATCCCTCTTTATATTTGGTAAAAGAGATGTGGTTGAGGATATTAGGATGATCCCACCAAATCAGAGAAGCAAGCAAGATCCAAACCATTTAGAGGCCACCTCATCTTCTAGAAAATCTCCTTCTAGAACTTTCGTGAAGTTTGACGTTTCCTTGGCTTTTGACATTGTTGCACCCTAGCTATAGTGCAGCCTGCGGAGACATCATATTCCAAATATAGAGCAGGGGGAGAAGATCAAACATCATAGCACCCTATGCCTTTTTCAGCCTGCGATGAAGGTTTTTGAGAAGAGAAAGCCAATCACTTTCCTCATGGAAAAATACTCTTTTTGGGAACATGAACACATGTTGTCAATGGATCACTGGGGTAACCAAAATAATGTGTAACAATGCTAGCTGAGAATTACACCTTTCATCATGGTTTTTCTGAATGCTTCCAATTCATTTGTGAAACCTTATGCTTTAGGGAAAAGGGTTGGCCAGAGCTCCACTTCATTATCCATCAAGCTCCATTGCTTTGGCCTTTTGACACGTCTATTTTCTTTTCACTTCTTCAAGATCTAGAATTGATGTTACCACATGCGACATTTCCATTTAACCACAATTTTGATGTTTCATGGTCAGTTTAAACTTTCTTAAGATGCATGTCTTCCTTAAATCTTGTTGTTATTTTGAAATGAATATACCTTTCCATGCTCAACTCTGGAGAACCTTTCTGAAAATCCTCATCACAATAATCCAAAAACAACAATCAAATTTTTTCTGGAGTATTTGATATTTCTCCATGAGTATCACCCATTCCAATTATCATGAGAGAGAGTAGACTTGATCTTGAATGTTGGTTTATTTATCAGAATTTCTCCTTTTGGGAAACAAATAACTATAGCATTAACAATCACCCATTGCTCCTTAGAAAAAGAGTGTTCTTAAGAGACCTTTGCTTGATCAATATTAGTGAGATCAAGATCATTGTTATTGAATTATCAGAGGGATATTGACACTTAATGACCTATTCATCGAGGATAAGCAAGTCTCCTATTAAGGAGTCACAATCACTTCAATGATTATTTTTAATAGACACAATCCTTAGCAAGGTTTTGAATAACTGATGTAATTTCTTAGATCGAATATCCATCTTGGTCAAACTGTAAAGAATTCCCCAACAAATATTCTTCATCATTTTGGGGTAACCAACTGCCCAACTATCAATGTCCAGGTAAATGTTGCTGAGACAAGTGAATTTTTCAATTGAACTTTTCGGAGAATTCCTGCACATGGTTTCCTCATGAAGATGGAGGAAAAACAAGATTAAGAAAAACTTTTAGTTAGAGGAAAAATGAAAAGTATTAAATAAAAAACAAGAAATATTCGATGAAAAGCAACTTGAACTACAAACTAGACTAATTGTCGCAAGTGATATTTATTGAAGTGATCAAAACAAAACAAAATCTACGCTAAAATTGGAAAATACATTAACATCTAAGTTATGAAAGCATAAGGTAAGAAAAATTACTATACTAATCCTATTCCTAACCTAACCTGTACTGGTTGAAGAAAGGCTAGGTGTAAGCGTAGTGCTAGTGAAGCCAATCAAGTAACTCCAAATCTGCAATCACATGTTCATTGAAGGCCAATTGGAGAGAATTAAGTAATGAGACATGAAGGATAGGAAGAATTGATTCAAACAAGTCTCCACTCAACAAGTTAAATTTAGAAACGTTATGATTTAGAGTACATGCAAATATGTAAGATTCCTCCAACGATGACTCAATTCCATCATAAAATTTACATAGATCATCATATGATTGTTGGAAGGAAATCAACAATGAGATACATACTTGATGAGGCTCATGAATGAAATTTGTGTGCAACGTACTTTGTAGGGGAGACTCAGAGTGGGTGATATTTCTCATCCTAGGGGTAGAATTAAGACAACGAGAACTTGGAATAATCATCGATAGAAATTGGAGTGTCTCATTTCCGATGTAGATCTCCCTGGGTTCAAATTTCATGTACTCTACATGATGAGAGGAGAGATAATGGTGGATTGTCTGAGGAAAAAATTGAGTGAAATATAGCTCCAAAGATTCTCCTTTGACGCCAACAAAATCATGTGAGGTGCGCTAAAGTATTGGTATAGAATCCACATATAGGTGATGTATATGCTCCTGGGGAGTAACATGTAATTCTAGAGCAGGTTGAGGTGATAGCATTTTTTGGATTAACTCAATGTTTCCTATGCTTTGCATGGTGATGGGTTGTCCATTTTCTATAATTTCTTCATGAGGATCAACAAATTCATTGTGCTTTTCATATTTTAAATTTGAAGTGATTAGCATATGTGCATCAAGGTAAAAAATATCATATTGTGAAGGATCAACGAATGACCAATTGTACCCACACTCAATTGTGGGACAAAAAAGTAGTCATCAAAAACATGATCATTATGATTAGATTGTCGTTCAACATGTTCTAAAAATTGAAATTGCAAAGGGGTTTCAAAGTGATACATCTCAGATGAAGTGTTATTAAGAATGAGTGTTCTATCGATCAATGTTGGGGACTCTTCCTGATATGTTATATCATTCAATGTTTCATTACCAAAATAATAATGTGAAGAGTGTATTACATGATAAAAGTATGATTTCGCAGGTGGATGATAATCATCAAACATATTTTTATACAGTGCATGAAGATATTCAAAGCTTGAAGATGATGGGATTTCCTCGGTAAGAGATTCATCATAGACTAGGATATGATCATAGTTCACACTCCAGAGCTACGGGGTCTAGGATCACTGATAAATATTATGCCATAGTTGTGTCAGAGTTCTGGTTGGATATTATGTACCCTATATTGTTTGTGGTTAGATATGAATTTTGTGAATAGGAGATGGATTGATCATTCAGATCACATTCTTCAGAAACAGAGACAAGATATGAAAACCAATCAAATATTTCTTGGCCTGAGGGTTCATCCATTTCAATAAATATATAGTAAATTCGCATGAATATTCAAAATCAATCATTCTTAGATTCATTCCTTAGCATATGTATTTTTGTCAGTTCATCAACGAGTTCATCATAAACATAATTTTCATGAGAAACAATAAAAAATTCCATTGATTTTGCTAGCAATGTATTAAACCAGGCTTTAATTCTCCCTTCGAATGTGTAGATGAATAGTCGCCATGTTTCATTGTCTTTTACAATCTTAATATTTCTTCAAGCGATGTCAAATATTTTGAGGTGTGTAAATGAAAAGACATGCCCTTCACCATCAAATTTGGGGTTTGACAAGAGATTGAATGTCTTGAGTGAAATGGCCTTGGTGGGTCTTGGAAGACTCAAAGGGTTATCCCATACAAAGGTATGGAGGGGAGAAATGGACTGGTTAAGAGTTAAATGAAATGACTCCACGTGGGTAGGCTTGTCATCCGACCCTCTTTCTAGCACCAATTATGTTGATGGGTCTGAATTTTCCCAACAATAGTAAGGGGTTCTCCCTGGTAAGAAGTCCCAATTATACCTCCCACCATTGGAATAGAGAACCTATCCAGATTCTGGCCCATGAACAATTGTTGCTTTGGTTCTACCGATTGCAGCCCAGTGCACCGATGAGGTTCAATGATGGGTGGTTGTCCAAATGGAATATGTAGATGAAGACTATCTAAATGCAGGCCTAATCTAATTCTAATATAATCTATCCTAGCTAGGAGCGATTTAACGTAAGTGAATGCAATGTAGTATGAAACTAAATCTACCAATAGCTTCACCCAGATAGTTGAAATGAATAAATAAAGTCAGATAACACATGCACATGAATATATAACCAGAATAGTCTAAGTCACTATATCACATACATTAGCAACTCATTCGCTCAGGACATGTAATATAAGAAAAGAATAAAAATACTGCAAGAAGACATATATTGCATCAGAATAGTCCATAAACAAACATGTTCTTACAACCCATGTGAACAACAAACATTATGCTTGAAATAGTTCACAACAAAACAACAACACATGGAAGTCCTTCTCTCGGTCAAAAGTTGGCCCTGAGGGCTTCTCCGTATTAACAATTTCAATAATAGTACATGGAAACTCTTAGGACAACTCTCCAATTTTATTTGACATTGTATTACTGAAGTAGTTCAAAGGTGTACAATGTTTGAAGAGCCAAAATCCCTTTCTTTCAATTCCATTCTAGTATTTATTGAGGTTCAATAAGACCTTTGGCCTTTCGTATCCCTCGCTAACCTTTCGTCTTCATGCGTTTGTCCTCGTCCTCTTTGCGATGATGAACAACAAGAACAATGGTTACATTTCGAATTTGTCTCCTAGCACTAATGGGTCATCATGGATTTCAGCCATATGTGTCTTGCGCATCATGAAAATTGGATTTGGGTATGAGGGAATCTTTGTCATCTTGAGTTTGACAATGGATCGTCATGGAGTTTCTAGATCCCTACTTCATACATATTCCTTCTATGTTCTTTATTGCTCCTCCATTACTGCTACATCTTTTTTAATTTCTCCTCCATCATGTTTAGTTTTATACTTCATCGTGAGAATGTTGAGTGCAATCCTCCTTTGCTTGATACTTGACAAAATTCAACATACAATAGATGAGAGTAAATCCATATAAACTATAAAGAATAATCATTTGAATGCAAATAAATGGGGCATAAAATAATTGAAGTATCATTTATAAACATCCTTGAGTTCGATTCATGGTTCTTTCACTCACAGTCAAGTTATGGTGTTCTTCGAGGCTATCAATAAGGTGTCATATATTAATCCAAAAATAATTATACCATAGGTTAGGAATTTCTCAAAACCTATAACGTGAAAGTTTTATATCTTGAAGAGACCTTTCCAACGGTATAAATACTGTGCAAAAAGGACATCCGAGTCATTCTTCTTCTACTCAGAGGAATTTGAAATATCTCCTCCGACCTGCTCAAAGGAGTTATTGGTATGATCTAGGTGGATATTGGTGGCCACCCACCTATTCCAAATGGCTCCTCTTTCCAATTTTTAGTGTAGCTCGTTCTTCTGTACTTCTTTGTAATTGTGGGTTCTACATGTTCGAGGTTGTCTGAAGCCCTACAAATATTCCAGGTGGATACTAGTGTCCTCCCACCTAATCCAACTGGATTATTTTTGGTATGTTTTCATGTCATCACATCTTTTTGTACTTGCAGGGCCGTTTTGTGGCACTAAACAATGTTTTTTTTTCTTGCCACATTCAAATTGCAGACAAAGTCAGAGTTTGATGACATAATGAGTAGTTCTTGAAAATACATTTCCAAAGGGATATCACACATCTAAAATGGAGATTGTATGCAAAAGTTACGACCCCTGGAATTTAATGTACTAACTTACCCAAATGGAGCCCACATGACTTTGTGCATTTCATCTCCTAGTGTTAGGTTTTTGGATGTCTAGGGTTTTGGCATTCATGTTTATCATAAAAAGGCCTTCAGATCCTCATTGTAATAATCTTTCATGAATGAGCGTAGCTGTCACATATCTTCTCAAACATAAATATGCCACCATTATAGTGAGTCTTGCACTCTGTATTTTTACAGTCTCTTTACAATTATTTCATTAATAGAAATAAAGTATTGTTGTATCTCTCTGTTTCTGGAAATTTTCATGAGTATTTCATTGTAATATCTCTGCTTTCATTTCATTCCAAAAATAATCCAGATTAGTGGTATTAGAGCAGGTTGCTCTTGATCGTTTTTTAGGGCATGTCCCCGACGAGGTCCAAGTATAGCCAGTTGGGTCTTGAGTTTGTATATCTTGAGGACAATCACTCTTGCATGCCAAAGAAACCCTCGATGGCGACATAAAACAAAAATGACAGAGAAACATATTTTATTAACCTGTTTCTTAATAAATCTCTCGAGCGATAGAGGGACAAAATGATGGATAATTGTTCACACAACATTCAATGCCTGATGATATAAACACACACATATTCATCAAGCGACCATTTTGGAGGAACCTCTCCCTTCAATGTACAAGTTAATTTTATATTCCCATATTTGAAGGTCAGATAGATGCGGATGATCTAGAAAAATGGTTAAATATATTAGAAGGTTATTTATCGGTTCAAAATTTTTCCCATAGGGAAAATATCACCTTCACACTCCTCAAGGCTATCCCCCATGCCAAACATTGGTGGGAAACTTTTAGGAGAAAATTTCCACGTATGAATCTAGAATATATGGGGTCGAGCCCACTTGGGATTTTTTTGTGGATGTGGTCAAAGAAAAGTACTATATTATTGATAACTATGAAGACCAGTACATGAGATGGACCACACTGTGACAAGAGAAGAGGCAAACAATGTTGGAGTTCAAAAATACTTTCCATACCTTGCGCACCAATTTGGTTATCAAAGACTCCAAGCAACATCTGGTTCTGAAATATCGTGGGGCTCTACATAGGTACATCCAAACCAAAATGGATTTCCTAAACATCTCATCATTGGGAGATACCTATATATATGTTGTCAAAATCGAGCAGAAATTTAGGCACCAAAATAAATGGGAATTTAGGTCTTCAAATCTGCAACAACCAAAGCACGGTAAAGACGACCTTGACCAACAACCTCTAGAAAACCATTCCAAGACATAAGACAAAAAGGGTAAAGTAAATACGAAGAATGACACTGGTAATTGGTGTGACTTCCAAAAAATCCCCTGGCACCACACCGATGAATGTATCTTGAAACAGTCATTGGTGGTTGAGGTCAAAGACATGGAGACAAACCCTGATTCAGAATCCGATCCAAAAAATATTGAAAAAAATATATCATCGATGCAAACCCTACTGTTACTGTGACAACCACAACAATTCATCTAGAAGAACTAGTATATCCTAAAGAGGGGGATCACCTCTTCCATTCACAGATGTGGGTGAAGGGGACCCCATTGCATTTCATTGTTGATAACGATAGCCAAAAGAACCTCATCTCAACTAAGGTCGTAAAACAGTTGGGGTTGTCGACAACACCACACCTACAACCATACAACATCAGGTGGCTTCACCAGGGATTAGATATCCATGTCATCCAACAATGTCACATGTCCTATGACATCCATCCCTTCAAGGATGAGATAGTGTGTGATATTTCCCCTCTTTATGCTTGTGATGTTTTTTTGGCCCAACCATATATATGGAAACGTCATGATGTCTATGAGTCTAGACCCTGTAGTGTCATTATTACTCTGGGAGGTCAACTCTACAGGATACCAAAGGTAGATATGACTACTTATCCACCAAAACAACACTGCAAGGTAATAACTCATAAAAAAAATCCATCCCCTTCATAGTTTGTTCAAAGGATGCACATAATACCACTAAAACTACTACAGCCTCAACACCTTCTATCTAGCAAAAATAGATTTTCGAAGAGACATAAGATATTGTTTCTTCACCTACAATTGTGCCTACACAATGCCCCATCCAACTCAGAGACAATAGGTTCGTGGAATAAATTCAACCCCTCCAACAACAGGTTTGTGACAGTCTTCCACAAACCAAGAAGCATAAACTCTCCAACAAGGCACACAACCCACTAAGCGTCATATTTAGAAAATGATTTCCCCTCTTCCCTAGGCACTCAACGCAATGGAGGCCATTTCTTCCTAAGGTGGGAGAATTGGTCCAGGTGGATATTGGTGATGAACCACATGTTCCAACTGACTCCTCTTTTCATGTTTTAGTGTGACACGTTCTTCTGTACTTATTTGTAATTATGGGTTCTACACTTCTGAGGCTATCTGAAGCCCTACACATCTTCCAGGTGGATATCGGTGGCCTCCCACCAAATCCAACTAGCTTATTTTTGGTATGTTTTCATGTTAGCACATCTTGTTGTACTTCCAGGGCCGTTTTGGGGCACCAAACAATTGTTTTTTGGCTTTCCATAGTCAAACTATAGATATAGTCATATTTTGACAATGTAATGCGTAATTATTGAAAAGACCTTTCCAACGATCTATCACGTGCCTAAAATGGATATCGTATGCAAAAGTTACGACCCCAGGAAGTTAATGTACTAACTTACCCAAATAGGGCCCACGTGACTTTTGGCGTTTCATCTCCTAGGGATAGCTTTTTGGATGTATAGGGTTTTGGAATTCATGTTTATCATAAAAAGGCCTTCAGAGCCTCACTATAATCAAGTATTGTTGTATCTCTCTATTTTTGGCAATTTTCATGAGTATTTCATTGTAGTATCTCTTCTTTCATTTTGTTCCCAAAATAATCCGGATCAATGGTATCATAGCAGGCTACTCTTGATCATTTTTCAGTGCATGTCCCCGATGAAGTCTGAGTATATACAATTGGGTATTGAGTTTTTCTCTCTTGAGAAAAATCACTCCCGAACACCCAAGAAACCCTCGATAGCGGAAAAAAATAAAAAAAGGTGGAGAAAACAATTTTATTAACCTATTGCTTGAGCAAGCTCTTGCGTGACAAAGGGATGAAATGATGGAGAATTCTGCACACATTCTTCAATGTCTGGAAACAAAAACATGTACATATTCATCAAGCAGACATTTTGGAGGAGCCTCTCCCTTCAAGGTACAAGTAAATTTTTATATTCCCATATTTGAAGGTTAGATAGATGCGGATGCCCTAGAAAAATGGTTAAATCTATTAGAAGGTTATTTCTCTGTTAATTTTTTTTTGACATGGAAAATATCACCTTCTCACTCCTCAAGGCTCTCCCCCATGTCAAACATTGGTGGGAATATTACTCAGAGAAAAGTTCCACAGAGGAACTTGGAATATATGGGGCCAATCCCACTAGGAATATTTTTGTGGAAGTTGTCAAAGAACAATACTATCCTATTGATAACTATGAAGACTAGTACATGAGATGGACCACACTGCGGTAAGAGAAGAGCCAAACAATGTTGGATTTCAAAAATACTTTCCATACATTGTGCTTCAAGTTGGGTATGAAAGACTATGAGCGACATCTGGTTCTGAAATACTACGGGGCTCTGCATAGGTACATCCAAACTGAAATGGATTTCCTAAACATCTCATCATTGGGAGTTTCCTATCGATCTATTTTAAAAATTGAGGAGAAATTTAGGCACTAGAATAAATGGGAATTTGGGTCTGCAAATATGCAACAACCAAAGCACTTGAAAGACAACCCTAACCAACAACCTCTAGACAACCCATCCAAGACACAGGATAAAAAGGGTAAAGTAAAGAAGAAGAATGACACTGGTAAGTGGTGTAACTTCCACAAAATCCCTTAGCACAACACCGATGAATGTCACTTGAAACAGTCATTGGTGGCCGAGGTCAAAGACACGGAGTCAAACCCTGATTCAGAATCCAATCCTGAAAATATTGAAACATAAAGATCATCGACGCATACCCGACTAATACTATCGCAACAACAATTCAACTAGAAGAACCAATAGATCCTAAAGAGGGGAAGTGCCTCTTCCATTTAGGGATGATTTTAGGGGCTAAATTTTGCTCATGGGCTAATTTTCCATGGTTTTTCACAAAAAGAGATTCGCTATTCTAAAAATGATTCACCCAAATTCTATAGGATAAAATTATTTTACCTTAAAAATCGCCAAAAATTTATACAAACTATATAAAATCCTTAGAAATTTGAATATTTTAATAAAAATATCACCAAACATTTTATAATTGACATATGAAGGATCAATAAGATTCGCCAAGGTCTCTACATTTTAAAATAAATTTCCATCCTTAAAATCATCTCTGCTTTCATTCATAGATGTGGGTGAAGGGGACCCCATTCCATTTCATTGTTGATAATGGTAGCCAGAAGAACCTCATCTCAGCTAAGGTTGTTAAACAGTTGGGGCTATCGATAACACCACAACCACAACCATACAACATCATGTGGCTTCACCAGGTATGAGATCTTTGCGTAAGTTAGCAATGTCGACTGTCCTATGGCATCCATCCCTTCAAGGATGAGATAGTGTGTGATATTTCCCCTCTTGATATCTGTGATGTTGTTTTGGGCCAATAATATATGTGGAAATGTCATGCTGTCTATGAGTCTAGAACTTGTAGTGTCATTATTACTATGGGAGGTCAGCTCTATAGGATACCAGAGGTAGTTCTGACTATTGCTCCACCAAACCAGCACCATAAGGAAATATCTCATACTGCAAAATTCATCCTCTTCATAGTCTATTCAAAGGATGCACAGAAGACCACTACAACCACTGTACCCTCAACACATTCTATCCAACAAAAATAGATTGTCAAAGAGACATAAGATATTGTTTCTTCACCTACAATGGTGCCTACACAATGCCCCATCCGACCTATAGACAACAGGTTGGTGGAATAGATTCAAACTCTCCAACAACATGTTTGTGACGGTCTTCCACAAGCCAAGAAGCACAACTTTCCAACAAGGCACACAATTCACCAAGCGTCAGATTCAAAAAATGATTTCCCCTCTTCTCTGGGCACTCAACACAATGGATACCATTTCTTACTAAGGGTGGAGAATTGATCCATGTGGATATTGGTGGACATCCACTTGTTCCAACTGGTTCATATTTTCAGTTTTTAGTGCAACATGTTCTTCTATACTTCTTTGTAATTGTGGGTTCTACACTTTTGGGGTTGTCTGAATCCCTACACATATTCCAGGTGGATACTGGTGGCCTCCCACCTAATCCAACTTTCTTATTTTTGGTATGTTTTCATGTCATCACATCTTGTTGTACTTCCAGGGGCATTTTGGGGCACTAAACAATGTTTTTTTGGATCGCTACAATCAAACTATACATGGAGTCAAAGTTTGATGACATAATGCATAATTCTTGAAAATACCTTTCCAACGAGCTATCCCACACCTAAAACGAAGATCATATGCAAACATTACGACCCCAAGAAGTTAATGTACTAACTTACCCAAATGGGGCCCACATGAATTTTGGTGTTTCATATTCTAGGGTTACGTTTTTGGATGTCTAGGGTTTTGGAATTCATTTTTATCATAAAAAGGCCTTCAAAGCCTCATTGTAATCATCTTCTAGAGAATGAGTGTAGTCGTCACATCGCTTCTCAGAGATAAAGGTGCCACCATTCTAGTGAGTCTTTCACTCTGTATTTTTACAGTCTGTCCACAATTATTTCATTAATAGAAATCAAGTATCGATATATCTCTTTGGTTTTGGTAATTTTCATTGTAATATCTCTGCTTTCATTTCATTCCAAAAATAATCTAGATCAATGGTATCAGAGTAGGCTGCTCTTGATCATTTTTTAGCGCATGTCCTTGACAAGGTCTGAGTATAGCTAGTTGGGTCTCGAGTTTATCTCTCTTGAGGACAGTGACTCTCTCATTCCCAAGAAACCCTCGATGGTGGCAGAAAATAAAAATGTCGGAGAAAAATATTCTATTAACTTGTTGCTTGAGAAAGCTCTCGCATGACAGAGGGACAAAATGATGGATATTTTTTCACACATCCTTCAAGGCCTACTGATAGCAACATGCACATCTTCATCAAGTGACCATTTTGTAAGGACCTCTCCCTTCAAGGTACAAGTTAATTTTGATATGCCCATATTTGAAGGTCATATAGATGCAGATGCCCTAGAAAAATGGTTAAATTTATTAGAAGGTTATTTCTTTGTTCAAATTTTTTTCGACATGGAATAGATCACCTTTGCGCTCCTCAAGGATATCCCCCATGTCAAACATTGGTGGGAAACTTAATGGGAGAAAAGTTCTATAGAGGAATATGGAATATATGGGGTTGAGCCCACTTGGGATTTTTTGTGGATATGGTCAAAGAACAATATTATCTTGTTGATAACTTGAAGACTGATACATGAGATGGACCATACTACAGAAAGAGAAGAGCCAAACAATGTCAGAGTTCACAAATACTTTCCATACCTTTCACACTAAGTTGGGTATCAAAGGATTCAAGCAACATCTGGTTCTGAAATATTGTGGGACTATGCATAGTTATATCCAAACTGAAATGGATTTCCTAAATATCTCATGTTTGGGAGTTTCCTATCGATATGATGTCAAAATTGAGCATAAATTTAGGCACCAAAAAAAATGGGAATTCAGGTCTGCTAATTTGCAACAACCAAAGCATGGTAAAGATGACCCTAACCAACAACCTATAGACAACCAATCCAAGACACAGGACAAAAAGGGTAAAGTAAAGATGAAGAATGACACTAGGAAGTGGTGTGACTTCCACAAAATCCCCTAGCACAACACCGATGAATGTCGATCAAAACAGTCAATGGTGGTCGAGGTCAAAGACACCGAGCCAAACCCTTATTCTAAATAAGATCCAAAAAATATTGAAAACATACAGATCATTGACACAGACCCCACTTCTACTGTCATGACCATAACAATTCAACTAGAAGAACCAGTAGATCCTAAAGAGGGGGAGCACCTCTTCCATTCACAGATGTGGGTGAAGGGAACCCCATTGCATTTCATTTTTGATAATGTCAGCCAGAAGAACCTCATCTCATACAAGGTCTTCAAACATTTGGGGTTGTCAACAACATCACACCCACATCCATAAAACATTGGTTGGCTTCACCAGGGATGAGATCTTTGCATCAACCAATAGTGTTTCATGTCCTATGGCATCAATCCCTTCAAGGATGAGGTAGTGTGTGATATTTCCCCTCTTGATGTTTGTGATGTTGTTTTGGGCCAACCATATATGTGGAAACGTCATGTTGTCTATGATTCTATACCCCATAGTTTCATTATTACTTTGGGAGGTCATCTCTACAGGATACCATAGGTAGTTCGGACTATTGCTCCACCAAAACAACACTGCAAGGTAATCTCTCATACTGCAAAATTCATCCTCTTCATAGTATGTTCAAAGGATGCACAAAAGACCACTACAACCACTGCATCCTCAACACCTTATATCCATCAAAAATAGACTGTCGGAGAGACAGAAGATATTGTTTCTTCACCTAAAATGGTGACTACACAATGGCCCACCCAACCCAAAGACAACAGGTTGGTGGAACAGATTCAACCCCTCCAGCAACAGGTTTGTGAAATTATTCCACAAGCCAAGAAGCACAACTTCTGCAACAAGGCACACAACTCACCAAGTGTCAGATTCAGAAAATGCTTTCCCCTCTTCTCTGGGCACTCAACATAATGGAGAACATTTCTTCATAAGGGGGGAGAATTGATCTAGGTGTATATTGGTGGCCACCCACCTATTCCAACTTGCTCCTCTTTTCAGTTTTTAGTGTAACATGTTCTTCTATACTTCTTTGTAATTGTGGGTTCTACACTCCATGGTTGTCTTAAGCGCTACACATATTCCAAGTGGGTACTGGTGGTCTCCCACCTAATCCAACTGGATTATTTCTGGTATGTTTTCATGTCAGCACATCTTGATGTACTTCCCAGGCCGTTTTGGGGCACTAAACAATGTTTTTTTGGCTCTCCACAGTCAAATTATAGATGGAGTCAGAGTTTGATGGTGTAATGTGTAGTTCTTAAAAAGACCTTTCCAACGGGATATCACGCGCCTAAAACGAAGATCGTATGCAAACATTACAACCCAGAGAATTTAATGTACTAACTTACCCAAGTGAGGCCCACATGAATTTTGGCGTTTCATATCCTAGGGTTAAGTTTTTGGATGTATAGGGTTTTGGAATTCATGTTTATCATAAAAATGCCTTCAAAGCCTCATTATAATCATCTTCTAGTGAATGAGCGTAGTTGTCACATATCTTCTCAGAGATAAAGGTGCCACCATTCTAGTGAGTCTTGCACTTTGTATTTTTAAAGTCTCTTTACAATTCTTTCATTAATAGAAATCAAGTATTGTTGTATCTCTCTTTTTTTGGTAATTTTCATGAGTATTTCATTGTAATATCTCTTCTTTCATTTAGTTCCAAAAATAATCTGGATCAGTGGTATCAGAGCAGGCTGCTCTTGATCGTTTTTCAACGCATGTCCTCGACAAGGTCCAAGTATAGTCAGTTGGGTCTCGAGTTTGTCTCTCTTGAGGACAATCACTCTCACACACCCAAGAAAAACTCTATGGAAGAAAAAAAGAAAAATGAAGGAGAAAAAGATTATATTAACTTGTTGCTTGAGCAAGCTCTTGCGCTACAAAGGGACAAAATGATGGATAATTTTTCACACCTCCTTCAAGACCTACCGATAGAAATAGGCACATCTTCATAAAGTGACCATTTTGGAGGAACCTCTCCCTTTAAGGTACACGTTAATTTTGATATTCCCATACTTGAAGGTCAGATAGATCAAGATTCCCTAGAAAAATGGTTAAATCTATTAGAAGGTTATTTTTCTGTTCAATTTTTTTTCGACAGGGAAAAGATCACTTTCACACTACTCAAGGCTCTCCCCCATGTCAATCATTGGTGGGAAACTTACTAGGCGAAAAGTTCCACAAAGGAATATGGAATATATGGGGCCGAGCCCACTTGGGATTTTTTTGTGGATGCGGTAAAAGAACAATATTATCATGTTTATAACTATGAATACGAATACATGAGATAGACCACACTCCCACAAGAGAAGAGATGAACAGTTTTGAATTTCACAAATACTTTCCATACCTTGCGTGCCAAGTTGGGTATCAAAGAATCTGAGAGAAATTTGGTTCTGAAATACTGTGGGACTCTACATAGGTACATCCATATTGAAATGGATTTACTAAACATCTGATCATTGGGATATTCCTACCGATATGCTGTCAAAATCGAGAAGAAATTTAGGCACCAGAACAAATGGGAATTCGGGTATGCAAATATGAAACAACCAAAGCATGGTAAAGATGACCCTAACCAACAACCTATAGAAAACCAGTCCAATACACAGGACAAAAGGGGTAAAGTAAAGACCAAGAATGACACTAGGAAGTGGTGTGACTTCCAAAAAGGCCTCTGGCACAACACCGATGAATGTCGCTCGAAGCAGTCATTGGTGGTCGAGGTCAAAGACACAAAATCTAACCCTGATTCAAAATATGATCTAGAAAATATTGAAAAAATAAATATCATCAACATAGACCCCACTACTATTGTCGTGACCACAAAAAATCATCTAGAAGAACCAGTAGATCCTAAAGAGGTGGAGTGCCTCTTCCATTCATAGATTTGGTTGAAGGGGACCCCATTGCATTTCATTGTTCATAACGACAGCTAGAAGAATCTCATCTCATATAAGGTCGTCAAATAGTTGGGGTTGTCGACAACATCACACCCACAACGATACAACATCAGGTAGCTTCACCAGGGACGAGATATTCACGTCAACTAATAGTGTCACCTATCCTATGGAATCCATCCCTTCAAGGATGAGGTAGTGTGTGATATTACCCCTCTTGATGTCTATGATGTTGTTTTGGGCCAACCATATATGTGGACAGATCATGTTTTCTATGAGTCTAGACCCCGTAGTGTCATTATTAATCTGGGAGGTCAACTCTACAGGATACCAGAGGTAGTTCCTACTACTGCTCCACCAAAACAATACCGCAAGATAATCTATCATACTAAAAAATTCATCCTCTTCATAGTCTATTCAAAGGATGCACAAAATACCACTACAACCACTGCAACTTCAACACCTTCTATCCAACAAAAACATATTGTTGAAGAGATAGAAGATATTGTTTCTTCACCTACAATGGTTCTTACACAATTCCCCATCCAAACCAGAGACAACATGTTGGTGGAACAAATTCAACCCCTCCATCAACAGGTTTGTGACAATCTTCCACAAGCCAAGAAGCAAAACTTCTCCAACAAGGCGCACAACTCACCAAGCATCATATTCAGAAAATGTTTTCCCCTCTTCCCTGGGCACTCAACTCAATGGAGAACATTGCTTCCTAAGGGTGGAGAATTGATCCAAGTGGATATTGGTGTCCAACCACCTATTCCAACTGGCTCCTGTTTTTAGTTTTTAGTGCAGCACGTTCTTCTGTACTTCTTTGTAATTGTGGGTTCTACACTTCCAGGTATATTTGAATCCCTACACATCTTCCAGGTGGAAACTGGTGGCCTCCCACCTAATCCAATTAGCTTATTTTTGGTATGTTTTCATGTCATCACATCTTTTTGTACTTCGAGGGCCATTTTGGGGCACTAAACAATGTTTTTTTGGCTCACCACAGTCAAACTATAGACAAATTCAAAGTTTGACGAGGTAATGCGTATTTCTTGAAAATACCTTTCCAATGGGCTATCATGTGCCTAAAACGATGATCATATGCAAAAGTTATGACCCTGGGAAGTTAATGTACTAACCTACTCAAATGGGGCCCACATGAGTTTTGGTGTTTCATCTCCTAGGGTTAGGTTTTTGGATGTCTAGGGTTTCGACATTCATGTTTATCATAAAAAGGCCTTCAGAGCCTCATTGTAATCATCTTCTGGTGAATAAGAGTAGCCATCACATATCTTCTTAGAGATAAAGGTTCCACCATTCTAGCGAGTCTTGCACTCTGTATTTTTACAGTCTCTTTACAATTCTTTCATTAATAAAAATCAAGTATTGTTGTATCTCTTTGTTTCTAGCAATTTTAATGAGTATTTCATTGTAATATCTCTTCTTTCACTTCGTTCCAAAAATAATCCGGAATATGTAACTCCTTCGAAATGGAATAAGTGTACCATGGATTAGGAATTTCTCAAATCACATAAATAGAAAGTTGTAGAACCATGAAATAAATTTCCAATTCTATAAAGAAGTCGCAAAACAAACACCCGAGTCAAAATTTATGGTTGATTTACAAGAGGTAGTTCTCTTTTGCTCGGAGGAGTTGATGAAAACTCCTACGACTTGCTCGGAGGAGTTGATGAAAACTCATTTGAACTACTCGGGTACTTTATTAACAACTTTGACGAAATGTTCGGAGCATTTGAAGGCAATTCCTCCGAGAAGCTCAGAAGAGTTTAAGGGAAATCCTCCGAGAAGCTCAGAAGAGTTGAAGGGAACTACTCTGAATTGGAATTAGTGAACCATGCATTATGAATTTCTCAAATCACATATCCAGAATGTTGTAGAGATCAAAAATATATTTCCAATGGTACAAAGAATTCACAAAAAATATACTTGAGTCAAAATTTATGACCATTTTACGAAATTTGGTCTTCTTCTGCTCGGAGGAGTTTGAACTAACTCCTTCAACCTACTCAGAGGAGTTGATGGTAACTCTTCCGAACTGGAATAAGTGTACCATGCATTAGGAATTTCTCAAATCACATAACTAGAAATTTATTTATCTCGAAAATACCTTTCAAATGGTATAAAGAAGTCACAAAATGGACACCCGAGTCAAACATTATGGTCGATTTACGAGAGACAATTCTCTTTTGCTTGGAGGATTTGATGACAACTCCTCCAACCTACTCGGAGGAGTTGATGAAAACTTCCCCAAACTTGATCAAATACTTTATTAAAAACTTCTCAAAATTTTCTCTGAGACTTTCTTAACAACTTCTCTAAACTTGCTTGAAGTCTTTCTTAACAACTTCCCTGAACTTGCTTGAAGGATTTGACGGAAACTCCTCCAAGCAACTTAGAAGAATTGAACGGAACTCCTCCGAGCAACTCAAAAGAATTGAAGAGAACTCCTCCGAGAAACTTGGAAGAGTTGAAGAGAAATCCTTCCAGGGAAAGAAAAAATTGGAAAAATTCTAAGTGGAAGCTCATAAGAGTTGAAGAGAACTCCTTCCGGGGAAAGAAAAAATTGGAAACATTCTAAGTGTCGAAATGACAAGAGACAATGAGAGCTTGAGTTCAAAAGCTTGTAAATTCCTCATACGATGCCCGATTGAGGTGTCCATTTTTACAACACTGATAGCAAAAGGAAACATTTCTATCAAGATAACTGAACATGTTGTTCTATCATTTGAGTGGATCCATTTATAATTATGGCCACAACTATTGAGGCTTGCTTCGCAGGAAATCCTAGATGATTGTTTTGGCACTTTCAGACCTCGGATTTTGATTTCTTCAGTTGCGTTGGAATCTTAATGGAGGGAGTTAGACAATTAAATTGTTTGAGGGATGAAAAAATCACTTTGACAGAAAACCAAA
Source organism: Picea sitchensis (assembly GCA_010110895.2). NCBI lineage: Eukaryota > Viridiplantae > Streptophyta > Pinopsida > Pinales > Pinaceae > Picea > Picea sitchensis. The sequence goes on from SNQJ01S0011409.1 coordinate 128,606, forward strand.
AAATTGTGCCCAAAGGTGTTTTTAATAAAAGTTCATGTCCCGCGTTTGTTGGTGCTTCATCCAAATTTAATTTCATTAGTTTTTGGGTCATATTTGAAGTACAAGATCTTGATCCAACCATTAATTATGAGATTATGCATTAATAGCACAAATTTATAAATACACCAAAACTACCAATTGGTGTCCAACGTGCTTAGCACTGTCTAGGAGCTGAAAGGACCAAATTTATCCCAAAGTGCGTTTCAGAACCAATGCAAGACACGTAGGTGTTATGATTAACCAATATGATGCTAGGAAAGGCTTCCACAATGAATATTTAGTTGTAACATCAAGAAAAAAAACAAGCTAGTACCATGTGTGCAAAGAAAGCCATTGGGAACACTAAAACTTGATTATGACTATGATCTAAAGTGAATTAGTTGAGATAGGAAATTAATGACCAATTGTATAGATAGGCATGGAGATTTTAATCATTGGAAATGTAAGGATATTGAATGATGAATGCAACAATAAGGGATTCAATGTGTAAGGGGAATGAGATATGCCTCAAGGCGAAAGTGGGCTACGCTGACCTAAACATTGGAAAAAGGAAGCAGACTATCCTTGTTGTGTTTGACGATAATGAGGGGTCAAAATCCTTTTTCTAATGCATTTTTGACATGAGAGGGAAACGTTTCAATGGGTACCGTGTCGGGAAGAATAGGTTAACCTCATCAATAAGAAATGTAATGAAGCAACATGGAGAGAGCGTCACTATTATGTGATGCAACAATGTGAGTAGAAGTGAGTTAGCTAGTGTAAGGCATGCCTGTGATAATAATGCGACCAATATTAGTGAGACGACATTGGTGATGTGAATTTCATCGATGATGAAGATGTGATTCGATGAGGTTTGTCAGAAGCATGATAATGCATTAGCCAAGTTCAAAGGGAGGTAGATGATGAACTGATGAGAAAAACAATGGCATGTCAATGCAAAGATGGAATAAGGATGTGCGCATCAGAACAATATGTATCGACACAGAAAGAGGGGAATCACTGAAGTGTGGATCATCAGGTATAAGTGATTCGTGGAGTAACCAGAAGTGGTAAAGTGAGGTAGGGTGAGGAGAACTTGGGCATAGCTATTTGTATGAGAGAGAGAGTGTGAGGGTTCTGATTAGAAGAATTAAAGGGGGCCCCAATTTCTTATATTGGATAGAGGCTAAGATAAGAAAATTGGGAGGTTGATTTGGGGGCACAATAGAATGAACCCTTTTGTATCTCTTTTTGGTATGCCAAGTCAAGATTCTCAGTCAATACCTTCGACCTCTAATCCATTTTAATTTGGTATGCCCGACATGACATCACAAATCTCATCCTCCATTTCAATGACTAATGTGAATCCTAGTTTTGGGTCTGGGGGCATGACGCCTCCTTATGTTCCTTTCTCGTTTGGTGGAGGTCACATTCCCCAAGCGAATCCTATAGTTGGAGGTTGGAATCCTCCTTCCTCCAGGCCTAATCCTAGCTTCAATGATCCAGGATGGAGTGATCAAATTGGCAGAAAATTCACCTCTTATATTCCATCCTTCATCCCCTCTTCCTCCATGCCAATTCCAACAAATGCATTTATTATGGATAATCCCCCTCTATTCTCTGGTGTTCCATCCAGAGGGAGTAGGTTTCACAATATGGGAAACCCCCAACATGAAGTTCCTTTGTCTGGGGGAAATATATATAATCCTTATCATGCCACTTCTGAGGGTATGTTGCCCTTACAACCTTTCATGAATAAGTTTAGAGGAGGATATTATCCTACCATATAGGGCCATGGTATATACTATAACCCTGGATGGTCTTCAAATACTTAGCCCCAATATTTCCCAGGAGCATGGGCTCATATGCCACAACCTCGACTCCCTTTTCTAGCCACGCTTAATCTTCCTGATTTGTCGAAATTAATGAATGACCCTATGCATCATGATCCACCATGGATCCCCATCCCCACCAATCTTACTTCAGACATTCCAAAATTTGAAGGAAATATTGGTGAGGATCCGGGTGATCACATGACTACTTTTCATCTATGGTGCTCATCTAACTCCCTAAATGAAAATTCTATTCGTTTGAGGCTATTTCAACACACCCTCATGGGGATCACCGTGAAATGGTACATTGAGATACCAGGGGGAACATATGGAACTTTCAATCAGATAGTATTGGTTTTTCTCAACCACTTCCAATTGTCGGTTCGTTATGATGCCTACATAGAACGTTTTTTCATGTTTTTCCAATATAAAGCCACACATATGTCAAACCATATCCATGAGTGGTGTAGATGAAAGAGGTTGATTAAAGCCTACATTCCTCCAAAGTTTTTATTGGAATGGTTCCTTAAGTATTTATTTCCTTATATTTCGAAGGATGTCTCTTCCTCCAGAGTAATATTTGAGGAGGAAGCCATTTTCAAAGCCTAACAATTGGACCTCATACATGCTAAATATGGGATGCTTTATGAAATTATCCCTTACGCACTGCATTCAAACTAAGATCCTATAAAAATGCTTGGGCCTCATGTTGATGACATCATAGGATCTACAAATGCTAAGACTATAGACTTGGTGACGAACCAGTTGAAATATTTGTCTCTAAGTCAACCTGTAGTAGGAAAAGATTCGGATTTGTTCTCCACCACCACCCAATCCGAGGATGTGCATTATGTACAATCATTGTCTAACCCGAATGGTAACCAACAACCAAGAGGGACTAAGAATAAAGGACGAGGTAATAATTGTAAGGGTGGGAAAAATTATAATAAATACAAGTAGGACACTAATAATGAGAGATCAAATAATAATGTTGGTGAGGGAAATAAAGAAAAGTGGAAGGTGAAGTTTCCTTGTAAAATTTGTAAAGATGATCACCTTATCCACCTATTCCCAAAAATCGAGGAAGCCTCGTTGCTCTTATTGGAGCTGCCAGTTGTACTGACAAACCCACTTCCACATAATCAACATATAGCCTCGGGGACCTCCAACACCAGAAATGCATCAAGCGGGAGTCAAAACCCCTCGGCATATGAAGGTGGCCATCTATGCGTCAATATGGTCAAGTATTAGATTGATGTATCCACTCGATCTCATGATTACAATTCTTCACAAACTATTATAGGTCCAAATTCTCCTCCTCCTCCAGAAACACCCTTGCAGATCAAAAATTTGTAACCTCTTCCTCATATTCTGAAAGGAGTACTAAAGCGCTCTTCCAAAAAACCTAATTCCAGAGCCGCCCAGAACTATTTGATTTTCAAAGATCTGGGCCAAACCCCTTGTGCGATCTAGGATTTGGAGGTGCTCCAGACGTGTCCTTCACATAGGAAATCCTTGTTATCTACGTTAGGATCTCTAAACCCGCGTCGCTCGAAAGTTATCAAGTTTGACATCACAGATTTTAAGCCTCACTTACCTTACCACATGGTCTTTCAAATCCATGTGGATTACACAAAAATTACCATCAAATGTACTATAATTGATGAAGGTGTTGTGACATGCATGATGTCCCTAAATTGTTGGAAAGCCATTGGCTCTTTGAACTTGTCTCAATCTATGACTATATTGACCGCATTTGATGAGTTTTCATTTGACCCCACAAAATCCTCCCTGATATTTCGGTCCAGTTAGGTGGGAAGACTGTGGAAGTGGATGTCAAGGTGGTTGATGTGCCTCTCGACTACAATTTACTACTAGGGCGTAATTGGAATTATTCCATGATATCCATCATGTGGTTTGTTTTTTGTAATTTATGTTTTCCTCACAAAGGGAAGATAGTGACGAATGATCAGTTGTCCTTTACGCATGCTAGTCCTAGTGCATTGGTTGGAACTTCGGTCCTTGTTATTGATAATTCTCAATAGGAAACTGAGGATGTTGGTGTCAAAATGTCTCTTTGATGGGTATCTTTGATTTCATAGCACCAATTTACCATATTCATGCCATTTCCAATGAGTCTTTCTCATAGATGAGGTTCGTTCCTTTTTGTACTTCATATTTCAATGACCCTTGGACCCTACCTTCCCCGACTATGTCATACGAAGGTCAGTCACACATTGGAATGGAAATACCATTGTCAGTAGCAGAAGTTGCATATCAGGCTATTCTTGATGTTATTTTTGACCCGGATCCTTCCTCCTCGCAGACGGATTAGGTGGATCCTATTTTAGAGCATGTATGATCCACTCGATAATATTGTTCACATGATTTCTTCGATGATACTTTACCTTCGAATGAAGCCATCTTAGAGGCCATGTATGATCCTGAGAGGCCTTGGGGAAATATGCATCATTGATCCTGTTTTCTCCTAGAGCTTGCTAAGATCAAACAAGATGACTTTATATCTACCTTGAGTGATATGGTCGGTTACGCCGTGGATCCATTAGATACGCATGGTATTTATGCCAAAGGAAACATGGAAAATATTATCCTACCATCACAATCAACATCTCTTCTATCCTTGGTAAAATTGAGAACGTACATATCGGTGCAAATTGTTCACTTGAACAAATTTAGATCTACACCGATCTCTTCAAATAATTATCAGATGTTTTCACTTGGTCATATGAATATATGCTAGGGATCAGCCCCAACATTATCGAGCATGAGATTAAAACCTATCTGGATGATAAACCTGTTCAGAAATTTCTTAGAGTTGTTAATCCTAGGAAGGCCCCCGCTATTAAGGCAGAAGTAGAGAAGCTACTTAATGTTGGTTTCATCTACCCTTTTTCCTTCATTGAATGGGTGTCCAATCTTGTTCCCATAAATAAAAATCAAGGAACCATCCACATGTGTATGGATTTTAGAGACCTAAACAAGGCATGTCTTAAAGATAAATTCCCTACTCCTTTCATTGAGCATATTCTTGACGAGTGTGCGGGAAGAGAAGCCTTATCTTTTATGGACATATTTTCATGGTATAATCAAATTCATATCAAACTTGAGGATCAACATAAGATGACGTTTATTTGTACTTGGGGTAATTTTGCATATTGTAAAATTCCTTTCGAACTTAAAAACACCGGAGAAACCTTCCAACGTGCCATGACCTTACTTATATGATCTCGCGCTTCCCACTCTTGCAAGAGAGAAGATCACTCCACTCACCTTCGATTAGAATTTGAGAGATGTCGTTACTATTGCATTCGGTTGAACCCTCACAAGTGCATGTTTTGTGTTAGGTCTAGTCATCTTCTAGGATATATAGTGTATGAGCATGGGATCATGGTATATCCTATGAAGGTTGAAGCAATACTTCGATTTCCTCCCCTAAACAACATTCGACAACTTCAAGGTTTACAGGGGAACGCTGACTTCTTGCATCATTTCATAGTGAACTATTCCAATTTAACTAAAGGTTTCATGCGTATTTTGAAGTAGGAAACTTCGTTTATATGGGATGAGCGAGCCCAAGAATCCTTCGATACTCTTAAGAAGGATTTGGTATCAACGCCTCTATTGAAGCCTCTAGACTACAATAGAGATAATTTTCTTTATATCGCCGCATCTGAAGGGATGGTTGTTATAGTTCTAGTTCAAGAGGACGATTAGCTCCATGAGCACATTGTCTACTATGTAAATCGAAATCGAGTTGGTCCTGACCTTAAATACTCTCACGTAGAGAATTTGTCTTTGGTCATCGTACATGCGATTCAGAGATTATGAAATTGTATCTTAATTTGAAAAACTATCATGGTTACATGTATCAATCCATTTCAATACTTACTCACCAGGAATATCATAGGGGGGAAATACAATAAGTGGTTTTTTATTTTGCAAGAATCTGATCTCGATTTTTCTTCTGCGAAATGTAAGAAATCACTAGTTTTTGTTGAATTGATGTAGGACTTCCCTCAACTAGATGAGGAAATTTTTCATGAAGATTCATTCAAAGATGAACATATTTTACTTATCTCCTCTTTGGACCCCTGGTATGTGTTGTTCACTATAATTGTTTATTAATTAAAACAATCAAGTGTTACATAAATTGTCAACCCAGGGAAGTCTGTTTATTTCAAAGGAAATCACACACTTTATATGCTCAATCTCAAAAGCAATCCAAAGTTGTAGTAAAAGTTACACTAATCACACCTTGCTTTGAACAGACTGAAGTTCTACTTTGAATTGCAATAAAAACAATCTATCTATTGCAGAATTCAAGATTCAAAGGAAAATAATTATCAAAAGAATCATGGATTACATTAAGAAACAACAACCTAGGGAAAAGGAACCTTTCAACATACTACAAAGAAGACTAACTATTATGTAATAGAGAAAAGGACCCTATTCCCCAAAGTAGGAATATTCAACACCTGTCTCTGACTATCACACTTTCATAAACAGAATTACCAATCAAAATGATCAACAATTACCTAGGAATGAATTGTATGAAAATGATGCAACAATCATTTGAAACAAAGTTTCAGCAAAATAGAGTTTTAACAAGGCATGAATAAAAACAATACTTAACACACTACAGAAACTAATGGGTGAATCTTGTGAAGAAGGTGGGCCCTCTCCTTCTCACAAGATTCCCCAAAAATGAAAGGGAACTAAGAAGAAATGCTCAAAATGATCTTTTATTCATCTGTCCAATGTAACAAGTTACAATATCAAAAATGAACATGCTCCTTCTCTGTAATTCCCTTCTAGCTAAGCCTTCCGTAATCTCCTCTCTAATGATGATTTCTCCTCTATTTAAAGAGGATAATCCTCTTAATACAATTAAGCATAAAATTACATGTGTAGATACAAATCCTATTCTTAGTCTGATCTAATCTTCTATGCTGGAATAGGATATTCTGATCTTCCGTAGAAAAATGTTGTTACAGTGGTTGTAATGGTGTTGGCTTGAGGTACAACTATTGTGGCCAGTGTAACAACTCCTTTAATTATCTTTTCTTGTTATTGTTGTATGTGAAATATTGTTTCAGCATCACAAATCACAGACTGTTTCAGCAATGGGATTTGCGTACTGTTTGACTGTTTCAGCAACGTGGTCTTCAAGCAGCAACGATGGTTGTAATGGTGCTAGATTGAGGTACAACTTTTGCGGCTAGTGTAACAACTCCTTTAATTATCTTTTCTTGTTACTGTTGTATGCGAAATATTGTTTCAGCATCGCAAATCACAGACTGTTTCAGCAATGGGATTTGCGTACTGTTTGACTGTTTCAGCAATGTGGTCTTCAAGCAACAACGATATATTAACTGCAGTCTTCAAACTATTTTAGCAACTATATATTTCTGATTAATGGCTAATTATGAAAGTAATTTAAAATTACATGTAAAACAAATTAAACATATAGCAAAGAGAAGAAACATTGTATACCTTTGGAAAAATATATTAAGGTGATAATGTAAGCTTAAATATGAGCGGGAAAAGGATGTAATGATAGCAAAAAGTATGAGCAAAAAGGTACATTATAGGGTCCTAACATCCCGCCCAACTAAAAAGATTGCATGTCCTCAGGCAACTTCAATCTGAATCAGAATCCGGATACTGACTCTGAGCGTGCAAATTACTTAAGCAATAGTTGTAGAAAGTACTGTTTGTTGGGGCTCTGAATCCTTGCACATGTTGTAGCCTTTGTCAGGCTGCCGCTTCAACCTTCTTGGGCAACCTATGATGAACTTGATACTTCTCTGTTGGCATCCATAGAATGGGAAAATGAAACTGATAACCTATCAAATTTTCAGTGCATTGCTGGACACATTTGATGTAACTGGGTACCCGGAAGATTACTGTCTCAAGATTGGTAGGACTAAAGGGATTGTTCTCCTGCCTTTTCTCAGAATATTGTTGCCAAAACATCTTATTTTTTTTAGGGAAACAATCTCTGTGGATTTAATAAACTGTTGACAATCTTGAAGTATTGTTGCCTATAGTTGCCGCATATGTTGAATCATCCCCGGTTTCTTCAAAAAATGATAATATTTTGCAACAAAGGTGGCAGCGTTCTATGGTTCTGGCCATATCCAAAGGAGACAATTATCTTCATTATGCCTGGCAGCTAGAAAATCATTCTTCCACGTAATTTGGTTGGCAAGGAAGGAGGCGAGTGCCCGAATCTGGATATCACCAACAAGAGGATTAAAATTAAGTTGTATGTTCTCAGGAATGGCTTCATTATGAACATATAACTCACATAGTATATGTTGATCAATACTATAGGCTTCTAAAAAAGTTTGAACAAAATCTTGTATTTTGAACACTACATAGGGTCTTCCATCTTTGATTGATTTCATTTGAAAGAATCCAAGTCATTTTGTAAGGAAAAGAGAGTAATTTGGGGATGGTTTCCTAGCAACCAACAATTTTTGTACCAAATCGAACATCAAGAGCAATTTTCTTTTTAACTTCTCATTTTGCTTCTTATGGGCACGAGATTCTTTGCGTGTTTGCTCCAAAGCTTCCCAGTTTGAATATATGTGGTTCAGCCAAAGTAGTTTGTGCTCCTGCAAGATTTTTTCCTTTGTAATAACAGACTCCTTTTCCATTTGTTCATTATTACCTGCTCATTCCATGGTTGAGTTTGTGTTCCAACATCGCAAGTGGTAGGTTGAGGTAGAGTCTGAGTGGCTTCTTACACAAAAGTAGGGGTACTGATCTTTCTAGGAGGGACAAATTCATCAATAGGCAGAGTTTGATCAGCTTCACTAATGAAAACATGAGCTTCGGATTTAACAGTTGTTGTAGGCCAGGGTTCCTGTAGATTAGCTTTGATTTTTGGAATTTTTGAAGGTTCTACTGGTTCTTGTATAACAATAGGGCGTTCCTCTTTTTTAACTACAAAAGTTGTAGGTGCAGGGGAAGCTCCAGGCATTGGGATTTGAACCACTTTGTAGCCTGCTTGATCATAAATATCCCCACATTGGCTGCACATGTATTCTCTATACTGATCATCTTTTGTGTTTTTCTCTGCCATGGCCGCTATGCGAAATAAGGTATACAATTTAAGTTCCCTGTCATAGGCTTCCTTTTCCATTACCAACTCTTGCTTGTAAGCTTCCAGTTTTGATCTTAGAAACTCATTCTCTTGTAAGAGAGAAGCCATTGTTGGTTTTGGTTGTTGATCTGTCATAGGTGTATCAAGAGGAGTGACTGGTTTTTGTGTAATGGTCACAACCTTAGCAGCTGGTTCTTGTGGAGAAGCTACAAAATCAACAACTGATTCTTGTGTTTCAACTACTTGATGTAAAGAAAATAGTGTTGCAGCACCCTGGGCATATGATTCTTGTATTTCAGGAATAAAATTAGCAGTTGGTTCTTGTGTTTAAGCTATAGCTAGTTCTTGTGTAACAGCTATAGTTGGTTCTTGTGTAACAACTACTGAATGAGTAGCTGGTTCTTGTGTGACAACTACTGAATGAGTAGCTGGTTCTTGTGTGACAGCTACTTGATGTAAAGAAAATGATGTCGCAGCATCCTGGGCATCTGATTCTTGTATTTCAGGAATAAAGTTAGCAGCTGGTTCTTGTGTTTCAACTGTAGCTGGTTCTTGTGTAACAGCTATAGCTGGTTCTTGTCTAACAACTACTGAATGAGTAGCTGGTTCTTTTGTGAGAGCTACTTGATGTAAAGAAAATGATGTTGCAGCACACTGGGCCTCTGGTTCTTGTGTTTCAATGCTCGTGGGTGGAACAGGTAAAAATTTCAGGATTTGGGAGGGTAGAGGTGTATGGACTTTTAGAAAAATGGGTTGGGGGTTCAGGGTAGTGGAAATAGTTGTTTCTTTGGTTGAAGCTTTCATTTGTCTTTTAGGTAAAAAGGAAGGAAAAGTAGTAGTTTGCTTCTTTCTTTTGTGAGTGGGTTTTTCCTCAGTGATGGAGCAGGGAGGGGTATCAGGTTTATCTTCTTCAGAATCATCATTAAGGATATGAATAGTAGGAGTAGATGACTCTGGTAAATTGCGGGGTGGACTTGGTATGGTAGTAGGGTTAATTGGATCTGTAAGTGGATTAATAGGTATTTCCGGAGGGTCAGGAAGGTTTTGTGGTTGCTCTTCATGAGGATTTTCAGGATGTTCAGCAACTTCCTGAGGGTTTATGGGTGGATTGTTTAGGAGAGGGTTTTATTGGGAAAAACCATTTTGGATGAGTAATTGAATGAGACGGTGATGGGTGAGGGAAAGGATGGGATTTTTAACCTGTCTACAATAATGTGACATATTTCTAAGACATCCGAGCAGATAGTAAGGAATATTCACCAGTCTAGCATGTCGTAAATGAGATAACAAGACAAAGTTGTATTGGTAAACTACCTGGTATCGGCCTTCATAGGTAAGGTAGTGCTTGACAAACTCTGCAACTTTCAGCCAAGGAGGCGACAATGAGCTAAGTCGAACACCCCGGTCTTTAGGCTCAACTTGTTCTCCCGGCAAGAGAAAATCCTACTGGGCATTAAGAATAATGTGTTTGCAGCTGACCCAGTGAATGACAGTGACGGGAAGACCCGAAACCTATGCTATATCATCCTCTGTGACTAGAATCCGAACCCCTTGAACAATAGAATGGTCTTCTTGAAGATTCCAAGCAAATTGAAGAACATGTTGTTGATCAAATCCCTGGAGCCTCTGAAAATAACCCAACCAACTTTCCTGCTGAAAGATTTGGTAGACTTCTGGATACAATTCTAGCAGGGTTGTCGTGGTGGGTTTGTATTGTATAACATGACCTCCCATAGCTATTTAGCTCAGTAAAATGCACAATCATAGAGTCGAGTAACCACACCCGAACAAAGTAAGTTTTGTGAATGAGGGCATGTAAATGATGGTGAAAAGACAAGATAATGGGTAAAAAAGAAGTGACGGTAGTCAATTCATGTGAAATAATGGCATAAAGTTTAGATATTCCCCCCCAACTACGGTTGAAATAATGACTTTAAGTATATGGGGATCATGGTAATAATGAATCGAGATCTTCGCATTAGCCATAGTTCAATTGTATTTACATATAAAGTTTACATACCTCATCTTTACCTTTGATTCGTACTTCAAAAAATATAGTGTCTGTTCATAATAGATCTGCAGTAATCATGGGAGAAACTTTGGAATTATGAGAGAAATTGTATCAAGGGTTTGTTTAATCATGGGAGAAGGTAGTGAAAGGACATAATGTAGTATGAAAAATAGGAGAAGTGAGAGCGAAAGAGTTGAAGAAGATGTTTTTATGATAGGAAATGTTGAATAGTCATGTCTTAGCAACAAAAAAATGGGCAATGCTGAAAAAGTGGTGTTTCAACAACAGGAAAAGAATGGAAAAATGTTGTTGAAGAGTGATGTTTTAACAATGGAAAATATTGTTGAAGAAATGGTGTTTCAGCAACGAGAAAAATGGGGGAAATGTTGTTGAAGAGTGGTGTTTCAGCAATGGGAAAATGAGAAAAAATGTTGTTGAAGAGTGGTGTTTCAGCAATGGGAAAATGGAGAAAAATGTTGCTGAAGAGTGGTGTTTCAACAATGCGAAAAATGGGGAAAAATGTTGTTGAAGAGTGGTGTTTCAGCAATGGGAAAATGGGGAATAATGTTGTTGAAGAGTGGTGTTTCAGCAATGGAAAAATGGGGACGGGGAATGGAAAGGAAAAAAAATGAGAGGGGATGAATGATGGGGATGTTGAATGGGAAATGAAGATGAATGGATTGAAGAAAGAGGGAGCAATGCTTCACAAGATGAAGCTTGGATCTGCTTGTAGTAAGATTGTCCTTTCTTGGTAGGCCTTTTCTGGATAGAGAATCTGCAAAAGAATCAATTGTAACATGCCATCCCTTGGCATGGATTATTAGTAAAAGAAATTTAATCTAATACTAAAGAAATAAAATTCAGAAAAATTAAAGGCAATGAGGGGCAGGAGGCTCCTCTAAAAAGAGATAATGTGAATATGCCACACATGTGGCCTTAAAATCTTCTTTGAAAATGGGGTGCTGGTACAAACAGAGACGATGACCATTCACTAATAATGGTGTTTTAGAGTCATGAATTGTTAGGAGCCTTACTGTTCCATTAGAGAAAACAGTATCCACTTCGTAAGATCTTAGCCATCTTGTACGTAGTTTCCCTTGAAATTCTTTAAACCAAGAATCATACAATAAATCCCAATTACCTTTTTAGAATTGCTTATGCTTGATGATTTTATCATGCCATTTTGTTCTTTGTTGTTGAATCATAGTTGGCTGGTGAATGACATCTAATCTTTTTTCATCCATTTCATTAAGTTGTTGCAACCTGGTTGTCTGTGCATTAGTCAAATCAAGGTTAATAGCTAAAGCAGTCCTTAAGGTTTTGATTTCAAATTCCACAGGAAAGACAACACTTTTTCCATAAACTAATTCATAGGGGGAGAATCCTGTAGTATTTCTCTAGGTAGTTCTGTAAGCCCAAATTCTTCAGGGAGCCTTTGAGACCAATCCTTCTGGTTTTCTTTCACTGTTTTTGTGAGAATATCTTATATTACTTTGTTTGTTCTTTCCCCCTTTCCATTGGCTTGGGGGTGGTATGGTGTAGTCATTCTATGATGAATATGATATTTTTGAAGGGTGGCTTTAAAACCATGAGAGGTGAAAGGAGGTCCTCCATCTGTGACTAATTCTCTAGGCACTCCAAATCTGACAAAGATATCTTCAAATAAGAAATCTATAACAACTTCTTCAGTAGCTCTATGGAGTGCTTTAGCCTCCACCCATTTGGTCATATAATCTGTGCAGACCAATATATAAACTTTTTGATTGGATGGAGGGTTAATGGGTCCTACAAAGTATAATGCCCATATTTCAAATGGTTCGAGTACTACCTGGGGGTTTAATGGAATTTCATCTCTATGATTAGGTTGACCCATTCTTTGATAGCTATCACAAGCCCGAACATATTTCTTTTCATCTTTAAAAAGTGAGGGCCAATAATAACCCATCCTAAGAATTTTATGTGTCGTTCTTTTATCAGCAAAATGCCCTCCACAAGGGCCATCATGACAAGCTTTTAGTAAATCATAAACCTCATCTTCTCTAATGCATCTTCGGATTTCTTGATCAAGTCCTGTGTAGAAAAGACACCCTCTTATCCAGCTATACCGAGCACTTTGTTGAATGATTTTTCTTTTCTCTTGGTGGGATAGGTGTGGTGGTAACTTCCCTGCAACCAAATAATTAGCAATGTCTGCATACCATGGTGAGTGAGCAGATACTGCAAATAAATATTCGTTAGGAAATGAATCATCTACTGGAGTATTATCATCAGGTGTTAACTGAGAAAGAAAATCAGCAACTACATTTTCTTTTCCTGGTCGATCCACAATTGTAATATCAAATTCTTGTAATAATAGTAACCATATAGTGACTCGAGCATTTGTGACAGATTTGTTCATTAAATATTTAATAGCTGAGTGATAATTATGGACAAAAGTAGAATAGCCAGTGATGTAATGTCGAAATTTATTAATAGCATAGATAACTGCTAAAAATTCATTTTTGGTAACTGTATAGTTAAGTTCAGTAGGACTCATATTCTTGCTAATGAAGTAGATAGCATAAGGGAGATGATTTTCTTCTTGTCCCAAGACATATCCTATTGTAGTATCTGAAGCATAAGAGGATATATGAAAGGGAAGTGCCCAATCAGGTCCCCTTAGAATAGGAGTTGTAGATAACTGATGTTTGAGTGCATCAAATTCTTCCTGGCAAAGATTAGTCCACTTGAATTCAACATTTTTCACAAGTAACACAAACAAAGGAGAAGCTATTTTGGAATTTTTTTTGATAAATCTTCTATAGTATCCAGCATGTCCTAAGAAAATTCTCACATCTGTTTGGGTTTTGGGAATAGGAAGGTTCTCAATGACTTGTATCTTGGATGGATCTATCTGAATTCCTTGAGATGAAATAAAATGTCCAAGTACCACTCCTTCACTCATCATCATATGACATTTTTTGGTTCTTAAGGAGAGGTGGGCTTGTATACATCGGTTAAGTACTTTCTCAAGATTTTGTAGTGCTTCCTCAAAAGCGACACCATAAGGGGTAAAATCATCCATAAAAAATTCCATAGAGTCAATAATCATATCATAAAAGATTCCTATAACTGCTCTTTGAAAGGTTGCTGGTGCATTACATAGTCCAAATGGGAGGACTCTATAAGAAAAATTTCCCCAGGGGCTAGTAAAAGTGGTCTTATATTGGTCTTGGGGTGCAATTTTGATCTGGTTATACCCACTAAAACCATCTAAGAAAGAGAAGAATTTCTTCCCTGACAAACTATCTAACACCTGATCAATGAATGGTAACAGAAAGTGATATTTTTGGGTGGCTTTATTTAAGGCTCTATAATCTACGTACACTCTCCATTTCCCATTTTTCTTAGGAACTATTACCAATGGGGAAACCCATTCACTATCAGATATAGGATATATAAACCCTTCATTAAGCAGTTTTTGAAGTTCCTCTTTAAGAATTTCTCTTAAATTAGGGTTCATTCGTCATTGAGATTGACAGATCGGTCGACAATCTTCCTTGATATAGATATGATGAGTACATAATTCAGGAGAGATTCCCTTCATATCTATATAGTCCCATGCAAATGCTTCCTTGTGTTCAAGAAGCAACTTCATTAATTGTTGTGTTTCAACAACTGTCAAGTTGGGGTTTATATTCAGTGTTTTGCCAGGTTCAATTTCTACTGGTATACTTTTAGAAGAGATGGTAGCTGATGTTTAAGGTAGGTCTTCAGAGTTAAGGTTTTCCTGGGTATCTGACTCCAAAAGTGCAGCTAGTTGATTATGTGTTTCTGGAGTCACAGAGGGTTCACAAATAAAATTATTAATTACTTCATCCTCAGTGGCATCTTTAAGGCTTAAGGCTTGTCCGATAGTCAAGATAGGTTGAGTAGTTTGATCATCATAGTCCACCCATAAGAAATTATCATTATTAATCAAGGGTGTAGCGTGAGGGTAGAGAGTAAGTTGTTTGGTCTCATATCCATTGGAAATTATGATTGAACCAGATCTGCAGCTGATAAAGGCATCTGCTGTGGCTAGCCAACGCCTATCCAAAATTAGAGGATGACCCCCCAACTTTGTTTTAGGTTGTAATACCACAAAGTCAGCTGGATAATTCTAGGACTCAAATGAGATGATTAGGTCTTCAATAACTCCTTCCGGTTTGATTGTAGAACAATCAACTAATTCTAGAATGGTTGGGGTATCTCTGATTTTGTTCTTTAGTTGTAACAGTTGTGAAGTTTCAAGAGTCATAATATTGATAGCAGCGCCTAAGTCTACCAGAACTCAAGGAATTATTGTTTTTCCAATTTTCACTGTGACCGTAGGATGGCCGAGATCACCATATTTAACTGGAGGAGCTTTACCCGACATTAATGTAGACAAATCACCCATGACATGAACTGTGAGGGGATATTTAGTTTTCCTACCGGGTTTCTT
>SNQJ01S0011409.1:146650-156669 GCA_010110895.2 Picea sitchensis
CTCCCCTCTAATGTTGATTTCTCCTCTATTTAAAGAGGAGAATCCTCTTAATACAATTAAGCATAAAATTACATGTGTACATACAAATCCTATTCTTAGTCTGATCTAATCTTCTATGCTGGAATAGGATATTCTGATCTTCCATAGAAAAATGTTATTACAGTGGTTGTAATGGTGCTGGCTTGAGGTACAGTTGTTGCGGCCAGTGTAACAACTCCTTTAATTATCTTTTCTTGTTACTATTGTATGTGAAATACTATTTCAACATCGCAAATCACAGATTGTTTCAGCAATGGGATTTGCGTACTGTTTGACTGTTTTAGCAACGTGGTCTTCAAGAAGCAATGATGGTTGTAATGGTGTTGGCTTGAGGTACAGCTTTTGCGGCCAGTGTAACATCTCCTTTAATTATCTTTTCTTGTTACTGATGTATATGAAATATTGTTTCAGCATCACAAATCACAGACTGTTTTAGGAACGGGATTTGTGTATTGTTTGACTGTTTCAGCAATGTGGTCTTCAAGCAGCAATGATATATTAACTGCAGTCTTCAAACTGTTTTAGCAACTATATATTTATGATTAATGGCTAAGTACGAAAGTAATATAAAATTACATGTAAAACAAATTAAACATATAACAAAGAGAAGAAATGTTATATACCTTTGGAAAAATAGATTAAGGTGATAATGTAAGCTTAAATATGAGTGGGAAAATGATGTAATGATAGCAAAAAGTATGAGAAAAAAGGTATATTATAGGGTCCTAACAGTATGGAGACATTTTGATATATATTCAAACCTTGAAGCTACCCCAACATCTGTCAAGAGATGATCGACGACATATATGTCATCAGGCTAAAAACTACCTTATTATCGGCGACACTTTGTATTGTGGAGGGGTAGATAATATTTTACGTAGTTTCTTGACTCATGAGGAAGTTGAGACTATTCTAAATGACTATCATAGTGGGACATGCAATAGTCATTTATCCGGGCTTGTGACAACCCAAAATATTTTGCAAGCCGATTATTTTTGGCAATCAATTTTTAAAGATTGTGTTGAAGCAGTTGTTATGATCCAAGGGGGGAATATATATGGATAAATGTATATGATATGACCCCAAGGGGGGGAATATATGGGCCTAAATGTACATGTAATGTGTTTACAATGGTCAAGAAGTGTCACCTTTGCCAGGTGTTCACTCAGAAAAATGTGCTTGCACCTAGCCCATCTTCACCTAGTTGTCACTATCGGTCCCTTCACCAAGTGGGGGGTAGATTTTATGGAATTTAACCCAACCTTGGCTGGGGGGAACCAACATATTATCATGGCCTTGGATTATTTTACTAAATGGGAAAATTCCATGCCTACCATTAAATATGATGGTAAGACTGCAACATTCTTCGTATTCAACTATATTATATCTCGGTTCATAATCCCAAGAGATATTCTCACTGATCATGGAAGTCAATTTCAGAATGAAATGATGAAAGAGTTAGCATCAAAACTGGGTTTTAGGCATGATCATTCTTCCCCTCACTATCCCCAGGAAAATGGACAAGTAGAGGCGGTGAATAAATCTCTCCAGACCATCTTGCAAAAAACTTTCAGCCAGAGTAAATATGACTAGAATTTGATGCTTTACCCTACACTTTATGCATACCCAACCACGATAAATACTTCCACTGGTTTCTCTCCTTTCCAGTTAGTACTTGGTGTGGAGTTGATTCTTCTGATTGAATGAGAAATCCATTCCCTTAAGTTGGCAATTGAGATCCTACCTGACACATCCGATCTTGAAGAATGCCTCATGCACCTGGAGAACCTCGACGAGCAGCGTTGATATGCCTCTACGGCTATCAAAGAGAATAAATGATGTGTCAAGGTTCAATATGATAATTCATTCTGTCCTCAATAGTATGTTGAGGGTGACTTGGTTCTCCTTTATGACCAAGCCAAAGAACCACTGGGGGTAGGTAAGTTCAACCCCATGTGGCATGGTCTTTATATCATGTGGTGTGTCTTAGGGAAAGCAGCCTAGGAATTAGAATATTATGAAGGGAATATGATGGATGAGCCTAGAAATGGGCTCTACCTTAAAATGTATTACGCTCGAGCCCTCAAACTTCGGTGTGAACTTTGTATACTATTGTATCTTAGTGTATATACTTCTTTACCTTTTCCTTTGTGTCATCGACTTGCTTATTAAGTTTTCCCTTAGTTGGAAAATGTCAATGGAGTCTTCGGTTTACTTAGGATTCGAGGATGGTGCCAGTGGTCATACACAGAACATGGATTTTGACGCTTGGGTCATTTACTCACCCAAGTGCCAATTGGTGTCTTCAGGTGGCGCTCTTTTGGAGCCATCAACGAATAATCTGGCTGAGTATAACATAGTTATAGAGTTATTACATGATGCCATCTCACTTGGTTTTTGATATTTAGATGTTCGTCTAGACTCCCAGTTATTTGTATGTCAGTTGATTGAAAATTACCATGTGAGAGATCCTACTCTACTCCGACAATTCCTATGGGTACAAATTTTGGAACGATACTTTGATTTTTGTACTTATAATCACATCCCTAGAAATTATAATCATGTATCCGATGCATATGCTAATTATATTTTAGATTGGAATTTGTCACATAACTATGTAAATAAAACACATTCATACATTTACATATTATAACATATATAAGTAAATCCAAAGACCATTTTTTTTATATTTCATCCTTTCAAGTCCAAAAAATATGGTGTCATAGTACAAAATGGAGCTCACACCCTCAAAATACATATATTGTCGGTACATAGAATGATCATTGCATCTATGACTGTGGTGTCAGGCATGTATCATGATAGAACTCTACAATGTTTTCAAGACGCCAGAAGAGTCACACCCATGCATAGGGTACACCCACCACCTGCCACTACATCACCTCTAGAAAATCCTCCACTTGAACCAAAGGAATCTTGCACGTCAATCGAGACAGGTTCCCCTGCACATTCTATAGCATTATCTCCATGTTCGCACATACTATATAATATCCTAGGCCCCTTCACCTATGTTGTTGGAATCCCTCTACCCATTGCATACCTACGTCTGCATAACAAAACAATTGTTAATACTTGATACCATGCAAAAATATTTGCGTTTTTTTATTTTTCCTTTATCAAAATTGAAAAACACAAAAAAATGAAATATATAAAATCATTTCTTACCAATAGGTGGAACCTGGTGGAAAAGGCATGTCAGGATCCCCTCTATAGCCAATCCCTCCGTAAGGATAGTCGTCAATGGCTATGACCTGTCGACGCCACCAAAAAAAGAACTCATCATTATAGGGGGTTGGCACCCTACCACCTCCTAGTCGCCTCATCACATCAGTCCACTGTGACATGGTTGGATCACACATTCTGTTTGGAGTAATATCTACTTTAGGGATCAAACATCGAACCCTCTCAAAGAAAAAACTACAAAGTATGGATGCAAATATGAAATTTCTCATTCACCCTTGTTTGCAATCTGTCAACTGGCTCTTCATGTTATCCAACAATGAGATACACCAGTCATAAACAATGGTTCTTAAACACTCCACCGTGTAGAATATGAGTGGCCTTGATTCCTGGTGCAATGAGGACGACCCCAAAATCCGTGTGATTACAAGCACGTTGATCTTTAGAATCAGGTTGTCGATCGCCCTGATAGGGTGTTGTCTCCCTACTTTATCTGTGTCTGCAACACAATGGGTGGAAATGTACTCCTTCATAGTCATACCACCCCCATCCCCTCGGGCCTTGAGATTCACTACCTCACCCCGATGAGACAATCCTATGAGAAAGTATATATCATCCACTTAAATGCTCAATGGTTGCCCATCAAGATTGAAGGACCTTATCTTCAGATCCTAGTAGTTAACCAGTAACTAGAGTAACCTCACCTGAGCCCACATTCCTTTGAGAGCCAAAAAATTATAAATTCCACATCATTTTAAAGATTGTTGGGCCCTTTCATCTCTTCCCACTACTTCATCTATCTCCTCATGCTCCCTTTCCCTCAATTTAATAACCATCCTGCAAAGGAAAGACCATTTTTTGAGTTATAACCCTTTCAAAATCTTGTTCACGGACTTGAGCACGGGATACCTTGATAACAATCGTGTATATGGATTCATATATGCATGCAGGATTCACTTTTCCCATGTATATGGGGTCATATATGTGACTCGATGATCTATCTCTCGAGTATACCCTAGTTTCCATATAACACCCTCTTTTACTAAAACAATGGGGACTAAAACTTGAATTTAAACCATTGAAATTGAAGAGGAGGGGAGGGACACTTACTTGGTCCAGACGGTTGTTGATTCCATTGATCGTAGCTCCCGCAATCGACACTTGAAGATCATGGGGAAAATGGCCTAAAATGCACTATGTGGGTCAAAAAACTCAAATGGTATGGTAAAATGTTCTATTTTTACTATTACTAGAAATGTTTTACCCACTTTCTATAGTTATTTTCTATTTTTTGACCTTATGGACTAATAGAGCAGTGGAAAGACTTGGTTTTTAGTGGTTTTGTCCAGGATGTTTTATAGTTTTTTGTACCACCCGTTCATGCCTTCAAAATGTATATTCTTCACTGTAATATAATATAGGTTTTTAATCCGTTTTTCATTCTTGCATCATCCTATGGCCATGATCCATACACCTTAGGTAAGAAACCATTTATTAGCAACACAAAACCTTCTCATTGCTACTAGAAGTGTCGTTATTAAGTGGTAGAGACTTACCAAACATGGGTACCCTAGTTAGAACCTTTGTGTCATTTGGTGCCCATGCAAAAGTTATTCCATAGGAACGAGAATTCCTTATAGTCCCAATATGACTTTGCATTCGAACCCCATTTTCTTACTCACAAGCATTCTGACCATTACCTATGGTACTCCCCCCGAGTCTTGGTTAAGCTCTTTTCCAACTTCCGCAAAATTAAATTTTTCCAAGTGAACTTGTCTCTTTCACACTCGTTAAATGGTTTTGAAAGGATGTCTATTTGGTATAATTTTAACCCTTTTCTGGACCAAGTAGACTACTTATGAAAAATGAATACTCTAGTCACCATCAGCTAGAACAGTTGTCCTGGGTATTATTTTATACTTTTTCGGGCCTAGGGGACTAAATTTGTGAAAAGGACATTTTATGGAGTTAAGTTGTAATTGTATCCCATCATCTTTCTTGCATTATTGAGCCTATTTTTGATTCCCTCTTTCTTGTTATAATCCTCTTACCTCCGCAATTTGCATCACTAGCCAAGCAATTCCTTCCATAAATCCTTTGCAACTTGACACCATGTACCCTTAGAGGAAACATTCCCCCAAGTTTCCATACACTTCCTTGCATTGAGCATAGGTATGTTTCGTTGCTTGGAACTAGTTTCTTACTCATGACACTCGTTTCATATCCTGTATCATAACATTTCTTTGCCTATGAAAAAACAAAAAACGATGGGTGGTAAAATAATATTATCTCATATCGATAGTAGTCTTGTCTCTTTTGAACATAGCACAAACTTTTGAGTCCATTTTCATACAAAATTTAGGTTTAGCATGACCTTAGGAAGCTGAGCTTGTTACTTAGAGTTTACGCCTCCAATTGGTTATTCTTCTAGTCCCTATGGAGAGTTTGTTGATGCCTCTTGCATCACAAATTTTTATCAATGATCATCATCAAGTCTATGTTTCCTGAGTTATCCATATGTCTCATGCTCTTGTTCAAAGGAAGTATATAAGTCTGTTTCATCCATTTATTATAACTCTTGACTTTGCATGTAGGCCATACCCTCAATGTATCTCAGAGTCACATGAAGTTGTTGTCCTACCATGCACCCTGGGCCTACTTTCATTATGGGTAGGTAACGTTGAACCCAACAAATGACATTTCCTCATTGGTCGTTGACTGGGGGGTTTCCCTTGTGTTCGATGGAAAAAAATCTATTCACACATTGAGATTCATGCATTGTCTTGGATTATATTATCCTTATTGATGGTTTCCTCTCCTTTGTCATAAATTTTCCTTATTGTCTTATATTCAGAGTGTCTCTTTCATGCACTACTTGCATCTTCTACATGCAAGGGATACACATAGTCATTGGTTCATGAACATCCTATTCATCCAAGCTCCTCCTAATCATCAAGATATTGCTTTGTACCGAGTGTTGGATGATGATAGATTCCCTAATGATCTCCTTTTAGCAGGTCTCCTTCCATCGAATTCATCTCATCTATTCTGGAAATGAGACCTAGAGGATTGCAATCATCAGTGGTAGGTTCTCCCTCCATCGACAATTGGGAATACATCAATGTCTCTTGATCGATGGATTCTTCAAGTGTTTGATCTCAACACCATTATTCACAAGTCTTGTATAATGTACTTGGTTCCTTGATACCTACTTTCATTATCAATGGGTTTTCTCACATTTGTTAACAATATACCTTAATGACTCATAATCGAACGAAGTCTCATTGTGTTCAACCTCAACTCCTCTATTTACATGATGTAGACTTGCACCTTCGATGGATAGTGTAGAAGACCTACAACTTACACTAGAAAGACTCCTCATTTGTTGTTTTCTTTCATTGGACCAGTACCTATATGACTTCAATGATCATGGGAGATCATATTGTACTCCATTTTATACAGATATCCTCAGTTGATTTTGAGTCTGGATTCACCTGCGTCTTGTTCGTGACTATGAAATCCTATGGCATATGTTTGTTTTGTATTGCCTATTCATGGCCATGGAAAAATATTTGATATATTTCCACATGGATCTATAGTTTAATTCATATTGGCATCCATGTGTATAGAGTCATTATGGATTGTAATATTCTCATGAGAAACTAGTGCTTCCAACTGATTCTTCATTACTCCACTTCTAGGAATTATAATGTATTTCGACCATCCAGATAGTCCTCTAACCTCACACATTAGGGGGAATCTGTTACAACTTTTTTTTCCTCACTCCATGTAAATTGCTTGGATGGCCTTCCATTACTCTCTGCAGATTTGAAGTCCCCTTTTTGTTCATTCCAAAGCCAAAAATGCACATTTTTCCCACATATACATGCCCTATGTGTTGTACAACAAGCGTATACGCATGTTGCTCCACTACATCCCGCATATATTGGGTTTGGTGCTAAAACATTAGAAGTTATGTCAATTTTCCATTCCATGTCACGAGATCCATGATCATTGACTTTCCATATACTAGAAACGCTCTTACTCGACCCTTCATTTCTGTTTGAAGGCTATAAATTGAGCCATATCCAAGCCTTGAGACAATTCGACAATTAAACTTTGAGAACAAAGACACTCTGGAGAAATTTCACTTCATATTGAGTTTGCATCCCTTTGTCCTTGAAAGTATGAACTTGTTTTGTTCAACCCCCAATCTATTCCTTCTTTGTGATGGAGAACTTCATTGACTACTATATATGAGCTTGCCTTTTTGTAGGATTGAAGTGGTGGAGGCCCAACTGGAGGGACTTATTTTCTCGGTTCTGACATGTGTCGTTATAAAAGTTTGTCACCTATGTACTTCTATTGATTATTTAATAGAAATACTCTTTTCTCGTCCAATTGATATCTTGAAAATATTTGAATTATTATTCTATGGGCGTATTTGTCATGTATTTTAATGGATTATGCTAATTTATATGATGACATTATATATTATCACCATATACTTGTGTATCTTGGTTGTTGAGGACAAGTTGCAGGTATAAAGCTTTGGGTCACGTGCTCAACGATGGTCTTCTTTGAACGTCTGGACAAGGTAGGATTTTAGACTTGTCTTGTTAGCATTTCATTTATATAGCATACTTGGTATTAGAGTTGATTTATGGGTGTCGTTTCGTCTTTTGTGGTTTACCCTTATCCACGGAGAGAGTTTCCTCGTAACAATCAGGGTTCCACTTTTGGTTCATCTATTCTATTGTTGCTAGATTAGGGTTGGCATCACCTAATTCCACTTTTGGTTCATCTATTCATGTACAATTAATTCCTAATGCCACTTTTGTTTCATCTATTCCTACACAATTACTGGCTACTTCCACTTCTTCTTGATCTATTCCTTAGGAAAATGTTTGAAGATAAACATTCATAAATTACCATAGTTGTTATGAGTTACAAGGTTAGGAAGGTATCTATTTTAATAAATATTTTGAAGTTGTAATTTAATGTGGGTGTACTCATGACAATCTAAGAGAAATTTATTTTCATCTTCAACCCTCTTAGTGTCACAAAGGTGACACTTTCCTTACACCCAGGACATTTTAGGAATTTCCCAATGTTGTGTTTCACTATGGCGTTTGTGAGAATTGTTTTTTTCTTAGCAATGCTAAATTTCTTCTTATGCTAATCAAAACATAATGATACTTTTCATCTTCTTCATTAGGGTTCATCACCTCCTTATGGTATTTTAATTTTCTTTTATCCTCTAATTTTTTATCACACCACAATTTATCCTTAAATTTAGATATAATAATATTTTTAAATTTTTGCAATTATCTTAATTTTCTTTTATCCTCTAATTCTTTATCACACCACAATTTTTCCCGGAATTTAGATATTTTTATCTTCTAATTCTTTATTTCATCACAATTTCTCCCGGAATTTAGATATTTTTATCTTCTAATTCTTTATTTCATCACAATTTCTCCTCGAATTTAAATACAATAATATTTTTAGTAACCTCATTCCTTTTTTCCCCAATGATTTAATGAAGACTTAACATCTTTATGCCACCGCCCCAATTTCATCCTTCATTCCCAACTTAGCATATTTATGCCATTGTGGCATGTGATTTTGAATGGATTTTGAAGCAATCTTTGAAAGTTGTCCCTTGTCTTCCATGTTGCTTATCTTGTTCGTATGGGTTAGTTACTTAGTCATAGTCATGTATCAATGGGGAAAATACTATTTTCTACAAGGAGGATAGGATATGGTGTATTGCCTTTAATTTTGAGGTTATAAGTTACAAAACTCTTTTGGATTTACACAATATTTCTCCACTATTCTCTGGAAATGATACACCCCTAGACTTCTGAGCTCAATCCATTTTTACATTAAAAACAACAATTTCATGAATATTGTTAGGACCCTATAATGTACCTTTTTTTTCATACTTTTTTCTATCATTACATCATTTTTCCACTCACATTTAAGCCTATATTATCACCTTAACCTATCTTTCCAAAGGTATATAACGTTTCTTCTCTTTGCTATATGTTTAATTTGTTTTACATGTAATTTTGCATTACTCTCATACTTAGCCATCGATCATAAACATAGTTGCTGAAATAGTTTGAACTGCAGATTATATATCGTTGTTGCTTGAAGACCCATTGTTGAAACAGTCGACAACACGCAAATTCCCTTGTTGAAACAGTCTATGATTTGCAATGCTAGAACAACAATTCACACAACAGTAACAAGAAGGAGCTGTTACACTGGCCGCAACAGCCGTACCTTAAGCCAGCACCAACCATCGCTGCTTCTTGAGACCACGTTGCTGAAACTATCAAACAGAACACAAATCCCGTTGCTGAAACAGTTCATGATTTGCGATGCTGAAATAGTATACATCAACAGTAACAAGAAGATAAATAAAGAAGTTGTTACACCGGCCGCAACAGATACACCTCAACCCATCACCATTCCAACTACTGTAACAACATTTTTCTACGGGAGATCAAAATATCTTATTCTACCATAGAATATTAGATTTGACTAAGAATAGGATTCGCATGTACACATGTAATTTCATGATCAATTGTATTCTCCTCTTTAAATAAGGGGAAATCATCATTAGAAGGGGGGGGGGATTTTTGGCTAGAAAGGAATTACAGAGAAGAGCGTGTCCACTTTGGGATATTGTAACATGATACATTTGACAGATGAAAAAAAGATTATTCTGAGCATTTCTTCTTAGTTCCTTTCATTTCCGGGGAATCTTGTGA
>SNQJ01S0011409.1:156679-167703 GCA_010110895.2 Picea sitchensis
TCACAAGATTCACCCATTAGTTCTATAGTATGTTAATATTATTTTTTGTTCACGCCTTGTTTAAACTCAGTTTTGCTGAAACTCTACTTTACTGAACTCTGTTTTGTTGAAACTCTGCTTTATTGATTGTTACATTGTTTTCATACAATTCATTCCTAGGTAATTGTTGATTATTCTGATTGGTAATTCTACTTGATGAATTTATGAAAGTGTTATAATCAGAGACAGGTGTTGAAGATCCCTGCTTGGGGAATAGGGTCATGTTCTCTATTACATAATAGTTAGCCTTCAGTACTTATTAATCATTTTGATTGGTAATGAATTTATGTAAGTGTGATAATCAGAGACATGTGTTGAAGATTCCTGCTTGGGGAATAGGGTCTTGTTCTCTGTTACAGAATAGTTAGTCTCCCTTGTAGTATGCTGAAGGATTTATTTTCCTAGGTTGCTATTTTTTTTAATGTAATCCAGGATTCTTTTGATAATTATTTTCCTTTGAATCTCAAACTCTGCAATAGATAGATTGATTTTCTGTAATTCAAAGTAGAACTTCAGTCTGTTCAAAGCAAGGTGTGATTAGTGTACTTCTACTACAAATCTAGATTTCTTTTGAGATTGAGCATATACAGTGTGTGATTGCCTTTGAAATAAACAGACTTCCCAAGGTTGACAATTTATGTAACACTTGATTGTTTAGTTAATAAGAAATTATAGTGACCAACATTTTGGCGCCATTGTCAGGGAAGGCAATTATAGATTTCAAAATCATTTATGATTTTCTTTCAGATGCATAGATTTCATGAGAGGACGTGGCCCCAATAAGGAAACTGACCCTACAGGTGGC
This sequence comes from Picea sitchensis, assembly GCA_010110895.2. Classification (NCBI taxonomy): domain Eukaryota; kingdom Viridiplantae; phylum Streptophyta; class Pinopsida; order Pinales; family Pinaceae; genus Picea; species Picea sitchensis. Next base: position 157,524 of record SNQJ01S0011409.1, read on the forward strand.
AGGGGTAGAGGAAGAGGAGGAAGAAAGACCTTCATCAACCAGATTATATCAAAATCTGAATCTGTTGTTCCTCAATGATCAAGCTCTCGAAAACCAAAGCCTCAACCTTCCTTTCAAGTGAACATTGAAATGGGGAAAGAGATTTGGAGCCCTGAGACAGTTGAGAAACCACCAGAAAACATTGAGGATCGAGCAAGTGCAGCAGGGGAACAAATAGAAGAAACCATTGATGAGTATAATGAAGAACTACACCATGAAGAATAGGCAGGTCTTGAAGCAGAGGTAAACGATGAAAACTCTTTTTCTACCTTAGGATTTCCTATTGGTGATCTTCCTAGAGGAGTAGCTCCCATGAAGAATATTCCACTCTCAGCTTTACCCAACATTCATGGTTTATCTTCAGAGGATCCTGATGAATTCCTTTTCGAGTTTGACATATTATGCAGAAGTTATGATTACATTTCCAATGCTAAAAAATTAAAGTTATTTCCAACAACATTAAAAGGAAATGCATTACGATGGTTCATGAGTCTTGGAGGTCATGCAATCACAACATGGGATCAGTTGAAACAAAAATTCCTGCACAAATACCAAGACTATTGTCGAACAAGAGAAAAAAGAGAGGAACTATTCAAGATGATACAGAAAGAGGATGAAAATTTAGAGGACTTTGTGGAAAGGCTACAGTATAATCTACAAAGATCCATTCACCCTGATGTAAGTAAAGATATTCTTAAAACAATATTACTAAAAGGAGTAAGGGATGAATGTCTAGATATGTTGAATATGCTCGGTAAAGGGGACATATCTAAGGAATCATATGATGAAATTGTTAACCTATGTAAAAGATGTTCAAGAGGAGCTACAAGGAATAGATCAAATAGCAGGGATACCACATTTTCAAGTGTTCAAAAATCAGCCAGTGGAGGAGCAACAAGAGCTGAAATAGGTAATTTACTTGAGGGTTTTAAAACTGAAATGTTAATCTCTTTTGCTTCACAAATTGATACCTTGTAGATTCAAAAGAAACAAGCCGAAGCAGAAGCATCTCTGTCCATATTTTGTTCCAAATGCAGAGATAAGCACCCACCAAGGGAATGCCCATTGGACAAAAATCCAATCTGCACCATTTGTGATAAGGATCATGAAACTCAACAATGCCCTTCTTTACTAGGAATCAAGGCTGCATTACAACCAACTGATGAAGAAGCTAAAGTTGTCTATCTATTGACACAGAGAAGGCAATGGCAGCCGTGGGGACAAGGTATGAATCCTAATATGCCATTTACATCTTCTAATCATTGGAATAACTATCCTTCTTTTAATCAAGCAAATTACCCTCCCTTTAATCAAATGCAATACCCACCCCTCAATCAAATGAATTACCCACCCATGCAACAAACTAAACCTCCCTTGGTATACCCAGAAATGTGGAATCCTTGGCCTCCACAACAACAACCTTACCTTAACCAATGGAATCCAAATTGGAGAGGTCAACAACCCCCGTTCCCAAATCAATTACCTCAATTTCAATCACAATTTCAGAAACCACTCTCTTTACCATCAGGTACTCCACCGAACAATCAAATGATGAGGCCCTAACAACCTGTAAAACCTAACCCTAACCCCAATAATAAGGTCGTGCAGTGCATTGATATTCAAAACCAGCCTATACTTTCTCTTTTCCCTACACAATGCAATGATATTCATTTACGATCTGGGAAAATAGTAGAACCTATCATTGATGATGTTACCTCTTCTAATTCCAATAAAGAAGAAATAAAAAAGCAAGATGTACCTAAAGAGGTACAATCATCCTCCAACACTATTGCTGAAACAACAAAACCACCATTCTCTGAGCATTTAGCTTTGACTAAAACGATTGAGCCACCTGCTTTCAATATTCTAGGGGAATTACAAAATCTCTATGTCAAAATTCCACTATTACAAGCACTAAGAGATGTACCAATTTATGCCAGAACTATGCGAGACATTTGTGTTAAGAAACCTGGTAGGAAAACTAAATATCCCCTGACAATCCATGTCATGGGTGATTTATCTGCAATAATGTCAGGTAAAGATATTCCTATTAAATATGGTGATCCCGACCATCCTACTGTCACAGTACAAATTGGAAAAACAATAATTCCTCGAGTTCTGGTAGACTTAGGTGCTGCTATCAATATTATGACTCTTGAAACTTCACAATTGTTACAACTGAAGAATGAAATCAGAGATACCCCAACCATTCTAGAATTATCTGACCATTCTACAATCAAACCGGAAGGATTCATTGAAGACCTAATCATCTCAGTTGAGTCTTGGAATTATCCAGCCGACCTTGTGGTATTACAACCTAAAACAAAGTTGGGGGGTCATCCTCTAATTTTGGGTAGACCTTGGCTAGCCACAACAGATGCCTTTATCAGTTGCAGATCTGGTTCAATGACAATTTCCAATGGATATGAGACCAAACATCTTACCCTCTACCCTCATGCTACACCCTTGATTAATAATGAAAATTCCTTTTGGGTGGATTTTGACAATCAAACTACTCAACCTATCTTGACTATCGGACAAGCCTTAAGCCTTAAAGACATCACTGAGGATGAAGTAATTAATAATTTTATTTGTGAACCCTCCTCTGTGACTCCAGAAACACATAATCAACTCGCTACACTTTTGGAGTCAGATACCCAGGAAAACCTTAACTCTGAAGACCCACCTCAAACATCAGCCACCATCTCTTCTAAAAGTATACCAGTAGAAATTGAACCTGGCAAAACACTGAATATAAACCCCAATTTGACAGTTGTTGAAACACAACGATTAATGAAGTTACTTCTTGAACATAAGAAAGCATTCACATGGGACTATATAGATATGAAGGGAATCTCTCCTGAATTATGCACTCATCGTATCTATATCAAGGAAGATTGTCGACCAATCTGCCAACCTCAACGATGAGTGAACCCTAATTTATGAGAAATTCTTAAAGAAGAACTTCAAAAACTCCTTAATGCAGGGTTTATATATCCTATATCTGACAGTGAATGGGTTTCCCCATTGGTAATAGTTCCTAAAAAAAATGGGAAATGGAGAGTGTGTGTAGATTATAGAGCCTTAAATAAAGCCACTCAAAAAGATCATTTTCCACTGCTATTCATTGATCAGGTGTTAGATAATTTGTCAGGAAATAAATTCTTCTCTTTTCTAGATGGTTTCAGTGGGTATAACCAGATCAAAATTGCACCCCAAGACCAAGATAAGACCACTTTTACTAGCCCCTGGGGAACTTTTGCTTATAGAGTCCTCCCATTCGGACCATGTAATGCACCAACAAACTTTCAAAGAGCAGTGATAGGAATCGTTTCTGATATGCTTAATGACTCTATGGAAATTTTTATGGATGATTTTACCCCTTATGGTGTCTCTTTTGACGAAGCACTACAAAATCTTGAGAAAGTACTTAACCGATGTATACAAGCCCACCTCTCCTTAAGCACCGAAAATGTCATATGATGATAAGTGAAGGAGTGGTACTTTGACATTTTATCTCATCTCAAGGAATTTAGGTAGATCCATCCAAGATACAAGTCATTGAAGACCTTCCTATTCCTAAAACCCAAACAAATGTGAGAAGTTTTTTAGGACATGCTGGATACTATAGAAGATTTATCAAAAAAAAAATCAAAATGGCTTTTCCTTTGTTCGTGTTACTTATGAAAAATGTTGAATTCAAGTGGACTACTCTTTGCCAGGAAGCATTTGATGCACTCAAACATCATCTATCTATAGCTCCTATTCTAAGAGGACCTTATTGGACACTTCCCTTTCATATATCCTCTGATGCTTCAGATACTGCAATAGGAGTTGTCTTGGGACAAGAAGAAAATCATCTCCCTTATGCCATCTATTTTATTAGCAAGAATATGAGTCCGGCTGAACTTAACTATACAGTTAACGAAAAGGAATTTTTAGCAATTATCTATGCTATTAATAAATTTCAACATTACATCACTGGCTATTCTACTTTTGTCCATACCGATCACTCAGATATCAAATATTTAATGAATAAACCTGTCACAAATGCTCGAGTCACCAGATGGTTACTATTATTACAAGAATTTGATATTACAATTGTAGATAGACCAGGAAAAGAAAATGTAGTTGCTGATTTCCTTTCTCGGTTAACACCTAATGATAATTCTCCAGTAGATGATTCTTTTCCTGATGAATATATATTTGTAGTATCTTCTCACTCACCATGGTATGCAGACATCGCTAACTACTTGGTTGCAGGGAAGTTACCACCACACCTATCCCATTGAGAGAAAAGAAGAATTATTCAACAAAGTGCTCGGTATAGCTGGATAAGTGGGTGTCTTTTCCACACAGGACTTGATCAAGAAATCCGAAGATGCATTAGAGAAGATGAGGTTTATTATTTACTAAAATCTTGTTATGATGGCCCTTGTGGAGGGCATTTTGCTAATAAGAGAACATCACATAAAATTATCAGGATGGGTTATTATTGGCCCTCACTTTTTAAAGATACAAAGAAATATGTTCGAGCTTGTGATAGTTGTCAAAGAATGGGTCAACCTAATCATAGAGATGAAATTTCATTAAATCCCCAGGTAGTACTCGAACCATTTGAAAAATGGGCCTCAGACTTTGTAGGACCCATTAACCCTCCATCCAATAAATTTTTTTATATAGTGGTCTACACAGATTATATGACCAAATGGGTGGAGGCTAAAGCACTCCATAGAGATACAGAAGAAGCGGTTCTAGATTTTTTATTTGAAGATATCTTTATCAGATTTGGAGTGCCTAGAGAATTAGTCACAGATGGAGGACCTCCTTTCACTTCTCATGGCTTTAAATCCACTCTTCAAAAATGTCATATTCATCATAGAATGACTACACCATACCACCCCCAAGACAATGGACAGGTTGAAAGTACAAACAAAATAATAGAAGCCATTCTCACAAAACCAGTGAAGGAAAACAGAAAAGACTGGTCTCACAGGCTCCTTGAAGCATTATGGGCTTACAGAACTACCTGGAGAAATACTATAGGATTCTCTCCCTATGAATTAGTTTATGGAAAAAGTGTCATCTTTCCTGTGGAATTTGAAATCAAAACCTTAAGGACTGATTTAGTTGTCAACCTTGATTTGACCGATGCACAGACAGTCAGGTTGCAGCAGCTTAATGAATTGGATAAAAAAAGACTAGATGCCATTCATTAGACAACTATGATTCAACAACAAAGATCAAAATGGCACGACAAAAACATCAAGCATAAGTAATTCCAAAAAGGTAACTGGGCTTTACTGTATGATTCTCGGTTTAAAGAATTTCAAGGGAAACTACGTACAAGATGGCTTGGACCTTACGAAGTGGACACTGTTTTCCCCAATGGAACAGTAAGGCTCCTCACAATTGATGACTCTAAAAAACCGTTATTAGTGAATGGTCATCGGCTCCGTATTTACCAATGCCCCATTTCCAAATAAGATTTTAAGGCCACATGTGTGGCAGACTCACATTATCTCTTTTTAGAGGAGCCTCCTACCCCTCATTGCAATTAATTTTTCTGAATTAATTAGATTAAATTTCTTTTACTAATAATCCATGTCAAGGAATGGCATGTTATAATTGATTCTTTTGCAGATTCTCGATCAAAGAAAAGGCCTACCAAGAAAGGAAAATCTTACTTCAAGAAGATCCAAGATTCATTTTGTGAAGCACTGCTCCCTCTTTCTTCATCACTTTCCAGCAACATTTTCCTCATTTTTCCCATCTTCCCCATTGTTGAAACACTATTGTTCAGCAATATTTCATATTTTTTTTCCCATTGCTGAAACACCACTGCTCAACAATATTTCACCACTACTGAAACACCATTTCTTAAGTAGTATTCTCCATTTTTAAAACATTACTCTTCAACAAACATTTTTCTATTCTTTTCCTGTTGCTGAAACACCACTTTCTCAAAATTCCTTGTCAATAAAAACATCTGCTTCAGCTCTTTCGCTCTCATACTACATTTTGTCCTTTCACGACCCTCTCTCATAATTAAACAAACCCTTGATACAATTTCTCTAATAAATCCAAATTCTCTCCCATGGTTACTGCAGAACTATTATGGACAGGCACTATATTTTTTTTGAAGTATGAATCAAAGGTAAAGATGAGGTATGTAAACTTTATATGTAAATACAATTGAACTATGGCTAATGAGAAGATCCCAACTCATTATTATCATTCACTTNATCGAAATCTTATGCCATCATTTCACACGAACCGACTACCGTCATTCCTTTTTACCCATAATTTTGTTTGTTTTCACCACCATTTGCATGTCTTCACTCGCAAAACTTACTCTACTCAGAAGCGGTTACTTGACTCTCTGACTGTGCTTTTTACTGAGTTGTTAGCTATGGGTGGCCCTGTTATATGATACAAACCTGCCACGACATCCCTGTTAGAATTGTATCCAGAATTCTATCAAATGTTTCTGCAGGTTGGCTAGCTGGGTTATTTCCAGAGGCTCTAGGGATTTGATCAACAACAGGTTCTTCAATTTGCTCGAAATCTTCAAGAAGATCATTCCATTGTTCAAGGGGTTCGGATTCCAGTCACAGAGGATGATATAGCATAGGTTTTGAGTCTCCCTGTCACTGGCATTCGCTAGTTCAGCCGCAAACACATCATCCTTAATGCCCAACAGGATTTTCTCTTGCTAGGAGAACAAGTTGAACCTAAAGGCCGGGGTGTTCGACTTAGCTCGTTGCCACCTCCTTGGCCGAAAGTTACAGAGTTTGTCAAGCACTACCTCACTTATAAAGGCTGATACCAGGTAGTCTACCAGTATGATTTTATCTTGTTATCTCATTTATGACATGCTAGATTAGTGAATATTCCCTACTATCTGCTCAGATGTCTTAGAAATATGTCGCATTATTGTAAAAAGGCTAAAAATCCCACCCTTTCCCTCACCCATCACCGTCTCGCTCAACTACTCATCCAAAAGGGTTTTTCCCAACAAAACCCTCCCCTAAACAACCCACCCATAGACCCTCAGGAAGCTGCTGAACATCCTGAAAATCCTCAGGAACAACAACCACAAAACCTTCTAGACCCTCCAGAAATACCTATTAATCTGCCTATAGACCCAATTGATCCAACTAACCCTCCTACCATACCAAGCCCGCCCCACAACTTACCAGAATCATCTACTCCTATTGTTCATATCCTTAGCGATGATTCTGAACCAGATAAACCTGATAACCCTCCCTGCCCCATCACTGAGGAAAAACCCACACGCAAAAGAAAGAAGCCAATTCCTCCTTTTCCCTCCTTTTTACAAAGAAAACAAACGAGGACCTCAACAAGAGCAGCCACTACTGCCACTGTCCTAAACCCCCAACCCATCTTGCTAAAATCCCGTACACCTCCACCCTCCCAAATTCTGGAATTTTTACCTATTCCACCCATGGGCACTGAAACACAAGAACCAAAAGCCCAAGGTACTGCGACATCATTCTCTTTAAATCAAGTAGCTGAAACACAAGAACCAACTACTCATCCAGTAGCTGAAACACAAGAACCAGCTACTCATTCAGTAGCTGAAACACAAGAACCAGCTATAGCTTTTACACAAGAACCAACTACAGCTGAAACACAAGAACCAGCTACTGATGTTGTTCCTGAAATACATGAATAAGATGCCTAGGGTGCCACAACACTACTTTCTCTACATCAAGAAGATGAAACACAAGAATCAGTTGTTGATCCTGTAGATGCTCCACAAGAACCAACTATTGCGGCTGTGACTGTTACATAAGAACTAGTCACCCCTCTTAATACACCCATGAAATATCAACAACCAGAACCAACAATGGCCTCTGTCTTACAAGAAAATTAGTTCCTAAGGTCTGAACTAGAAGCCTACAAGCAAGAGCTAGTAAGGGTAAAGGAATCCTACGACAAGGAAATTAAATTGTATACCCTAACTCGCATAACAACCATGATAGAGGAAAACACAAAAGAGAATTAGTGTAGAAAGTATATGTGCAGTCAATGTGGGGACATTTATTATCAAGAAGGCTACAAAGTAACTCAAATTCCAATGCCTGGAGCTTCCCCTTCACCTACGGATTTTGCAGTCAAAGAAGAAAACCATGTTATTACACAAGAACCAGTAGGACCTTCCAAAATTCAAAATGAACCCTAGCCTACAACAACTGCTACATCTAAAGCCCCTGTTTTTATGAGTAAAGCTATACAAACACTGCCTATTGATCAATCTGCCTCTCCTAGCAAGATCAACACCCATACTCTTGTGGAACGAGCCACTCAGACCCTACCTCAACCTATCACTTGCGATGCTGAAACACAAACTCAACCATGGGATAATCAGGGAATAATGGACAAATGGAAAAAAGAGTCTGTTGTTACATAGGACAAAAGCCCATAGGAGCACAGACTACTTTGGCTAAACCACATCTATTCAAACTAGGAATCTTTGGATCAAACACGCCAAGAATCTCATGCCCATAAGAAGCAGAATGAAGAGCTAAAAGGAAAATTGCTCCTGATGTTTGACTTGGCACAAAAATTGTTGGCTGCTAGGAAACCATCCTCCAATTACTCTCTTTTCCTCATAGAACGACTTACATTTTTTCAGATTAAATCAATCAAAGAAGGCAGACCCCATGCAGTGTTAAATCCAACAGATTTTGTTAGAACTTTTGTAGAAGCCTCTACTATTGATCATCACCTCCTATGTGAGGTATATCTTCATAATGAGGAAATCCCTGAGAACCGACAGCTTAACCTTAACCCTCTTATCAGTGATATCCATATTCAGGCACTCACCTCCTTCCTTAACAATAAGATTACATGGCAGAATGACTTCCTAGCTGCCAAGCATAATGAAGATAACTGCCTCCTCTGGATACGTCCAGAACCACAGAACGTTGCCACCTTTGTTGCAAAGTATTATCAATTTTTGAAGAAACCAGGGATGATTCAATATATTCGGCAACTACAAACAACAATACTTCAGGATTGTCAACGGTTTATTAAATCCACAAAGATCGCTACCCTACAAGAAAATAACATGTTTTGGCAACAATATTCTGAGAAAAGGTAGGAGCACAATCCCTTTAGTCCTACCAATCTTGAGACAACAATCTCCCAGGTACCTAGCTACATCAAATGTGTTCAACAATGTGTTGAAAGCTAGATAGGTTATCAGTTCCATTTTCCTATTCTGTGGATGCCAGCAGAGAAATATCAAGTTCATCATAAGTTGCCCAAGAAGGTTGAAACAACAGCTTGGCAAAGGCTACAACGCGTTCAAGGATCCAGAGCTCCAACAGATAGCACTTTCCACAGCTGTTGCTTAAGTAATTTGCACGCTCAGAGTCGGTATCCAGATTCTAATTCAAATTGAAGTTGCCTGAGGAAATGCAACCTTTTTAGTTGGGGGGGATGTTAGGACCCTATAATGTACCTTTTTGTTCATACTTTTTGCTATCATTACATCCTTTTCCCACTCACATTTAAGCCTACATTATCACCTTAACCTATCTTTCCAAAGGTATATACGTTTCTTCTCTTTGCTATATGTTTAATTTGTTTTACATGTAATTTTACATTACTCTCATACTTAGCCATCGATTAGAAACATAGTTGCTGAAACAGTTTGAACTGCAAATTATATATCGTTGTTGCTTGAAGACCCGTTGCTGAAACAGTCAACAGCACGCAAATTCCGTTGCTGAAACAGTCTATGATTTGCGATGTTGGAACAAAAATCCACACAACAGTAACAAGAAGGAGATGTTACATTGGCCTCAATAACTTTACCTTAAGCCAACACCAACCATCGTTGTTGCTTGAGACCACGTTGCTGAAACAATCAAACAGAATGAAAATCTCGTTGTTGAAACAGTCTGTGATTTGCAATGCTGAAACAGTATACAACAGTAGTAACAAGAAGATAAATAAAGAAGATGTTACACCGGCCACAACAACTACACCTCAACCTAGCACCATTTCAACTACTGTAACAAGATTTTGCTACGGGAGATCAAAATATCCTATTCCAGCATAGAATATTAGATCTGACTAAGAATAGGATTCGTATGTACACATGTAA
>SNQJ01S0011410.1:5913-26344 GCA_010110895.2 Picea sitchensis
CATGTTATTTTTATGTTATTTACTTTAGTAGTTTATAATAGACAGCTTCAATCCTCGCACATATTGTGTTGTGCCTCTAAGCTTACGAGCTCTTGGTTGACATTAAATCGTTGAGAATTTATGTGACATAGATTGCACTCAACAGTGGTCATGGACCAATTGGGTCTTGAGGTCACAAGACCTTACAAGGATCTATTCTCCTTCGATTCAAGAAAGGTGAAATGCCTTGGAATGATCAAAGACATGGTCATTTCTCTGGCACAAATCCCAACGAAAAATATGGTGATGGACGTAGTGGTCGATGATATCCCTTCGAAATTCGACATGCTGTTGTCCAGGTCATGGGCTGCAAAACTGAAAGGAACCCTCTAGATGGACATGTCATATGCCACTATTCCTGTATTTGGTCAAGACATAAGATTGTATAGAGAAGTTCTACTTAAATATATGGTTAGCAACAAATCACAACCTACCAACCATCCTATTTACTCAGTAAGTACTGAGTTGGGGTCTTCCATTTTCTTCAATGACCTATGCTCCAAAGCAGAAGAGATGGAGATAGTCTTGAAGGATAAAGGTATACCCAAAAAATAGATGGAGGAAATTTCATAGCAGCAGGGTGACACAGAGGATTGAATATGGAAAATGAATTTCGATGGAGCTGCATGCAGAGAAGGAGATGGATCTGGTGTATGGATAAATCACCCCAAAGGAGATGCAAAATTATGCTCTTACAAACTCGTTTTCGAATGCATGAATAATATGGTTGAGTATGAAGCGTTAATATTGGGGTTGAAAGTTTTGGAAGAGTTGTGTGCCAAAAATATTGTTGTACTTGGAGATTCTGAACTCATCATCAATCAAATCTAAGGCATCTACCAATAAAAACATCCTAGACTGAGGGTTTACAGAAACCTGGTACTAGAACTCCTGGAGAAGTTTTCAGAATGCAACCTTTTAGCAATTCCAAGGGAACAAAATCAAGTCGCTGATGCGATGGCCACTTCAGCAGCAGTGTTCAAAGTCCCAATTTTCTCAAAAAAATCTACAAGGTTGAAGTCAAGTATAGACCGACAATACCAGATAATATGAAACATTGGCAAGTCTTCGAGAACGAAAAACAGATAGAAAACTTCCCCAGGATGGAAAATGAGTTCGAGAATTTAAGCATTGATGATGAATATTGCGACGATGAAGTGGATACAGCTGCTTTCACTAAAGAAGGATACTTTGACAATCAAATTGCTGGTAGAGATATTGTACAACTGAAGAGCAACATTATCCCTAGAGGCCTAGTACCATTAGAATTTTTTTTGATAACAACGATGTGGCCAGAAGTCCAAAGATCATAATATATGAAGGGGATGTGGAAGATTGTAATATTGGGACTCCAGAAGACCCGAAGATCATTAACATGTCCAAGAAGCTCAGCCCTGAAGTCAAAGAGAGGTATGCAAAATTAATGAAAGAATTCCCTAATGTCTTTGCTTGGAGATATGATGAATTGAAAGTTTATGACACTAGTATAATCCAGCATGTTATCCCGATAAATGAGGATCACAATCCATTCAAACAGAAGTTAAGAAGAATAAACCCTCTGTTGTTACCATTGATAGAGAAAGAAGTAAAGAAACTATTTGAAGCAAAAATCATAGTATCCCTGAGATTCTCCAAATGGTTAGCAAATCTGGTACCAGTCAGAAAAAAGAGTGGAGAGATTAGATTGTGTGTGGACTTCAGAAACTTGAATAAGGTATCTCTTAAAGATAACTATCCTTTGACCAAAATGGACCACATTCTACAGAAGGTGGTGGGATCTCAAAAGATGTCAATGTTAGATGGTTTCTCGGGATACAACCAGATCATGGTACATCCTGACGATCAAGAAAAGACAACGTTCACCACACCTTGGGGAACATTTATGTATGCCAAAATGCCATTTGGAATCATGAATGCAGGGGCAACATTTCAAAGGGCTATGGACATAGCTTTTGTAGATGAAAAATATAAATTCATTGTTATATATATGGATGAAATTACGGTGTATTCTGCCTCAGATGAAGAACATATCAAGCATCTCAGAAGAGAATTCAAAAAGTGAAGAAAGTTTGGCATATCCTTGAATCCGAAAAAGTTTAATTTTTCCATGGAAGAAGGAAAAATCTTGGGACATATTATTTCAAAGGAAGGGATAAAGGTATACCCCAACAGAGTGGAGGGGATATTGAAGATTGGCATACCCAGAAGCAGAAAAGAAGTACAATCTTTCCTGGGCGAGGTAAATTTCTTGAGGAGATTGATTCCAAATTTAGCCGAAATCATAAAACATATAAAAAACATGTTAAAGAAGGGAAATGAAATCAAATGGATCCCTGAAGCCAAAAGATCTTTTGAGGACATCAAGGTAGCATTGACGAAGGCCCCTGTATTGGCTAGTCCAAATTTTGAGAAAGATTTCATACTGTTCTCTTTCACCTCAGAACACACAATTGCAGGTGAATTACTTCAGAAGGATGAGAAAAACTTTGAAAATCCCATAGCATACTACAATAAGACATTGAGAGATGCTCCTCTAAAATATGACATCATGGAGAAGCAGGCATATTCTCTAGTCAAGGCGTTGAAAGAATTCAGGGTCTACATTCTACACTCACATACCATTGCTTATGTTCCCAACAAATCAGTAAAGGACATCTTGACACAACCCGATCCTGAAGAAAAGAGAGAAAAATGGATTGTAGTGCTATTAGAATACGATCTTGAAATCAAGCCCACGAAGTTGATCAAAGGGCAGGGACATGCTAGACTGATGGAATAGACAAATTGTGAACTCCTAGGAATAAACTTCACCACAGATCTGTCAAAAAATACAATAGAGGAAGAAAGGGTGACTCCAAAAATATCTCAAAAATTTCTTGACTCTGCGTGGTATGTGGATATCATTTTTGTGTTGAAGAATTTGCAGGCTCCTCCTGAGTACAGAAAACAAAAGCTAGATTCTTGAAACTGAAGGTGGAAAAATTTTGCATTGTTAATGGATTAATGTACTCGAAAGATTTGTGAGGGATTTTGTTGAGCTGTTTGACAGAAGAAGAAGCAAAGAAGACCATTGAAGAGTTCCATAAAGGTAACTGTGGAGGTCATCAATATTGGAAGACAACTGTGCACAAAATTTTGAGAGCTGGTTTTTATTAGCCTAATATTTTTCCTAATGTTTCTAAAGAAGTGTCAAAGTGACATGAATGTAAAATCTTCGATGGGAAAGGAAAATTGCAGTCCCTGTCGTTGAATCCCATTTCAGTAGAAGCTCCTTTCAAACAATGGGGTTTAGATTTTATAGGAGAAATACACCCACAGTCCTCGGCTCAACACAAATGGATCCTGACTGCAACAGATTATTTTACTAAGTGGATTGAGGTTGTTCCTACCAGACAAGCTACATATGATGTTATCATTCGATTCCTGGAAGACAATATCCTGTCCAGATTTGGGTGCCCGGTCAAGATTATAACAGACAATGCAACGACCTTCAAGTCTAAAAAATTATAAAAATTCTCCAGTGATTACAACATTACCCTTGGTCATTCTACGTCATACTACCCGCAGGGAAATGGATTGGCTGAGTCTTCGAACAAAATCTTGACCAGAATCATCAAAAAATTGTTGCAGGAGAATAAAAGGGTCTAGCACAAAAAGCTCATTCATGCACTGTGGGCCAACAGGATATACCCAAAGAGATATATTTCCACCTATCCTTTCCAGATCGTTTATGGTACATAAGCTATCTTTCCTACTACATTGGGATTGTCAATAATGAAATTGTTACAGGAGAAAGAAGCGGAAACGAATGTCGGTCAGAGAAGGGAGGATGAACTCATTAGCATACAACAGACCAGAGAAAGGGCCTTCAATAACGCCCAGGTACGTCAAGACAAGATCAAGGAAGCTTTCAACAAACATACCAAAGTAGATGACTTTGAACCTGGAGACTGGGTGCTAAGATGGGATGCCAGGAATGAAGATAAAGGTAAACATGGGAAATTTGACCACCTGTGGCTGGGCCCGTTCAAAATTGCAGCTTACCGTGGGAGCAATGCCTATCTGTTAGAAGAAAGTAATAGAGAGCTCGCTGGAGGAGGGCCTGTAAATGGCAGGTTCCTCAAGCATTACATTGTTTGAAAGATCATCACCCCACCATTCATTGTATATAATCATTTTACTTTTTCCTTTAAAGCATAAAAGACTGAATTAAAACAGTGTGGTTGAAGCCCAAGGTGAAGGCCCTGAGCTGTGATGAGTAGGTTTTAAGTTTTTGAATAAATATCACAGATTCATATCACATTGAGGGATCACAACTCAATGGGTAGGCACTTAGTCTAAAGTTCTTTGCTACCTCACAAGGAGGATAACATCCCCAGTTTGAGCCAATGTTATCACTATAACAATTTTTAGATGGTCTCTGAGCTTCAGAATTTTAGTGAAAGATTATATCGCCAAGGGGGTATGATAACTCAGAGGACCCAGATATATCTGGCGAAATATGGAAAGAATAGAAGAGATGTGAAGAGTAGGAATCAGTGGATCGTCAATCTTGAAAGTGGCTCAGATCAATAGATGAGGTGCATATCGGGGATTTAACTAGTGCGAAGATTAAACAATCGATGGCGGGCCGGTGAAAACCATTGCAGTTTCATCATGGGATGCGTGGCGCCCGTAGAGGTACATCGAGGGAAAAAGTAGTCTGACTAAAATCACCTCCTCCAACCCCCAATGCCAAATCCGCTGGCTAAATGTGGATAGTAGATCCTAAAGTAGCCCAGATCAACGACTGAAGCGCATATCAGAAATTTGAGTAGCACGATGATTAATCGATGGAGGGTGGACCAGGGAAAACTACCGTGGTTTAAATCATGGATGCATGGCGCCCTCAGAGGCACCTTGGGGTGAAAAGATGTCCACCCAAAACCATTTTTTCCAACCCTCAATGTCAATAGATACCTATAAAAGGAGAAACCCCCTGGCATTATTCTATGACAATTTGAGGCATTCAAACGTTTGGAAATTTGGCGCAAAGCTTCCATTCAAATCTCAAAGCTCAGAACCGAACCAGACTAGTTTTTCTTTCGCCGCTTAACATGTGTTCTTCACCATGGTTGCCAATCCTTTTGTTTTATCCATGAGTGAACAAGATATATCCTCCAAGGAGGAAGCCCTAATTGACAAAGATTTTGACGTTTTTGACACAGAGACAATGGTCTCACTCGTTTATGTGTCTAGATCGAAATTGTTGAATAATGTCAGAACATGCATACCTTTCCTCGAAGCATCTCAAGCCTCCATCACCCCTTACATCGTAGAAATGGTCTTTCCATTCCCCAAATTCGTAAGCTGGTGTGCAAAGCGATATTCTCAGGGAGAAAGAGTCATCCTGAATAAATTAGAGTAAGAGGTTTTGTATAAAGTAGATGGTCCATCACTCTGACACACTCTCAATATACCAGATGCCTCCCCCACAGTGTCGGAGCCCTTCGAGGAACATAAAATGATCATGATTTACAGAGAATGCCCGCCCGAAGTTAAAACCTTATTTTTGCAGACCATAGTCAAACCTGCAGACCATAGTCAAACATCATTCAGAGAGTCTATCATTACCTTCTAGGGTAAGCGTCATGATCGTTGAAGTCCAGTGGGCTTGTTCTCTGGTAAGTCAAATTTTAGGGTTAGACAATGACAGGTTTGTGGTAGAGGTCATGTTAGGCTTCCTATTGATTTTCTTTCTATCTGGTCAATCAGTCTGTGTCATTTTTGACGAATTTATTGCAGAGAATATACATCAACAACTGGTTAACTTCAGCTCATTGAGACACTTTAGATACTATTCTCACTTGCTGAGAATGTTTCTGGAATCCAACAAAACTGAATTTCCTGAGACTGCATTTATTTCAACCGAGTGTAAAAGGATCACCATGTTCATCTTCATCAACAATATGATTTCCAGGGTATATAGTCTCATATTTGGTTCAGATCTTCCAAGAGTTCTAGAAGAAATGAAAAGCCCATTACAGCCAAATCCAGAGAGCATGGTAGGAGACTAGGTACTATTCACATAATCCACTATGATTTGGGTATATGGATACCAGGAAGGACCTCATGTTTTACCAGTTTTTTTGACTCCCAGGATCTTTGCTTTAGAGTTCATAAGGCAAAGAATTATCTCAGAGACTAAACATTTTCTGAAAGCACACAAGGATTCTAATATGAAATTTCCTTTCGTGGTAGGTCCCTTTGTGGTGAAGAATAAATCCTGTTTTCCCCAGATTCAATCCAATCTCAGTGAATTCGGTTTCCCCCAGTTGCAATGGAGAAGATATGATCCGCATTAGATCATATCAAAGAGAAGATTGGCAAGTAGACAAAGTCCCTATGAACATGAACATGATGAAGGATTCGATAAGTTGGCTAATCTAGAGACCTGTGCAGAGATGGAGGTCACCATGCAGCATGATCAAACAAAGCGAACAAAACCAACTTCTCAGCAGATCCCAACACATAAACCTTCACCTAGGTTGGTTTTCAAAGCTCCTAAAATGAGTGTCCACAATAAGAGAAGCAGTTTGAAAGCCCTAGGTGATAGTAGCCAGCAAGACACTCTCAATAAAATGAGAGTCACATCACCCTCTCAAGTGATTGACTTGGAAGAGGAAGAATCAAAAGGGAAAACATGCATGGATATGGTGGAGACTACAACCAAGAGTGAAGAAACCAATATAGAAAGCAAGCCACAAAATGAAAGCAACACAAAGGTTTTCAACAACAAAAAATATGTATTCAGCCAGACACATGGGGCGGTTTATCATTCCAAGGAAGATTTGATGAACCAGTACGCCGTGAAGGGAAGTATGGCCAACAGTGAAATAAGGGACTTTTTGCCTGAAGTAGAAGAGACTTCCCAGTGTAAGGCTCACTTGCTCTTAGTCAGATATGTCACGAAAAATGCATTTAACATTGCAGTGGTTGATGATGATAAGGTATCTAAGATCAAAATGCACTATGAAAACATTACTGCTCCCGATAAAGTGAAACTCCATGGGAATTTTAGTGACATGTTATATTTCGATTACCTGAATTTATCTCTAAAGGTTGCAATATTAACAACATATGCATCAAAACTAGATGGACAATTGAAACAGGAAAACATGTCCAACAATGCCTGGATGACACAAGTCAAAAGGCTAGATTCTGAAGGTCCCCAGGGGTTGAAAGCTTCTTTGGATGAAAAGGACAAGATGATCCAAAGTCTAAAGAAAAAGCTGAAGATGTCACCTACAGATCATCCACAGATAGCAGAATTGACTATTTTGGAACAAGAAAAGGAAACATTCAGACAAGAGGCACTCAATTACAATGCTAAAGTGATACAATTGGAGAAAGAGAAAGAGAATTGGTCGCAAACGCAGACATCAACATCAAACATGGAAATCATTGTACCTGCTAATATAGAGGCTGGATCAAGCGCTGAGGGGATATTCCAAGCTATGTCCCAGGTGAGCTTAAAAACAAGTGAGATCAAGAGTCTCAAAGAGAACATGGAAAAATTGAAACAAGAGATGAAAGCGAAGGATGAAAAGATGGCTCAACTCCACAGAAAAAATCAAGATTTGTAGGAGAGAGTGAGCAAGCTAAAAAACGGGTTAAAGGGAAAGATGTTATTGCAGGGATCCAAACATGTAATATGGGATACTATTGCTACAGAGATTGCTAAATTTAGGGTTTATCTGAATTTTATCAACGACAAAGATAACATGGCTGATATAGCTCGGAATAGATGCACTATTGTAAATGAAATGTTAGCAAAGAATCCCCCGGAATGGGCCCAAAATGCTATTGACTTACTGAATGTTGTACCAACTGCTGACCTTCAAACCATCGGTGTGAAAGACAGGACCACGTTGATCATTTCATCCAGGAGAATCATTGCCAAACATAACTTACTCAGATTGGTCCAGAACAAAGCTATGCAAATGGAGCACAACATACAAGAGTTTAGAGACGCTTTTGAACAATTATTTGCCAAAGGCCTTCCATCATTTTGGGATGGTAAAGGCTCATTATACAATCAACAATACTATCACTCTCTCCTCATGCAATGCATAATAGACCATTCAAAGTTTGAAGATATGGAAGAAAGTCTGAAAGGCCCGAGTCTGGTAGAGTATTTGGCTACAAATTTCAAAATTTTAAATAAGTTCAAAACAGTGAAGATCAACATGCCAACCATGTCCTATGCTACATGCATTGACTTGGAAATTTTGATTAAAGAGATGATGGATTATGAAATCCCCTTTGATCCACAATGAAAAGAGATCATGCAGTTGGGTAAGACAAAGTGCAACGTACCCGAAACCAACAGGTGATCTCCAGGTGTCACCAGTTTTGCATATCCGGTAGAAGCTTAGAGCGAGATAGATGGCGTGGAGGAAGTTGGGCAGTCAGAGAAATTGTTCATGATTTTGAAATGTTTTCTTTTTGCTAATTATTGTAAATCGTTTCGTATACTGAAACTGTCAGTCGAAACTATTATAGAAGATGAAACATTTCAGTTTCAGTTGGTTTTTGATCAGATTGTATAAGTAATGAAAGACTTGAAGTAATTAATGTTGGAAGAAGTGTAAGAGCACCTTTTGGTTGTATCAGACTCTATTTTGTAAATTTTCTAAATATGAATTGAATATAAATGCAGAAGATTTTGAAGTTTCCATGAAAAGATTCTAAAGGGTGGTGATATGAGCTTTGTTTCCTTTCATCGTATGCATTTCCTGTGACCTGTCTTTCATTTGCATTTTCTTCTGTTTAAATTGGAGAGTTAAAGGCCCATAATTCACCATTTGATGCTCTTGTCTTGAGCAATTTAAACTGTGTATGTTTCTTCTTAACTAATTCAGAATTCATTTTGATAATGCTATGATGCAGTTATTTGTTTCCTTTATCTTGCTACACTCTATTTAAATTTAAGAATAACTCAGATTCATCGCCTCATTTAGCCTTTGTACTCTGGAGAATTCTATTACCTGATGAATTGTTTTCGTTCACTTTCAGAATTTTGACTCCATAGTCCATAGTGTTCCTCCCCTTCTTTGCCAACAACTTTATAAAAACCCCAAAACAAAGCAAATCTAGCCACCGATTTCCAAACAAGAATCAAGTGACACGAGAGAGCCCTCTTTGAGTTAAGCAGGCTAGTGCCTCAGCTCTAAAGCTGGTTGAAACAATTACCTTTGTCATTTGTCTATCAACTGGACAAAATTTACAGAGTGCTAACAGGACCAAACCTTTAGGAAAATGATTTGTCTTTAATTAAATAATTTTGTGCCCAACAACATTGTCTTGAAGAACATATGCAACATGTACCTCTACTTCATCATCTTCATTATTTGGATCTATTGAAATTTTAGAAAATTCTTCAATAGTCTTTAAGAATCTTTGAATTTCCTCATCATCTTTAAAGACTTGGCAATTTTTTATATTGTCTGTTATTGAGGGTCTGTGTCTAACCTCAACCTCAAATTTCAAATTAGGAAACATTGGAGTCTTAAAGTTGCTAGCTGCAAGTGCCAAAGAGTCATCCTACTGATTTAAATTTTTGTGCACAAAAGTAATATTGAATGCCAAAAATAAATTATCCACATAATCCCACACCTCATTCCTATATTGTTTCAACCTTTGCCATTTGGTTTGATATATGTTCTTGATCCGGTGAATAATAAGTTATGAATCTCCAAAAATAAAAAGCTTATCTATACCCATATCATTAGCAGCTTTCAACCCTAATAGTAAGGCTTCATACTCACTGATTTTATTGGTTGTGTCAAATTCAAGTTTATATGACATAGGAATGACCTCTTGGGTAGGGGAAATGAAGACAATCCCAACACTATAACCTTCTCTAAAACAAGCCCCATCAAAATACATTTTCCTAACAAAATTATTTGCATTGTCCCCAACCATAGGTGTTGTTTTCCTAACTGATGTTTCTGCCATTTGATCACCGATATGAAAAATAGAGGAACCAAGATCATCTTCTACAACATATATAAGATGATTAGTAGGGTTTTCATGATCACTTACCAAATAATCTAGTCTTACTTCCCTGTATAATATCCGATGTTCCCCACCAAAAACAGGTATGGCGGCATAACTAAGATCCATCTGTAGAGTGACTCCTACCTTTTTGGCCTAGGATCTTGACAGAAGCATTCCAAATTTTGGAGGTATGTTAGCCACAATAATATATAACACCACACTCTTCATAGGTAATTGGGAAAGAGTAAAAACCATGTCCTTGATCACTCCCAGGCATTTGACTTTCCTGGAGTAAAAATAATATAGATCATGGTAAGGTTTAGTAATATCTAATCCTAATTCATCCATCACCACCTTAGGCATGACATTATGCTAGGCACCATAATCCATTAGGCAGTTATGCAATATCTTGTCATGAACATTTAGTGATATGTAGAATGGAGGAGAAGTATCAGTTTTGTCTTCAATATGAGGTCCAATGGTTACATTAGGGTTCTCATCTTCCAGATTGATAGTATATGAAAAGGTAGCCTGAGCATGAGACTGTAGAGCCTTGAGAAAAGCCTTCCTAAAAGGCTCTATTTTCATTAGTTCTAGCAGAGGCACACAAATCTTGATTTTGTTAATTTCATGTTCTAGGCTGAAAGAAGAAACATTCTTTTCTGGTTCTTTTAACTCCGTACTACTAACCTTGATAGGCTGCTTCAATGGTTGATCAATATGAATCCCAAGACTATCTTTACTGATCCATGTTTTAACTGGAGTGTTGGCCTTCTTTGTAGAAACATGTGTATCAACTTTAGGTGTATTTGAACTAGATATGAGATTATATTTCTTCCTTTTAGGTTCCTTCTGGACGACCTCATCAACATCTCCTTCTTCAAATTGGTTTAAAATCAAAGCATCTTCATAATATCGTTGTGTCACATGCATTGAAGATGATTCAGAATCATTTAGATGTATTGCAGGGTCATCTTCTATATCATCTTCATCCTCCTCCTCATCTACTGCATTATTCTGGAAAGGAGGAAAAACTTTTTGGTCTTCTTGATTTTTTCTTTCTCTTGGTAATATTTGAGGTGCATTGTTTAGCCTCCTAAACTGATTTTGATTTCTATATCCACCCTCCTGCGTGGGTCTACTGGGCTGTTTTTTCTCTATTTTCAACCTTGCCATCTCAAATGTCAAAGTCTTTAGCATCTTGTCCATTTCATCCATCTTAGAATCAGATGTGGTATTAGAAGAGGAAGGAAACTCTTCTTTTTTCTTTTTTCTGTCTCTATCACCCATGGACTTCAATTTGTCTGCTGCTAATATGTTAGATTCTACCTCAATAGAAACTTCTTGCATATGGTTAAGGGTGGAATACCTTATTTATCTTAGCAACAAATAAAATTCTACATCGAAAGCATTGGCAAAAGTGATTTTAGCTAATGTTTCTGAAGGTTTAATTTCATCTGGAATTTTACTGTACATTTTATTGAATCTTTTAGTAAAATCAGATATTGATTCACCTTGTTTCCTTTTTAAAGCACCAAATTTAGTAATGTAGTATAAGTAGTATTTCTTGTCTCCCCAGTGTCTTAGAAAGGTGCCGTCCAAGGCCTCAATATCAACAATTGAATTAGGTGGAAAACTTCTGAACCATTTTCTTGCTTCACCATCTAAACTCTGCACAAATAATCTCATCCACACATTTGCATGCTCTACATTGAAATTATCTGCAAAACTGTAAAAGGAATTCAAATGCTCTTCAGCAGTAACTCCTCCTTCTCCATTGAATCTGGGCAAATATTTCATATAGTCATTTGGTGGAAAAGCATACAGAACTTGTGGAAGGATCAAAGGGGCATATCTAGCTACAACAATTGCATCCATTCTGTTTACAACCATATTTGCTATCTTTGATGTTTGAGTCTTAGGAGTAAGAAAGATTGGTAATGTTGAAGGAGAAATTGTCCCTTGTGTATGGAAACTTAACTGTACTGATAATGAATCTTGATCTTCAACAGACAAGGGTTTATTTTATGGACTGGTGTCAGATGATGGGCCAAGAAAAAGAGGATTTTCAAAAGAAGAATAGCACGGTTTAATTTCTTCAGAGGAGAGAGATTCAAAAAAAGAAGAGAGTGTTTCTGGTTCACTTTTAATATCTTTGTTGTGATATCTCAAAGCTTCATCCACAAACAAAGTATTTGAATGTTCCTCTTTAATGAGTTCATCAAGTAGCTTCCATTGATTTAGATTGAATTATGAGATAGTTGAAGGAAAGGAAACTGTAGCAAGCTCAATGTCAGGTTTGATTTCACTTTTAGGAATCAATTCTTCATCTGGTTGAGGTTTGATTATTTCAGAGGACTGTACTTGAGAAATTTTTTAAGGTAATTTTCCCCTTGAGAGAGAGGACTGTCCAGAAATAACTTTATATTTTCTTAATAACTTTTCAGGATCTGGAACTGCTGCAACATGATGTGGATCTGGATTTTTTCTGGTTACTGGTCTCTTAGTAGATGATGAAGAAGTTGGAGGAGTTTTAGGTCCTTTCCCTTCTCTTTTAGGAGCCATAATTACCACAGAGGAGTCACCAGGTGAATAATCACATTCTTATGTAATGTTCAAAATCTTGTTCACCATCAAGATTTGAATCTAATCTTGTTGTTTCCCCAGGGAAGATATCTTCGTTTCTTCGTCCCCGACAATGACGCCAAAAGATGTTAGTCCCTAAAGTTTCACTTGACTATGAGAAGGAAAACTAGGGCATCATCAGGTTATTGCAATAGTATTTTGATGGGTTTTATGATTTGGTTTTTGAAAAGGTGGTTGAAAACTGCTTCAAAGTTTCAAGATAAACAAGAATTTAATAATAAGGAAAAACGATATCCCACTGACTGGTTAAAGGGTAGTCACATAGATGAATTAGACAAATAACGAAAATAGAATATGAAGTCTTTAATTTGTCAACCTCACATAAAATTCTTATCTCAAAATATCATTAAGAAACAAGAACATTAGCCTGAAATCAAAACTTGAAAATAATCACAACAACAAATTCTTTACTGTATCAATTCATAATCAAGTAAACAATGCATTGCAGTTTGATAAATGATCTCAAGTATGAAGAGAAAAATAATAGAGAAAAAGAGAAAGTCTAACCAACAATATGCCTTTGCCATTAAGTGTCACATAGAATAGGAATGTATTACAAGGAGTTTCAAAATAGGTCCCTGAATATCCAAATTTTCGACCTCCACAGAGTCTTTATTCTGTCTACTTAAAATATCCAAAAAGTAGCTTAGATCCTATTTTCTAGTGTGTTATTAATGATAGGATCTGATCAACATCTATCTTCTAGGGAGGTTATCTCAAAATGAGCATTTACATTACAAAAATAGATATCATCTCAACAACTTAATCCCAAATGATTCTTTCAACAATACATTCGATCCTACAAATGGGAATTGGTTTGATTTAGTCATGTATTCGAAGTATCATCTTCACAAGCCAAAAACAAGTAAATATTCCCTCGTTCCCTGGTAAATATCAAGAATTCAAACTATTATAGATCCTTCATAGGGCTATCATGATATGATAACAATGATAGATTTAGGAGTCCTTTGTTTCAACTTAGAGGTGAGTACAATGTTGTGCCAATAGAGTTTGAAGTTGGATTCTCTAAGATCTTTGAGCAATGCCTTTTACTCTGTTTTATTCTTCTTGAACCCCTGTATCCTTTCTTGCTTCCTGGGACTCCATTGCTCTACTTGAGCCCTTTCCTTCTTCAACTGCTTCACCATTCTCTGAAGTTCTTTGATCTTCTCTTTATCACTTCTGACCTTGACCTTGAATTCTGGAAACTCTTCTGCAAGTGTAGGCATATTTAGATCTATGGCAGCCTTAGGTTCTCTTAGTTTAATTTGGTATCTAGAAGCTAATCCTGAACTATGATCATCATCTGAAATAGCTGAGTCCATGGCTTCTGGAATATCTGATATATGGTCTGATTCTACAAGGCTACTTTCTTTGTTTTCAGAAATCCTACTGGTACCTTTAGCAAGTGCTTCAACTCTTGATAATCTGGTAGTATCTCTTGTTACAGGTCCTGCAAGAAATTGAGCAATCTGCTCACCTCTTTCTGCTGGTTTCCTGTGTAATGGAGGTCTTTCTGCCTTTTCTTTGACACCTATTTTAGAGTCCTTAGAATGGTCCTCTATGACTATGACATTTTCCTTTCTGATAGATGATTCAAACATAGCTTTGGATTTTAGCTTGTATTTGTTGGCAACCCTAGTTGAATTTCTCCTAGGGTATTGAGACACAGGTATAGATTTCTTCTCTTGTTTTTAACCTGTGGTACCTTTCTTACTAGTTGATTTCTGTTTATGTTTGACTCTGGTTTTAATATTATAATCCTCATCTGAATCTTCTTCCATTTTTATGTCTACATCAGAAAACATTTCGATCTCTGCATCAAGTTTGGGTCTCTTACCTCTGCTGGTCATGGCTTCTTCCTGAATGTCATCTACAGGGGTATAAATAGGAATGCGCAGAGTCTACTTCTTTATTTTGTTGGTCCTTGTCACCTTGGTTGCAGACATTTCTTCTTTGACTGGAGTTTCATTAACTGTGATACTTTGTTTCTATGTAGCTGCCTTTTCCCCTTTGCCCCTTTTCTGTTTGCTTGGCTGTGGATCAGGATTTAGGGAATGGATCAACCAGTTCCATGGTTTCTGTACTTCACTCAGAGCAGAAACGACCAAAGTCTTAATTAAAACTTGATGGAACAAGCTACCTTTAATAGTGGTAGGGTGTGACTGTACCCTTTTTGACATCTTCGATAGGCTTTTGAGTAGAAAGTCCGGTATATTTAAGGGATAGTCTCCATTGATATGCATTAATAACCTAATATGGTAGATTTAAACCAACAAGAATCTACCTTTGCAGGTGATATACCTGTGAATTATGATCAGAGCGATATGCCACTCTTGTCTAATCCAACTGTGAGGGACCCCTTTCTTCTAGTCTAGGTTCTGCCTATTTGGTAGCAAGAATTGGTTCACAAACTCCATGACTACGTGCTCCTTTTTCCACCATCATTCTCCCCCAATCGCTAATCTGCAAGCTTTGGCAATGGATTGTTCTATCACCAACGTCAATAATTTACCGATCACCACTTCAAAACTATCGAAGTTCTATGCAAGCATCATGGACACCTATTTTTCATGCCCTTGGAAGGTGGCAAAGAACTCGAACCAGCCAGCATCCTTGAACCTTTGTGCCATCTGTGGATACGCTTCAAGTAGCTCGGTGCCCTTAGGTTCCAACCTGACAATTTACCCACCTTTCTTCGGTGCCATGTCGAGGATATAGTGTTGTAACTCGATGCTGTTGGAAATCAAGAATTTAAAACCTGCAACTGTTACTACATAACGATTACCTTAAATGGATATCTACGCATAGAATCCAATGAAATTAGAATAACAGATGACAGTGTTATATAATGATGTTGGAAATTGAACTGATTTGATACAGGTCCTTGCAGGTACAGAGTGATCTCGTTCATGCAATGGTTCAAACTACATTATCAATTCAAGCGATATCATGGAGTACATGCAGGTATTTTGTCCACGATTTATGTGATCATGACAAGATATGGATGGCTGGCGCATGTCACAACATGATTACTTTAGCACTGCAGGAATAACGTTATTCCAGTAGCGCTATTGATGACTTGACAATAATTTGAATTTTCAGAATTCAAATAAGCAAATGATGTGACAAATCTCGTTAAACCATGTCTTAAACCTTCAAACTTAAGAAAATTATTCAAAAATGCTAAAATGCAAAGTAAAACAAACTCAAAACAAAGATTAAAGTCTAATGAAATCAAGAAATTAGGTATAAGCAGAGAAGGCTTAGGAATAGGGATTCTCACTAAATCAAGAAAAAAATTAGAGGCTAATAGAATCCACATGATTCATACACTTGCGCAAGCCTTAAATGCTTCCCCAACTGTCTTAAATACATTTTCTTGATATAAGTATATATTTTTGTTGGGAGAAGGGGAAAGAGTCCACTGAAAGCAAGGATACATTGGAGCAATTTATAGTGGAGTAATATTAGACTTTTATTGTTTCCCCCTCTTTAGAGCCCTGTCGTTCTGAATCATTTTTTGACTTTGAGTTAGGTTACAACATTTTAAAGGTTTTTCCAACCATATTAAATTTGGAGAACATAGGTGGAGCATAAGTAGATAAGTAGTTCAAGCAGGAGGAACCCAAACTCAAGCGATGAAGGTTCTAACAACACATATAAAGTATTATATGTATTTGTTGTTCATGATTAATAAAATTATTAAGATCTTTCTTCTTTCCCTCCCTAAATCATGACACAAATGTGTTTAATGATTTGTTTTTAAGTCTTGATTTGAGGTTGAACTAGTTTCCTGATAATTAGTTAGAATTAGTTTATTGTGGATTCATGTTATAATTTTATATATTTATCATGAATCACATTTACATGTCAATTTCAATTTGAGGGAGGTCAGTTGTTTGTATTTTGTGAGTATTTGAAGATATGATTTCAATTAGAGGGGTCAATTGCTAGATCACGTGTTTTTGTTCCTTCCTCTTATCCTTGGTAGTTATATTTTGTAACCCTATAGTTTTGGATTTTAGTTAGTTATCTTCCCTTTTCTATGTTAATGATCCACCCTATGTCATTGGGGATTTTCCCCTAAAACAGAACTAGTGACTCCATTGAGGAGAACTTTGTGAATTCTTTCTCTTAGGGTCTCTCTCCTTTGTTTTTTCCAACTTGTTGAAGTTTGGTATGAATCATACCTTTGTTATTTTCCCTTTATTACTGCTATAGAACTAAAACTTGTTTTCTTTTTTAGTTGAATTTTCTACCTTTGTTGACTTACACATGCACTCATCTTCAATGAAAAACATGGGCACCCATAAATTTCCTTTAGTAAATGCACATGCAGATGTAGGTTGTTGCAAAGCAACCCATGAAATCTTTGGTAGAATGCAAAAATCAGTACAAGATTAGAATTTACCTGCCCAATATTGAATAATTTTTAAAAATTGGGGTTTTAGGTCTTAGCTTCATGGATTTGACATTCTTTACATTTTTTCCATTGTATTATGTGTTTCCCGTTGTTTTCAATTTACCTATAATGAAAAAAAAAATTAAACATTGTAAAATACAAAATATTTTCATTTGGTTCATTCTAGAATCTCTTAAGCAGTTTGATGCATGCTGGGAGTGGTTGCATTTAAATAAAAACATTATATTTCTTTCATTAGCATGATCTCATGAAATTCAAAAGGAATTGTTTTCCTTGGTTTCATCTATATTTCTTGAAAATTTGCATTGCATTTAGGGTTTGAAAAGGTTTGCTTCATTTTTGTACTTTTCATTTTTTTTTGGAATTAAAGCATAATTTTCAAGTTTAAAGAAATGTCCCCATTTAAAAGCTTTATATTTTTGTATCTTTTTCATTTGAGAAAATCATCTTTTCTCACTTTTTCATCCGTCTTAGTAAAAACATCCGTTAAAACCAATGTTTAATAAAATGAACTAGACTTGTTTTTCTTTGATAGAAAACCTACAAATAAGGGAAAATTTTAAGGATCTATACTTATGTTAAAGCGTAGAAGCTTGGTGAATATTACCAATCCTTAAAATGTCAACTATAAAATTATTAGAAATATTTTTCTAAAAATATTGAAATTTCTAAGGATTTCATCTAGTTTCTAGAAAAGTTGGGTGATTTATAGAGTAAAATAATTATATCTAGTATAATTTGGTTGAATCATTTTA
Organism: Picea sitchensis; assembly: GCA_010110895.2. NCBI lineage: Eukaryota > Viridiplantae > Streptophyta > Pinopsida > Pinales > Pinaceae > Picea > Picea sitchensis. The sequence goes on from SNQJ01S0011410.1 coordinate 23,821, forward strand.
AGAAAAAATGGAAATAAGTGAATCATTTTTTTGAAAAAAACATGGAAAATTAGCCCATGGGTGAAATTTATCTCGTCAAATTTTATTTTCATACAATAGTCAAGGTTTTTAGGGTCTTGGTTTAGGTTTTGAGAGTCAATTCTCCAAGGTTGTGAAAACTAAAACTAGGACTATTAAAGAGAAAAATACATTAGCACTGAAAGGTACTTGTTGAGAAAGTGTGCCTCACACATACGTAAAGTACAAGGTCACACTAATAAAGTATATAAATTACCCCCCATTACTTGTTTGGTGGGCTATGCATGATATGGAACTTCGACATAATTGGTAGGTCCTTAGGGTGACACCTATTTTCTAGAGTTATGGTTACATGATGAAGTCTTGTATTTTCTACCCATATGTAGACACTTGGCCCATGACTATTCTACATGAATACCAATCATGAAGTGGTAGCCATAGTTTTTTTTCATACGGTTCACATGGTTGACTGCAAGTGGGAAGTTCGTGCAGTATTGTATAGTACCTAGTTTCCCACAGAGTCTCGTTACCACCTTACACATGCTTTGATACCACCTTTTAATGTACCCAACCACCCCAGGCTGGGCCACATCACACCAACTCAACTTTTGTAGTTATGAATCAACCAAACTGTAACAACCCCAACTTACTACTAGATCATGCTACTCTGAAATTTCGCGTAGTTTCTACTCTTCACATAGGTCATCGGAGTATCATTTTAAGGTAATGCGCTTAGCCCAATATTGATTCATGCCACACAACTTATAACTCTGGAAACAACATACTCTTGTTAATACAACCTTAACCAGTGAAATTAAATCAAACAACTTCGCACACCAACATACTGAATACACAGTACAACTGAGCACACAACCACCTAGGCGACATGCACCAAATATGTTATTACTGTGCATGAGGTATAATTCCTTAACCTCACACACATGAGTTCCAGACTCTTGAATCATATAGGTTACAATCCCGCGCACCCGACCACTCAATCCTCTTCTTTATGACTCATAACCAAAATCATAAGGGTAAACGTAACAAGCAAAGTTACTATCAACTGACATACTCATGCAAAACTACAATTAAAGGATAAAAACACCATATTTACATGTACAAGCGACATTAAAAAAAATAACAATAAATACTTATATTGAACACATACAAGAATTAACCCATTTCAAACATAGTCAAATATGCACATAGTAAACAAGAAAAGCACATAAATAACACTTGTATTTTTATGAAAGTCACCAACTGCGACCTTGAATCGAAATTTCCTCCTAGCCATAGACATTTTTACTCATTAAGCTTTCAACAATAGGTCACCCCCAAGTTGGGGCTCAACTCCACCAAGGAAAAAGGATTCTAGAGACACACTATGGTCTGAATCTCAATCGAATTTTCTAGTCCTAAGTGCTAGTTTATAGAACTATCCCAAAGTCCCTCATTCCCCATGCACTTGTCACACCAAAGGAAGTATGAACCTTCTCTGTTCAAAAGTTCTTCGAGTACCCTACTTCCCTTCCCAGGGTTACCAACAATAGGTCGGAAAGGAAGTCTCAGGGCTCTATGACTAATGCTCAACAAGGATGATTTTAGGGGCTAAATTTCGCTCATGAGCTAATTTTCAATGGTTTTTCCCCAAAAAAGATTCGCTATTCTAAAAATTATTCGCCCAAATTCGATAGGATAAAATTATTTTACCTTAAAAATCATCATAATTTTATACAAACTATATAAAATCCTTATAAATTTGAATATTTTTACAAAAATATCACCGAAAATTTATAGTTGGCATATGAAGGATCAGTAAGATTCACCAAGGTTTCTACATTTTAAAATAAAATTCCATCCTTAAAATAATCCTTGATGCTCAATGCACTAGGGAACAACTCTTAGTAATACTCTCACTTGGAGAGTATGATCACATGTCTAACAATCTCTTCACAACAATCAGTGTCTCACCGAAAGAGACTGCTCACTGTCTTCCAACCCGACTCTTTAACAATGAAACTATCGATACAACCCCACAACTCCCTATAAGATTCTTTGGTAGATAAGGTAATAATCATATTTTCCATACAGTTCGATGCCCTTAATCTCACTAGAGCCCGCAGCATCAATAATAATACAATAATTCCCAAAATACACTAAGGACAACAATATATGTTGCATGCCTTCCACTTAACACTTGTCACCTCCAAAAGAAGATTTAAGCCACTTGTTGACCCGTTCCCTATCCTTGGGAACTTAGGATAAAATAGTAATACATATGACATTACACTTTTCCCAGAAATATTATAAAATATTCCCTAAGACTTACAAATCACCCCCTTTTCCATTTTCCAGTGGAGTAGGCCCCCCATCTCTTTTCCTCTGAGTTAGTCAGCATGCAATGATGCAATATTGTATTAATAAACATGATTAAACTTACATGGATAGGTGCACTGACCTATCTGTGCCCAGGCTCACTAACCTCATAATCATATAGGCTATCCGG
>SNQJ01S0011410.1:28134-41752 GCA_010110895.2 Picea sitchensis
GCTTCTACAGGAGTGGATACAACACTGTGGCATCATAGGCTTGGACACATGAGTAAGAAAGGGATGCAAATACTTCACAAAATATTTCTTTTGCTAGATCTTAAACAAATTGATTTGGATTTATGTGAGCATTGTGTTTATGGAAAATATAAGAGAGTCATATTTATTAGAGTCGAAAAAGAAACGAAGAGTGAAAGGTTAGATCTTGTGCATACAGATGTATGGGGACCAGCTCACGTATCATCTCTTGGTGGTTCTTGCTATTATGTTACTTTTATTGATGGTGCAACTAGAAAAACTTGGGTTTATTGCATTCGACAAAAAAATGATGTTTTTGATACTTTTAAGAAATGGAAAGATTTGGTTGAGAATGAGATAGGAAAAAGGTTTAAGTGTCTCAAATAATACAATGGAGGTGAATATTGTAGCAAGGAGTTTGATGATTACTGTTTGTACCATGGGATTTGTAGAGAGAAGACATTTTCAGGAACACCACAAGAAAATGGTGTGTCAGAAAGGATGAATAGGACTGTTGGCACAGGGGCATAACCAAGGTTTAGGCTCCAAGAGCACACCAAGAAGCCCTAACTATTGGCCCTTTCGGCAACACCTGCGAGGCAAATCCAGTCTCACCCGAAGTAGCTATGGGGGGGTTGCAGGACAGAGATGTCGACAACCAAAGGGAATACCAAGTGGATTCAATAAAAGAAAAACACAACATATATATATCAAATCCCATCTTAGATCTACTCCCCACAACTATCTGTCAGATATAACATAGTAATACAATAGCAGTATATCAAATGACAAAGAACACAACATCAATCACACACAACACAAGATATACGTGGTTCACCCTCTCTCTAGGTCTACGTCCACATAACTGTGCTTTATAATATATTAAGATTAAGCATACAGTTCTTGTCTGCACTCTTAGCTAGTAGATCTTCTCTCTTCTCCTCTCTGTCTATCCCCTCCCTATGCACCCAGTTGAAGATCTTACAATACAGATTGCTCTCACAATACAATAGTTCTCTCTCAATAGAAATATCTTCTCATCACATAATTGAACAACAAACTCTAAACGAACCCTCTTCCCTCATCTAGGTTCTTATTTATACATTACAATCATTCACCGACAGTCTTAGGCTGAAACCTAAGTGTCAAAACCATAGATACCAAAACCCTAGGTGTCTAAAACCCTAGGTCAACTTGACCCACATTTTCAGGGCTTCGCCAACCTATCTTTCCTTTATTTTCACATGGTGCTCCAAAGCATCCAACGGTGGATTTTTCCACTTGCTGGGTTGTCCATGATCCATCTTCCTTGCTGATCTATCATGCTCGATCTTCTCATCCAACGAATTTCTTTCTCTTGCTTCACTTCATCTTTTCTGCTCTTCTTCTCACTTCAACCCAGTATCAGTCATTGTGTCTTCTGCGCAGTTCACATTCCTTCCTTTCTTCCTTAATCTTCACTTACATCCATATCCAAGGGCCAAAAATCCCCTAACACTCACTTGTGACTCGTCCCGAGGCACTTCAGATCTGATCCTTCTGTTTAACTTCGACTTCAGACTGCACAGGGAAGCCTGTGCTTTCAACTCTATTCCTCCCTTCCTTCCTTGTGTAGACCATATTTTCTGTGTCTGGTACCCAGATTCAACTACACCTAGTACCTGGAACCTTTTCCTCATGATTTTACTGAGAACTGTGAGGCAACTGGTTTTCATAATTCAATTTCAACGAGATCCCATTCACTAATCCTTCCTTCCATTCTCCATTCAAAGTATTCAACTGCGTAGCTCCTCCTTCTGTAACATAGGGAACCTCATATGGCACAAACCAATGCATTCTAAACTTCCCAGTATGCTTCATGAAATTACTATCATATACCAATACCAAATCACCTTTCTTAAATGCCTTCTTCTTGATGTATCTATCATGGTAGGCCTTCTCTCGTTCCTTCTGTACCTACTGATGAAATCCAACAATAACTATGTCTTCTTCTAGTTCGACCAACTATGAGAGCCTCTCTTGAACAACATCGGTGTCATCCATATCTGTAAAGGAAACAATTCTTAAGCTTGGTACCAAATATTCCATTGGGACAACGACTTCGAGACCATAAACCAACTTAAAAGGGGTATGCATTGTTAGCTTCTTGCAAGTGGCTCTATAGGCCCATAATACTGCTGGTACTCTTAAATCCCAGTCATCCCTTTTCACACTGCAAATCTTCGTCAGTGCTGTCTCCAAGATCTTGTTGAATGCTTCAACTGTCCCATTCGCTTGTGGATGGTAAGGTGTGCTCTTTTGATGATGGACTGCAAATTCCTCAGTCAAGGATTCAATGGTCTTATTGATGAAATGTGTGCCTTGATTTCTCATAAGGATCTTCGAGCATCCAAACCTGGTTATGATGTCATCAAATCTGAATCTCACAACTGTAATTGCACTATAGTCCTTAACTGCTCTTGCTTCGGCCCATCTGGTCAAGTACGCTGTCGCAGTGATTATTTACCTTGCTCCTGTGCGCTTTCCTGGTGGGTTGATAGGTCCCATGAAGTCAATGGCCCATTTCCCAAATTCTTGTAGGGTCAGCTATGGTGCTAAAGGCATTTCATCTCATCTAGACAGGATCCCAACTCTTTGGCATACATCACGGGCTCTGTAATAGTCCTTAGCATCTCTGTGTAGGGTAGGCCACCAGAGGCCATCTCTAAGAACCTTCTGCATTGTTTATTTCCATGCGTAGTGTCCTCCTGCGATGCCTTCATGAGCTTCAACAAGGATCAATGGTCTCTCTGTCTCCATAACACACCTCCTCAATATCTCATTAGGTACCATCTTGTATAGCTATCTAGATATAAGTGAAAAGTCTGCAACGTGCACTACTAGTTGTTTCTTCTGGGTGATTGTATATTCACTAGGTGCCATTCCTGTTGACAAGAACTTGACTATCTCTGCGAAGTGATCATCAATCGTTCTAATGGCAAACAATTGTGCATCCGATAGTGTATCCTCCAAACTAGTAGGCTCTTCTCCATGTTCCAATCTTGACAAGTGGTCAGGACCTTTGTTCATTCCTCCTGGCTTAACCACGATCTCAAAATCATATTCCTGAAATAGAAGAATCCATATGAATATTCTCCCCCCCAACACTGGCTTGTTGACTAGGTATTTCAGCACAGAGTGATTAGTAAACATTTTAAAGTGTCCTCCCAACAAGTAGTGGTAGAATTTCTACAATGCATACACCATGGCTAACCCTTCTCTCTCAGTGGTGGTGTAATTAATCTCAGCTGTTGATGGCTTCCTGCTAGAAAAGTATAATAGATGGTCGATGTCCCATGTTCTCGATTGCGCTAACACAACTCCTAGTGCAATAGAAGATGCATCGACATGCACGTGAAATTCCTTGATCCAATCTGGAAAAATCAGGATAGGTGCAGTAACCATTTTCTGTTTCAGTGTGTTGAATCTTTCCTAGCATTCTTCTGTCCAATGGAACCGACAGTCTTTCTTCAAAATCATCTCCATGGGTGTTGTAATCTGCGCATAACCTTTAATGAACTTCCTGTAGTATCTAGTATGTGCCAAGGCAGTGCACAACTGTTTGACTGAAGTAGGAGGGGGAATATAAACTATAATGGAAATCTTATATGGATCTACCAACAATCCCTGCTTGCATACAATATGACCTAACATCACTCCAAAGGGTGAAAATAATATGCACTTCTTCAGGTTTAAGACAATCTGACACTGCCTGCACTTGTCCAACATTAGCCTTAGACATTCAATATGATTTTTCAATAAACTAAAAATAGTCCAATCATCAAAGTATGCTTCTAGAAATTTATGTAGAAACTCCTTGAATGCTTCGACCACCACCCTGCAAAAGATGGCTGGGGAATTCTTCAATCCAAACGACATCACTGTATACTGGTAGGATCCCCATTCTGTGGCAAAGGTGGTCTTATGACAATCTTCCATGGCAATTTGGATATGATGGTATCCTAAAAATCCATCTGTAAAAGAATATACCTCCTAGCCTCATAGATTATCTAACACTTTGTCAGTAAATGGTGTAGGGAATGGGTCATGCAAACAAGCATCATTCAGCTTCCTGAGATCTACACAGATCCTAATCTCTCCTGTCTTCTTGTCTTGTACCACCATAAGGCTAATCCACTCTGACTCTTTGACAAGTTCTATGATTCCTGCTTCCAGCATTCTGTCGAGCTCAATCTTCACTTTATCCTTATATTTAGGGTTTAATCTGTAGCATCTCTGTTTGATTGGCCTGACATCTAGTTTCAAAGGGATCCTCATCTTTCCCATAGGCCCTTTAATGCCCTTCATATCAATGAACTTTGTTGGAAACAGGTCTTGATATTCTTGCAGTAACTCTGTGATCTTGTCAATAATGGAAACATCCCAATAGTCTCCAAAATTTGCAAGCTTCAGTGTTTGTTCTATTCTAATATTGACATTCTTGATCTTGATCGGCTGTCCAATTAAAGGTAGCTCAACTCCTGGTACTTCTATGTTTCTTTAGCCCTCTGTTTTGGCGATGTTCACCTTCCTAGGATCATTGTCTTCATCAGCATTGATGTTGTAACAACCTTGCAGTTTCTGGAGAGGTGCAGTCCATTCGTCCTCTTCTTGTTCTAAAGGGAGGTTAAATTCCTCCTCAAATACTTTCTGTCTTACAATCTGTAATGTTTGATCTACTAAAGGATATTGACTTTCAAATAAGAAGGTAGTTACAAAATTCTGAATCATACCTTCCTAATCTGTAGTGATGAGGCACAGTTCTGCTTGAAGATACCAGTTGATAGGGGTTGTGTCCAGCGTGTTAATGAATTTCTTCACCCACTGCTCTTGAGGAATGTTGTTCTAGGCTTCCTTGCAACTGCGCACATGGGCCTTCGGACAACTTTGACCTATGTACCTAACTTCACAGCCTTATACTTGCACTAAGAACTGTGCTGCCATCAAAGTATGACATTGTACCCAGTCTGTAATGTTGTTTTTGTGTGTCCCCCACCATCTTGTTGGTGTTGCTTTCAAGGCCTCATCCATTGCCAACAATCTTTGTTGTGTCAGTACAATTTCTTCAAAGTCCAACAAGAATTCTTCTAAATGATTCAAACCATCAAAGGTGGGTAAGTTACTTACTGTTGTGGCAATCCAATGAACTTCTCTGGTTAATCTAGCACATCTCCTTGTAGATACTTCATGCATTTTGTTATGCTAGTTCTCAAGTGCTTCTTCTGAGTCTGATGAACATGCATTGTCACTTCACCAGCTTAGGCTCTCATCCTCTATAGGATTAATGTAATCCTCCTGTCTCGCTATTAATTTGTATATGTTTTCAAGTTCACATGCGCGATCTTCTTCTCTGATGGGTTCTATGTATCGCTGACCTTCATCAGGATCTAAAGGTGAAATGACCCTAAGTCCATCTTCTTCAAATGTCATTCTTCTTTTCTTTAAATCAACCACAGTGGAATTATTGAAAGCCCAATCAATTCCTAACATCGCAGGGTAAGGACATCTATCATCAACTATCTCAATCACCTCGAAGTCTGCAAACGTCCTTACTCTGTCGATGTCCATAGGGAGATGTTCTAATCTTCCAAAGGGGCTTACAGCTTGTTGATTATCCATATTAAGCCTGATAGGGGAATAGATCAACTTAGGTTTTTCCATTAGTGCCTAGGTCTACTTCGGCATGACATTGACCTCCGACCCCAAGTCGAGGACCACATAATCTATATCATACTCTCCAATTTGAGCATTCAGGTGTAGTTCCTTATTTTTCCTTGTCCTTTTAGAGACTTGGTGTACTTCTCTATTCAGTAAGGGATCTATCTTTCCTAGCTCATACTGTCTGATTAAATTTTGTAGCTCATGTACATCGCTTTCATCCTAAATCAACTTAATACAAGTATATAAGAATTCCATGAGCTTGCTTACCTCTTTTCCTTCTTTTGGCAGAGCAGACTGATCGAATGCCAGAGGAATTCCATATTCTCTCACTTATGGTCATGTCTTCGATGAAGAAACTTGGTCTCTCCTAAATTCTTTTCTTTCCTCCTCAAACATTTGTTTTTCTTTCTTTGCATCAAAAGTTTGGGTCTTCTTTGAAGCTTTCCTGACTCCTGATTCTTCTATAGTCTTTCCCTGGGTCACTCTGTATTCTCCTGTAACGTTTCCTCCTCTAGTGATAACAATCAATCTAGGGTCCTCTCTGCGAGGTTCAGCGTATATCATTTGCGCTTGCGGTTTCTTCTAAGGTCCTCATCTCTCCTAAAGTTTGGCTAGTAGTACAGGACAATATTCGATAACATGTTTGAATGAACTACAGTAGATGCAAGTAGTATAGGGGTTCTGACAGTCCCTTGCTAAGTGTCCTGTTTGCACACAGTTGTAATAGATGATCTATTTTCGACCTTGACCCATACCTCCTCCTTGTCCTCTTCCTCTGAATCCACCACAAGGGTTGAAGTTTCCTCTTCCTGGAGAATTATACTGCATAGTGTTTCTTTCTTGCTGTACTTCACCTTGAAGTTTGTATATATCCCTTGACCTTTCATGCATGAGGTCATAAGCCCTACAATCCTGATCATCATGCCCCACGGACTTACAGAACATGAAATACAATTTTTTGGATGTCTGAACATATTTTTTCATGTAATAGCACTCACCATGGCAATGTCTATTTCTACATACCTCACACCAGGGTAGAGTGACTTGCTTCAAAGGGCTTAGAGCTCCAGAGGCCAAGTATTCATGAAATAGGGGATAGTGTTCCTTGTCAAGGCCTTCTGATTTGCATCTGGTACATCAAATGTCTTCTCTCTTATCTTTTCCCTTGTCTTTCTTCATGATATCTTCGACCTGCAGAGACAAACTAGTTAGCTGACTCAAGATTTGACTCATACCTGAGCTGGATTCTCCCATAGGGGCTAATTCTAGCTTCATGGAGATCTCCAACACCTCAGCCTTGTTATAGAAAGATTTGCCTCACCATTGCCATCTTGGATAGAGGGCCTTTTTCCATTTCCCTATGAAGACTTATCATCCCTTTTTGATGAATCCAGAGCTAAAAATATACATTTTTCCACATATACACTCCCTATTAGTTATGCAAGATGCGTATACACAAGATTCTCCACTACAGCCTGCGTACATCGGGATTTGTGACAGAAAATAAAAAAATGAGGTCGGGTTTCCATGTCACGACAGAATATCTCTGATCTTGGTCTTCCATATATTGGAAACATTCTGACTCGACCCTTTAGTTGCATCCTGGAGGCTATAAGAGCACAATTTCGAGCTATGGAAAAAAGGAGAAAGCATTCAACTTTGAGAGAAAAGTTACTCTGGAGAAATTACTTCATATTGAGTTTGCATCCTTTTGTCCCTCAAGTCTGAACACAGTGTTCATCCCCCAAGATCTTTCCCTATTGTTGAGAGGACCTCATTGCCTATTTCCTATGAGCTTTCCTTTGGTGGAGGATTGAAGTGGTGGAGACCCAGTTGGAAGGAACTTGGTTTCTTGGTTTCGAATCGTGCTGACACAGAATTCTGTAATGGTGTCACTTCTGCTGATCAATTATTAATAGAAATACTCCTTTCTTGTCCTATTGGTACCTTACAAATATATGATTATTATCCATGGGCGTGTTTGTAATGTTTATTAATGGATTATGCTATCTAACATGCTAACCCCTTTTATATTATCACTGTATACTTGCTATGCTTGTTTGTTGAGAACTTCTTGCAGGTATAAAGCTTTGGGTAAAAGTTCTCAACGATGGAACATCATCAAACATTGGATTGAGGTAGGCCTCTTACTTATATTGCACATTAGTCTATATAGCATATGTTGGAATTGAGTTGATTTCTGCAGTCATACCTGTCTGTTGTGGTTTACCCTTTGCCATAGAGAGTTTTTCCCTCGTAACAAAAATGGCAACTCCACTGGGGAGAGATCTTCCTTCTAAGGGTTGAAGTACTTTTTCTTCTTACATTGCTCTTTTTCTTTTGTGTTTTTTGTCGCATCATTGCTTGACAATTTTTGTTCACTCTGGGTCTGAGTTTTTAGCCTTTTGTCTTTACCTGGCCTTGTTTTAAATCATATATGCCCTTTTTGCCTTGATAGTCACGTATACACGCTTGTTGTCTCACTTTAAGAAGTGTATATACGCTCTGTTCTCTTGAACAGTCGCGTATACCACTTTCCCTTGCTTGTTTGCTTGGTTTAGTGACTTCTAGGTGGGTTTTGAAGATTACTAATCCTTCTTAGATCTTTGTAGTGCATGTTGAGATTATCTGGGATGATAGGAAACATGTTTGGAGTTGAATTTTTGGGCGTAGTATTTCTCTGTGTTTTCCATTTTTGATTTGTCCTTGTTCTCTGGGCTGTTTGCTTGGTTGCTTGGTATTTTGCTAGAGTTATTTCTTTTTTACAGTAGGTTTATATATCAGGTTTCTTATCTGTCCATGCATTTTCTTTTTTAGTATATTGAAAATACAAAAAAAAAAATAGGCATTTTTCATTGGTTGGCATTTTTGTCTTTGAACCTTTATCATTAGCTTAGTGCATTTAGCGAAAGATTGCATTTTACTTTTGAATTTCAGAGTTGAAATTGAAGACTGTACTATGTTTTTTAGCATATCATTCATTGAAAAGTTAAATATAGACTTTGCATTATATCCATATTTATTTTCTTGTAGAGTCATAACATCATGAGTTTCACCTCCATACCCTTTTGAGTAATGACGGCCAATAAAATTTATGCTTTAAACTAAAATTGATTAGTCATGATTTTATTTTTAGGGTGCACAAACTAGCCCAGGATTTAGTGCCTTAGAATAGGATTTTGTAAGTAAACGTCTCCAAGGAAATTAGATCAACATATGTGTCTGAGACAGGGAGTTGAGAAGTCCATCGTATAATTGGTAATATCAGGAGGCTCCACTCACACCAGAGTTAAGCACGAGGTCACGTGAAGTTTGTTGAAGGGATAACCCCTGGATACTCACCTAGCGTCAGAGATATTTCTGTGGATTTATTCATATTTGGGGATCTTGCTAGTGCCCATACCTCTATGAGAGGCAGTACTTTCAAGGTTTTGGGATTTGCTAACCTACCCATATGGTAATCCAGACTTAGGACTATTCACCTGTGCATCAATTATATAGTGGTTGATTAGTTGCTTGACTTAGGTATCTCATAGGTTACTTGCAGCGGTTATTCTGCTTGTATCTTGAGTCAGATAGGGGTCAGACAACACACAAACTTTATGGAAGATTACCTCTCCGAGAGAATCTAACCGACTGGTTGTTAAGCCTATGAGGGCACTTATAACTGATTCTGTTACCTCCAAAATTTAGTGGGGAGTCTCAAGTCCCTCTTGGACGAGGCATACCTTCTTTAGCGAGGGAGGCCACTCAGCCACTTTAGCCCGTTTGCATGCATATTGGCCGTTTGAATTTTTGGTATGCTCTTTGACTACTAGTTGGCCTTAGGATATATTTTTATTTTTTGGAAAGTCATAAGTCGTCATGGAGTTAGACCAGCTTCCTCGCCAGTCCCGTCGGTTGTTACAATTACCATCAGTTTTCGAGTTCTTGCCTTCTAAAAGGCATAGAGTTATCAAGAGTGGTACACACACATACACCTTTTAGACTTGTGGTACCATAAGGATGAGTACTGAGTCTAGTCTTCAGAATATTGGGAGTTCTTCAACTCCCATACCCACTATAGTTAATAGCACCTCTTCGACACCTGTAGCCACTATAGTTGCAATGGCAGAGGCTTATACGAGTACTATGGCTCGGCCTATAGTTAATGCTTCATCTCTTGCCTCGAACCCTTTTGGGGGTTTCAGCCACTCGCCGAGCTACAATGTTCAGACCATCCCCATGGATTCTAGTTCGTTTTCGTATGGTATGCCTAACTTTACTTCACAGTTTTCGACTGCCATCCCAACTACTGGCCCTAACACTAGATTTGGACTTGGGGGCACTACACCTCCTTACACTCCTTTCCCATTTGGTGGTTCTCATATTCCCCAAGAAAATCCTAATATAGGAAGTGTCCCTATTCTTAACCCCAGGTCTAATAATTCTACAGCTGGATGGAACAACTTAGCTGGCAGACAAGTTCCGCCCTATGTCCCTATCTCCTGGGTGCTGATTCCGACCAATACTTTTGGCATGACGAATCCACTTCAATTCTCTGGGTTCCCACTTGGAGGAGGTAAGTCTTACACTTTGGGCACTCCCCAACCTAGATCCAATCCAGATGGGGGAAATTTTAACAACCCTCAGCTTGGATCTAATCCAACCGGGGGAAATTTTCATAACCCTTATCAGAACATTCCTGCTGGAATGATGCCCAATCCATATTTTATGAATCAGCCCAGAGGAGGGCCTTATAATTCCGGACAAGGTTTTGGTCCGTCCACAACCCTGGATGGAATGTAGTTCCTAACGCATAGTCTTTCGCGGGAGGATGGGGTCAGATGTCACAACCCCGTCTCCCCTTTCTGGCCACACTTAATCTGCCATATTTATCTAAATTAATGAATGACTCGGTGAGTCATGATCCCACATGGCCCCCTGTCCCTACCAAAATTCCGTTAGACATTCCAAAGTTTGAAGGTAAGAATGGCGAGGACCCTGGTGATCACGTCACTACTTTTCACCTTTGGTGCTCATCGAATTCTTTGAATCATGATTCTATTAGATTACGATTGTTTTAGCACACTCTCATTGGAGTTGCGTCAAAATGGTACATTGAGATACCTAGGGGGACTTATGGGTCATTTCATCAGTTGGTGCTAGCCTTTCTCAACCACTTCCAACTGCCCATCTATTACGATGCTGGCCTTGAACTTTTCTTGACTTTACGCTAGGGTACCGACACTCACATCTCAGACCATATCTAGGAATGGCGTAGATGGAGGCGGTTGATTAAGATTCCTATACCCCTGTCCTTTCTTCTAGAATGGTTCCTAAAGTCTTTGCACGCTCCTATCTCAAAGGACGTTGCGACTTCCGGGGTCTTCAACAAGGAAGAAGCTATTTTTAGAGCCCATCAACTCGATCTGATATATGCTTAGTCTGGGATGTTATACCACCTTCTTCTAGATGCACCATGGCCAAATCGAGATCCTAGACAAAATAGCGGACCTCATGCCGATGGCATTGTAGGGTTCGCTAATGTAAAATCCACAGACTCAGCAACGAAGTCTGCCGGAGGACCAACTTCGTCTGGATCCTCCAAACCCACCCAGTCGACGGATGTACATTTCGTGCAATCCTTGAAGAACCCAAATGGTGACCAACAACTAGATGGGAACAAGAGGAAAGGTCGAAATAATCGTAAGGGTGGGAAGAATAATAATAAACCCCAAGGACAAAGACAATAATGGGAAACAAAATGATAATGTTGGAGAGGGAAAGAAAGAGAAACGTAAGGTGAAGTTTCCTTGTAAACTTTGTACCGATGACCACCTTACACACTTATGCCTCAAACTTGCGGAGGCTACGAGGCTCTTAAATCTACCGCCCATTATGCTAATGAATCCATTCCCACACAACCAACACTTAGCCTCAAGTTCTTCGAACACCGAAAATGCGCCTAGTGGAAGTCGAAACCCACCATTGCAAGATGGTGACCATTTTTGTATCAATATGGTCGATGTGAAAATTGATATAGCCACCCGCTCTCGATATTATAGCTCTTCAAAAGCTAGTACTAGACTAGAAGCTCCTCCACCCCCCCTGGAAACGAACTTACAGATTGAGAAACCAGAGCCACCATCTTATATTCCGAAAGGAGTACTCAAGCGCTCTACCCACAACCCTAATGCTAGAGACGCCCATAACTACTTCATCATGGAGGATCTGGGCCAAACCCCTTGTGCGATGTCATCTTTGGAGGTACTCCAGACGTGTCCATCACAGAGAAATGCCTTACTCTTTGCCTTAGGAGCTCTATAACCTAGTGGTTCGAACATTATCAAGTTTGATGTCACGGATGTGAAGCCTCGCTTACCCTACCATGTGGCTTTCCAAATCCACGTGGAGTATTCCAAGTATACTATCAAACGAGCGGTCATTGATGAAGGTGCTGCCACTTGCGTGATGTCCCTGGTCTGTTGGAAAGCTATCAGTTCTCCAATCCTTTCCAAGTCATCGAACATGTTGACTTCATTTGACGGTCATTCTTTTCGCCCTCATTGTATTCTCCCCGCCTTTCCGGTCCAGATAGGTGGGAAGACGGTAGAGGTGGAAGTAGAGGTAGTTGATGCACCTATCGATTATAACTTGTTACTAGGTCACAATTGGACCTATGATATGGCTGCTGTCGTATCGTCCGTCTTCTGCATGCTTTGTTTTCCTCATCAGGGGGAGATCGTGATGGTCGACCAGTTGTCCTTTGCGTACTCTAGTCCTAACACGTCTGTTGGACTGTCGATCCCAGTGATCGACAATTCTTAGCCGACAACTGAGAATATTGGTGTTGGAATGTATTCTTCCCTCATGGGTACTTTCGAATTCTCAGCACCGATTCATCATGTTTACGCCATGTCTAGTAGGCCTGCTTCAGCAGGGAGGTCCATTCCTTTCCGCACTTCCTATCTTAGTGATCCATGGACCCTACTTTCTTCGACTTCGTCGAGTGAAGGTAAGTCGCATGTTGGCATGGATATGCCACTATCAACATCAAAGATTGCATATCAAGCCATTCTTGACTCTTCTGCCGATCCCGATCCTGTTACCTCGCAGACGAACGAGGAGGATCCTGTGCTTAGGCCTGTATGGGCCACTTCATTATCTTTCTTGCATGATTTTGTAGATGAGACTTTTCCTTCAGACGAAGCCATCCTTGAAGCCATGAATGTTTCTAAGATATCTTGGGATGATATGCATCATCGATCTTATTTTCTCCCAAGTTTTGAGAGAATCAAGCAAGATGATTTTTGGTTTACCTTGAGTGAGATAGTCAGTCACGCCATAGTTCCACTTGATACGCATTGAATCAAATTGAATCAAATATGATGGCATCTGGAAAATTAAAAGCAAAGACTGAAAACGTAAACAAAGAGAATAGAAAATTTAAAGAACAAGCTGGACCTTCGGGATCAGGGAAATCTGCTGGGGATAGGATAGATGAAATGGCTAATATCATCCACCAACTCTCCAACAAAATTTCAAAAATGGAACTAGAGAAACCCAAAAGGGATATTTTTCCCAGGAAGGATTTCAGAAAAAACCCTGAGCCACAAGGACCAAATAGAACTGTAAAAAATGAAGATCAAAAAGTTCAAGCTCCTTTTAAAACCGAAGATTATATTGGAGAAGAGGACTTTGGTGGATTCGAACAGCTGGAAGAAGATATTGATTGTCTTGGTGACGATAACAAATATCCTTATTTGTCTAGGCATGATTATGAGGCATCGTTACTGAAAGAAAATAAATCAGAAGATGTAGTCACTACTGATACAACTGATGTTCACGTATATCAAAGTGTTGCAGATGACATCATCGCTGATTTGCAGGGAAGATATAACCTAAGGTCTAAAAATAA
>SNQJ01S0011410.1:44437-56579 GCA_010110895.2 Picea sitchensis
AGGATGTCAATGATTGATGGCTTTTCGGGTTATAACCAAATTGTTGTTTGTGAATCTGATAAAGAAAAGACTGCATTCACTACTCCTTGGGGTACTTTTATGTATGATAAAATGCCCTTTGGATTAATGAATGCAGGAGCTACCTTTCAACGAGCAATGGATATAGCCTTTGTTGGTGAAAGAGATAAGTTTGTTGTGATATATCTAGATGATCTTACTATGTTTTCAAAATCAGATGAAGATCACATTATTCATTTGAAGCAAACTTTTGAGAAATGTCGTAAGTATGGTCTTTCTTTAAATCCAAAAAAATCTCATTTTGCAATGAAGGAAGGCAAATTGCTAGTCCATATAGTGTCCCGAGACGGTATAAGAATTGATCCGAACAGAGTAGAGGCCATAGAAACATTGGCCATTCCTAGAAATGTTAAAGAAATTCAATCTTTTCTAGGAAAAATAAATTTTTTGAGAAGATTCGTGCCTAATTTTGCTGAAATTGTCAAACTGATCACAGATATGCTCAGAAAGAACAACGAAGTCAAGTGGACGACAGAAGCAAGGGCATCTTTTGATCATATTAAAAAATTTATAAGTGAAGCTCCAGTACTGGCTAGTCCAGACTACCTAAAAGAGTTTTTCATTTTTTCATTTTCTTCAGAACATACATTGGTTGTTGTTCTCCTACAAAAGAATGAAGAGGGTTATGAGCAACCCATCGCCTTTTTCAGTAAGATCCTCCGAGATGCTGAGCTGAAATACAACATAATGGAAAAACAAGCCTACGCCATGGTCAAAGCCCTGAAGGCTTTTAGAACGTACGTCTTACATTCAAAAATCATTGCATATGTCCCTACCAGCACTGTAAAAGATATTTTAGTGCAAGCTGACAGTGATGGTAAGAGGGGCAGATGGCTTGCGAAAATTCAGGAATTTGACTTAGAGGTCAAGCCAACTAAATTGGTGAAAGGACAGGGTTTAGCTAGGCTGCTAGCTGAATCTAATTTTCGAGCTCTGGGAATGAACAACGTTCAAGATGAAGAAGGATGGATATATATGAATGAGATCAATGATCAGATAATTGAAGACAAGATTGAAGACAAATTCATTGCATCTGAATGGTATAAAGATATAGTAACATATCTTTTAACCTTGAAATGTCCGGATGAATTGTCATCTTCCAAAGCCAGAACATTAAAATTACATGCAGTTAAATATTGCATCTCTGAGAAAAAGTTATACTGGAAAGACCCACTTGGTTTCATCTTAGTTTTCTTAGTTGAATCAGAGACAGAGGAAGTCATTAATTAGTTTCATGAAGGGGTCTGTGGAGGACATCATGCATGGAGAGCAACAGCATACAAAATTTTAAGGGTTGGTTATTATTGGCCCAAGCTGTTTCCTGATGTAAACGCTAAGGTAAGGGCTTGTAACCCTTGTTAGTTTTTCACTGGGAAACAGAAGTTACCTGCTATGCCGTTAGTTCCAGTTAAAACAGAAGCACCTTTCCAGCAATGGGGGCTTGATTTCATAGGTGAGATAAATCCACATTCAAGCGCCCAACATAGGTGGATTCTCACTGCCACAGATTACTTCACCAAGTGGGTGGAGGCCATTCCTACCAGGAAAGCCACTGACTCAGTGGTTACAGAATTTTTGGAAGAGAATATATTGGCCAGATTCGGATGTCCTAGAAAAATAGCAACAAATAATGCTCAAGCTTTTAAGTCAATGGAAATGATTAGTTTCTGTCAAAAATATAACATTGTCCTTGGACATTCTACAACATATTACCCACAAGGAAACGGATTGGCTGAATCTTCTAATAAGATTCTGATCAGCATAATCAAAAAAATCTTAAAGGAAAATAAGAAATCCTGGCACTTACATTTGAAGTATGCTTTATGGGCAAATCGAATAGGAACGAAGAAATCTATTGGTACCTCACCATTTCAGATGGTTTATGGTATGGATGTGGTATTACCCATAAACTTAGCACTTCTTGTAATGAAGTTGTGGCGGGATGAAAAATAAGAGCCAAATCCTCTGACCAGAAGAATAAACCAATTAATTGAAGTTCAGCAGCACAGAGATGTAATAGATGAAAAACTACAGAAATATCAGGATAATATGAAGCTATTGTTTGTCTGCAAGGCTAAGAACAGAAACTTTCTTCCAGGAGATTTAGTTCTAAGGTGGGACGCCCGAAAGGAAGATTCCGGTAAAAACGATAAATTTGATCACATCTGGTATGGACCTTTTAAAATCTCATCTTCTGAAGGTAACAACTCTTTTCTACTAGAAAATTTAGATGGTAAGATTCTAAACGCTCCTGTTAATGCACGTTTCTTAAAGCATTACATGGAATAAAAATAAATAAAATAAAATAAAATAATAAAATAAAATAAAATAAAGGTGTATATACAAGTCTCTTTCTCAAATGATTAAAAAAGTAAAAAATTTTAATATGTCAAAAAATAAAATTTTGTAAAAGCATAAAAAATATAAACAAAACAATTTTGTATTTTCGAGATAGTTTCTGCCTGAGCAGTCGGCCAGAAGCCTGTCTAATCTTCGTATCTTCGAAGACATAAGACTGAATGCCCTGCTTTCCTGTGCAGTTATATCTTGAATCTTTAAATATATACTTTCTGCGTATTGTACACATGAGTTCAACAATTCTATATAAGACTATTTTGAAATAAAACTTAGTTATTGAGCTATGTGCCCGAAAGATTAAAGGAACTTTGTATTAAATTGAAAATTTATCAAACAATTGAGTTCAGATAGGTCAATATCCGTCTTTCTTTCTCTGACTAAAATGGTTAAGTTTGAGATTAAATCTATATATCTTAAGTTGTTTAACAGTTTGTCTGAACTTTTTAGCTTGCTCAAAAGAAGATCCCTTGAAAATGTTTTCCCTTTTTCTCTACTGACTTAGGAAGTTTTGAAGGTTGAGAAACATTGACCTAGAATAATCAAAACAAGTGGACAGACTTTGATTATAAAATTATACACAGATCACCAACCCTGATATTAAGTATCACTGATTGCCCCCGCTTCATAATTCTGAGCTAAATATAAGACAGATGGTGAAAGGAAATTCATAACTGATTTCCCCCATCTAGTCATACAGACGATGAAAGGAAATTCATTTAAATGATTGTCCGCGTATGAAAATATAAAATAGATAACTTCACCGGGGTACTGAACAGGCCTGCTGGCAGTGAAGCAATGTCTGAAAAATAAAATTAGTGCTCGAAGCGGTGAAAGGAAATTCAGTAAAAAGGGACAGATAACTTCACCGGGGTACTGAACAGGCTTGCTGGCAGTGAAGCAATGTCTGAGGTATCTGTAAGGGTGTCACACTTATCTATAATCTATTCTAGTTATCATTGTTTCGAAAGCTGGATATTCGTCTTAAGTCAAATGGAGCTTCCCAGTTTTAAAATTGATGAATTCTGTTTCGATTGACGCAAGCTGGAATATTCAATAATCTATTGAGCTTCTAAAGATTGTTCTAAAACATCTCAATTCTAACTCAATTTTGGGATGAGAAGGAAAATTTGGAAGAAGACCAAAACTGAATTTCAACAAATGATAAGTTTTGAAAAAAAATTTAGAGACTGTTCGTGATTCTCTTTTCTTATGTTTGAACAGTTTCTCAGCGATAAACTTTTGACCCCATTACCCAATGTAGGCACTGAGTCTGCATGTTCTCCTCGTCCTGCAAGGAGACGAGGTCCCAGTTGGAGCCTATGTTGAAACAGACCTTAAATTTTTAATCTTAAAGATAAAAAATTATCGTATCTTTGAGACTTTACATCATACAAATTTTCAAAAAGCCAAAATTCATATTCACTGAAGTCACAATGCCTTTTTGGTCCGTTGTTTGAATAAAGAATAATCAAGAACTTGAGTAAATATAAGTTTTCCAATACCTTTCGAAATAATGTTTTAAAACGGACATTGATTCAAAACTTAAGGTATATTCATTTACATCGGGAAATTGGGATTCGGAGTTTTGAATGAACAAATGTTCAACACAAATCAAATAGCGAAACCCCGATTTCCAATATTCCGATGCATTAATCCTTAATTAAAAACATCTTTTACTTAAATTCGTTTTAAAAGGGTTTTAAAACTTTAAGTTAATCATATCGGGGAATCGCGTTTCGCGATTTTGCAATAACAAATAAACTTAACATCGTTTTCTCTGATTTCCCGATCCCCGATCGTAATTAATTCTTAAGTAAGGTTTGACAGTAATCTAATTGCTGTTAAGTATGATTAAGAGAAACTAATCATATCGGGAAATCGCAATTCGCGATTCTGCGAACATAAATTTTCATCTCATCAAATATCTCGATTTCCCGATCCCCGATTTCCCGATTTCCGAGCTCTTAATTAATGAAACCCCAAAAAGGTAATCTGGATTAATTAAGATAATAAAATGCTTAACTTAAATAATATATCACGATTTCGGCGATCGGTGTTCTGTGATCACTTATTTTCTTGACATTGAAAGTTCTGAAACCCCGATGAGAGTGTTTTCAAACTTTAATTAAAATTAACACTAATTAATCATTCTCAGAAACAAGGTTTAAAGTTTAAAACTTTTAATAAATGAGCTGTATACGGCAGGTTTCTATTATATTCGAAAATATTGGAAAATGTCAAGTACAAACATTAAAAGCAATTTATCGGTAATATCTTTGCATTTATTTCATAATAGATGAACATATCTCGAGGATTTTACGATATATTCAAAATAAGTTTTGAAACATTTACATCGTTTTGAAGATGAATTCTGCTCTGCTACAGGAATCCAAGTAAACACAAAGTGTATCCTCTTCTTTGAGCTACTGCACCAGTGGCATTCTTGTTAGCTTCGGAACCTTGCTGTTGAGATACTAAACACAGAACTAGTGAGCATATAGTTATGGTGCCCAAAAAAGATTCAAAGAAAGGCGAAGAACAACTGAAAGGCGATATCATCTCAGATACTACTGCAGCTAGAGTAATACACAATACTAAATCATGGGCTACAATTGCAGAAAAAATGGAAAAAGAACTCTCATATTCGGATGATGATGAGGAAAATCATCTCCTAGATATCGCCAACACTGGTCTTCATAAAGTTGTTGCACGCCCGAGACTGGTTTCATATACATATATGGTTATCTGGGCATTGGATAAGGTATACATTCCAACAAGGAACATACTGAACGAGCAAGGAGAGGTCATCGGCTCATTTAGGCCCGAACATATCCAAGTAATGTATAAATTATCACCCAATCATAGGTATACTTTAAATTCTGAATTTTTAGCCGCATTTCAACAAAAAGAATGCGTTGATGGAGGCCAATCATACCCGGACATGATAAAAGAGTGGGTCAGAGACAAAAACAAATTTAGGGCCAATGCATAGGAGATATATGCCACTGCTTCATTGAATGATTATATGAGATATTTAGTAATGATGTTATGCAGACTATATGGAAAAAAGGATTCTAACCACTTTAGTGCAGAATGGACGCCCTTATTAGAAAAGGTTTCAGAGGGGCGTAGCTTCAATTGGCACAAGATTTTGTCAGACAACATCACCACAGAGGTTACAAACTACAAGGCAGCTAGGGCAAAAGGACAGCCAGTGGCCTTTTACATGTCAGCCTATATAATGGATGATATCTGTTTTAGGACTCCGTTCCCTTTGATGAATTGGAGTTGGGACCCTTCCTGTGCAGAACCTATCCATAAGTATCATTCGTCTTTATGGGAAGACAATGCCAAAGATAATTTTTATGAGGTATGTCATTATGTCATAATTCCTCTACACAGAATGTTCTTCGGATGTGAACCTCCTCGGATTTCACATACCATTATAGAAAATCTTAAGATAGTTGTTGATTGGTTCATTGAAGAGCATTTCTCATATGTTAGGGTTTATGGATGTTATATCCCACCACATGCGCTCCCAAAAATACTTCTAGATAGGCTAATTTGCAGAGAAGTAGCTTATCAGTTAGTAAATGGCGGTATCAGACTTGAATTAAAAGCTCAACAAAAAAATTCATGGCCGCATTTTCCTGTTTACTTAGGAAAATTTGCCTTATTAAATTTTGGTCATTCTAAGGCAGAAGCAGAATCATTGAGTGAAGTAAAACTAGTGGATATAGAACACAGGAAACATGATCCATATCAAATTATTAATTGACATGTTGCACAATGTGGGTTAAAAGCATATGAACATGAGGAGTCATTTTATGACGATGTTTTCAGAAATGTTAAGTCATATGATGAAGTTCAGAGTAGAGTACAGACCTTGTCACCTGATGCATAGGTGGGGTTTTCATCCTTCCAAAGAAACATAAGACAGTGTCTGCCTAATATTTTGCAGGGAGAAATATCGACATCAGAGCATGTGCCAGAAACCATTCCTCCTGGTTTTGAGACCATCATTCAATATGATGCAAGTGGTAAAGATAAATCAAAAGATTCTGAGGCACCCCCTCAGAATACAGAGGACTCTCAGGTCAAATAAGCACACACAGAAAAGGGAAAAGGAGTACAGACAAACCCAATAGACCTCGATGACATTCCAAAAACAGTCGAGGGAACAACTTCAAAAGAATTGGGTAGTCCTATTACAACATTAACCCCGCTTCAGGCAACTTTTGGGAATCCTCACGAAGGAGTTCTGTATGTGAGTGATTTAGAACCAATTAGCAGAGATGAAATTCCTTCATCAGACTATTTTTTCAGCAAGAAACGCAGAGTTGTGTTGAAGCAGGAATCACACCCTACAGGTGAAAGAACAGTTAAAAAGAATAAAATCATTATTGACGGAAAGAAGCTAAAAGAAAGCGAATTCGCTACAGAGTTAGCAGGGACTATGGGGGCCATAGCATCGGAAAATATATACTCTATAGGAAATTTGATCATTATGATTGAACAGAAAGATCAGGAAATTACACAGTTACAGGGCTGATTGAAATAAAATGAAAAGACGATTGGATGGGGAATAAAAAAGGGCCTTGAGCAAGCCAGGCTCAAAGATATCTAGGAGATTCAAAAGTTAAATTAAAATTTAACTGAAGCAAAATATATGATTCAAACTACCCAAGAACAAGTGCTGGCACTGAGCAATGAAAATAAATCGCTGCAAGACAAGATCGTTTCAATTTCTAACCAAGTAATTGGAATAGATCAATTTAAGACTAAAGAAGTTGAGAGATATGCTAATATCCAGCAGGAACAACAAAGGGTATTTTTCAATCTGGAAACCATCCAGGACTATTTTCATGAATCTAAAAGATCCTTGGACGTGGCCGTGTTGAAAGAAATGGAAGCTAAAGAGGTAAGGAATTCTTTCCAAAAGATACTCACTGCTTTACAGGAGGAGGAAATTGGATAGTCACAAAGGTTGTCTATTTCAGAGCAGTTGAAAGGAGATGTGATGTTAAAAGTATGGGAATCAAAGCTGGAAGGATATAAAGGAATAACTGAAGAAGTTATTAATGATTGTCAAAGAATCTTTGGTTCTATTCAAAAAGATTCAATACAGGACGAAACCGATGGCTTATCTGAGCCATTAGGAGAAATCAACATCAATTGTCATCAACTGAAGATAAGAGAGGAACTTGAAGAAAAGAAAATGGAGATCTCAAATGTCAAAACAGTCAACATTTCATAAATCGAGAAGTGGATGATCGACCCCAGTTCGAGATTAGAGAAAATCAAATCTACAGAGAAGGCAATTGCAAACCAGTTGCCAGAATTATAGAGAAGCTTTTTCTCTCTTGAAGAAAACGAGATACCCGAGGCTCCCAAGTCTTTGGTGAACTTTTTAGAAAGACATATTCAAACAACTGAAGCAGATAAAGAAAGCTTTTCTACTCAGAGTTAAAACTTTGTAAATTTTTCTATTTTTAGTATTTTGTAATAAATTATAAACGGTTGACACTAGTCAATTGCAACCGAAAGATTAGGGAGTTGGTTAGTTACCAACAGAAATTTTGGACAAGAATGTATAAATATAATTTCTTGAGGCTGAAACAAGGCTTCAGAAATTTTGGGAAAAAGACAATTTTGTATGACCAGCTTTAAAGTTTATCAGAATATCATTCACAACAAGATTCTGAATCTTGTCATTCAGTGACTATGTTTCTGCCTTTCTCTAGTTTCATTTGTTAAATTTTCTTCTTAATGTGTATTTCTAACAAGTGAATCAGTTTGGAATTATATACAATTATTGTTTATAGTATCAGATTGGTTTGGATGTTGAATGCGTTGCAGTTTTTCCTCTGGAATTATTTCAATAATTTTAAGACCTGCAACCTTCTGTTCCTTAATATTTTCTTTTTTTAGAAAACCCGTGTCCCTTTCTTCATTGTAATGGAAATATAAGATTCTTTCTTGATTAAAGCCTTATATTTCTTTGTGTCATGTTTCATTGTTTAAAATTTCATAATTGTCACTGAACCAGGAAACGGCCTTGGTTGTGTTTTCATTTTCTGATTTAAGTTTTAAAGTTGTTTTATCAACATCTCACCTGAACGTCTGAAGTAACAAATCCATAAAAAACCCCTTTTCACAAACATACAAAATTTCAGTCACCCATGACAGTCCCTAATGCAAGACAACCAAACATAGAACCCAGTTTATAGGATCAAACCAGCATTGCATTGAACCTATTTAACATCATCTTACAAACTGCAACAAATAGAACCGAGTTAGAACGATCATGGGCAGCGATTGAACACGACATAACCATCCAGGAACAAAGGGAAGAAAGACAGAGACAGCTGAGAAACTGACTTTGATCTAGTTTTCTTTGTTACATTGTTTTAAAAAGTACTATTATATTTGTATGCCTAGACGGTGTGTTTTATAGCCTTAAAACACAAACTCTGGAACAACAGAATACTTCTTCCCTAGACTGATGCAAATGTATCATCTAGTTGATCCTTCTCTGTGAGTCATTTAGCTTGGCTTGTACATCTTGAAGCAACTTCATGAAAGGGACTCCTAAGGAAGTGGGGAAAACTGCTTTTGTGCCACAGACCAGCTGATATGGTGACATACCAATTGACCTTTTGGTGGTCAGTCTGTCAGCCCATAATGCGAACACCAACTTGTTATACCATGATTTCTTGTTTTCCTGCAACGTCTTCTTGATGATGTTTACCAAGGTTTTGTTTGAATATTCTGCCAGCCCATTCCCCTGAGGGTAGTAAGCTATGGAATGTCCCAAACCAATGTGATACTGGTTACAGAAGTCTATGAGTTTCTTCGATCAAAAATCAACTGCATTATCAGCTATAACCTTTCTAGGACATCCAAAGCGAAACAAAATATTATTTTCAAGGAATTTGATAGTAACAAAATCAGTGGCTTGCCTGCTTGGTACTGCTTCGATCCATTTTGTAAAATAATCTGTGGCAGTAAGAATCCACCTGTACTAGCCTAAAGAAGGGGGGTGTATTTCTCTAATGAATTAAAATCCCCATTGTTGGAAAGGGGCTTAAACTGAGATCGGTTTCAGGGGGAGAGGAAGGAGTTTCCTTTTGCCTTCAAATAGCTGACATTGATGACATGAAGTCATTGTATGATGTACATTAGCGAATAGGGTGGGACAATAAAATCTAGCTTTGAGGATTTTGTTGGCTATGACCTTCTAGTCCAGATGGCCACCACATTCTCCTACATGAAATTCTTGTAGCACTTTGTCATCTTCATCTTTCAATAAACAATTTAACAGAATACCTCTAGGATCTTCCCAATACAGATTGCCTTCTAGAATGCAAAATTTCAATGCTTTCAACTTCAGAAACCTAGATTTAGTCTTAGTCAAACCAAGGGGAGCTTGTAAATTATGCAAAACAAATATTAGGTCTGTGTACCATAAAGAGTTGAGAAATACCTCTCTCACGCTTGGAGTCTCCATCTCGCCCTGTTCATCTGTTGTAGCTAAGAAATTAATGTCAAGAGCATGGAAATTTGATTCAGCCATTAATTTTGCTAGGCCTTAACCTTTAATTAGTTTCGTAGGCTTAATCTTTATGTCATATTATAAAATGATAGCAATCCATTTTCCTCTTCTTCCATTCGGATTGTCCTGGGTCAAAATGTCTTTTACTACCGCATTTGGAACATATACAATGGTGTGGGAATGGAGAATGTAGACCCTAAAATATTTTATGGCTTTTACCAAGGAAAAATCTTGTTTCTCCATTATCTTGTAATTCAAAGTAGCATCTCTTAACGCTTTACTGAAAAAAGCTATGGGTTGTTCATACCCTTTGTTGTTCTTCTGTAGTAATACCGCTGCAATGGTATGTTCAGACGTGAAAGAAAAAATATAGAAATCCTTGGTAAAATCAGGACTGATCAAAATGGGGGCCTCTGTGAGTGCTTGTTTTACTTGTTCGAAAGACTGCCTGGACTCGGTGTCCCATTTTATTTTTACATCCTTTTTTAACATATTTGTAATGTTTCTGAGGAGCTCTGCCATATTGGGTATGAATCTTCGTAGAAAATTTATTTTTCCGATAAAAGAATGTAATTCTTTGATGTTTCTTGGGTGTTCTAATTTTTGTATGGCGTCGATTCTGCTGGGGTCTATTTTGATTCTGTCCTTGGAGATTATGGTTCTTCTGGGGTAATTCTCTTCCAAAGTGATGATCAACTCTCTTTCCAAGTCAACCAAAGCTTCTTCATCATTATTGTTATCACTGAAATTTCGTCCGCACATGGCGACAAGAACTCCGCATCGTCAAAACAGGGATGAAGCTATTCATGGCACTGAATCACATTCACAACATTGAAAAAGGGTCAAAAACTATATCAAGTGACCAAAAATTGAAGGGCGCTTTACAGAATTTGGGTGCGCACACATATGCACGTAACAACAACGTACAATGCGCGCATGTGCGCACGATGCGCAGTTGTTGGGCGAAAAACCCGTGCACCTGCTAAACGGCGCATTTATTGAAATTGGTCGGCCTCCCAACCACTAATGGATCAGCTCCCAAGTCGATTTGACACCAAATCCGAGCTCAATCCGCATGGTGGGTTGGTCAAAGACCTAATTGAGCCCTAAAGAGCCCCTTTTCACACTCCAAAGAGGTTACATTATCACCCAATGCTAGGCTATAAAAAGCCATGAATAACCATCACTTTCTCAATGAATTCTATGTATTGTTATGCTGCTAAGATTGCTAAGGACCCATTCTTTGGCAATAAACATAACCAACACCATTTCATAGGGCTTTCCACCTCTCCCTTGAGTGGATAATCTTGGAGTTCTTTCGCCCACATTTTCATCTTTTCATTGTAAGGAGAGCAAGCTTGTGAGGGCCTCAAGAGCCTTCCATTGGAGAAAGAAGGGACCCAAGTCCCCTTTCTTCATTATGCATTTGGATTTCATCAATAGATCAGCTTATACATTGGTGATATTGTTCCATTTTTATTTATTTTTCATTTTTTTTTATATGCTCATAGTTGTAGTTAGTTTTAGTTTAATTCTTGTTTATTATCTTTGTTTTATTTCTCTAACCCTTTCCACCACAGCTGTCGTGCTCTGCAGAACCCAACAGGGCATGTAAGCACTCTTTATTTGCTCACCTAGTAACGAATTGGGTGCAAAACGATTGGCAACCGTACTGGGGAGTTTGGTATCAATTCCTCCCTCATTTGGGTTCATTTTTCTTTCCTTTTGATTTTATTAACTTACAGGTTCACAAACCGGCCTCAGTCGACCTGCTAACCAATCAATTCACCAGAAGATTGGGAGAAATCCATCCGGATTTTTCTTCTCGATTTTTTGTCACAGGCGCACGGTTATTCCACCCCACAGGCACGCATCGTCCACGCATGCGCCTGTGCAACATTTTCTCTCTGCGCGCATGCGCTTTCTACCTCAATTCATACAGTGCCCGTGCGCTTTGTGCACCTGTGTATGCACTGTGTGGCGTGCATGTGATCTGAATTTGACATTCTAAGCTCTTGGATGTGGGGAAAAATCACTTTCCTTCTTAAGAATGATGATATGCATGCTCTAAATACTGCACCACTTAGACCCCTCAACTTATAAAGGGGATAATCAAACAAACATAGGCACTTAGGTGGATAAAAATCATTT
>SNQJ01S0011410.1:73614-94204 GCA_010110895.2 Picea sitchensis
GCAACTTTTTTCCTCAGGAAAAGTTCTTCTTCCTTCTCTCTTCAGGAACTCAGGCCACTGTGACCCCTCTAAAAGAAATAGATAGGTTTACATCATTAACGATCATAGGGATGACGAAAATAATGTGTAACAGTGGTTCTATGTATTCTGCATCTTTGAGTGGTTGTTTATACGATGTCATATTCATTGATGATTTCTCTCGGAAGTCTTGGATTTTATTCATGAAGACCAAAGGACATTTCTTTGTTTGGTTCCAAGAGTTCAAATCTCTTGTGGAGAACTAGACTAGGAGGAAAATCAGAGTTCTGAGGACAGAAAATGGGTGTGAGTATACCTCTAAGGAGTTTAATGACTTCTTTGGAGGAGAGGGAATCAAGAGAGAATTGACTTTTCCTTAAAACCCACAGCAGAATGGGGTTTCTGAGAGGAAGAACAGGGCCATAGTTGGGGCTATGAGAGCCATGTTGCATGATCATGGGATGCCACTTTTTCTTTGGGCCGAGGCATGTTATACTGTACTTTATCTGCAGAACAAGAGTCCACACAAAGCATTGGCGGTCAACACTCATGAGGAGGATTTCTCTAGGAAGAAGCTTGATGTTGGGAACTTTAGGAGTTTTGGGTGCCTTACATATTCACATGTCCCTTCCGAGAAGAGGAAAAAGCTAGAACCTACGATGAAGAAGGGGATATTTGTTGGGTATGATGAGACTTCAAAGGATTTCCACATATATATCTCTTCCTTGAGGAAGACAATTTTGAGAAGGGATGTGAGATTTGAGGAGGATGGAGCCTTTAGGAAGTCACAAGGGATTGAGAGGGGTGAGGATTCATCACCTTAGATTTAGGTGAGTCTACAACAGACCTCAGTGACACAGACTTAAGGTCCACCAGCATCGGTGACGACTGGACCACAAGTTACAGGGCCAAAAATGTCAGGATCACAAGTTACTGTTCCATAGGTTTCATGATCAAGTTCTCCAAATTCTACTTAAGTTTCATAGTCTTCAAGTGATGGGGTTGAGTAGGGACAGTCCCCTCCATGGGACACTACTTCAGAGAGGAGGAATCCCAAGTGGCTTCAGTAAAATTTGAGGGAGGCATAGGGTTCAGTGGGGAATCCCAGGCAGGTTGTGAGGGAGAGTAAACCTCCTGAGAGATTTTGTAGCTACATTGCGATGGTGAGAAGAACCAGGGAGTCTGAGCCTTCCACTTTTGAGGAGGCTACTGGCAAATATGTTTGGAGAGATTCCATGATGGAAGAGTACAGTTCCATAATGAAGAATGATGTTTGGGAGATTGTTCGTAGACCTAAGGGGAAGTCATTGGTGACTTCCAAGTGGATCTACAAACTCAAGTATGTTGTAGATGACAACATTGAGAAGTACAAAGATCGCTTTGTGGCTCGGGGGTTCAAACAGGTTGAGGGAGTTGACTATTATGAGACCTTCGCTCCAATTTCTAGATATAATTTGTTCAAGGAAGTGATCTCAATTGCAACAGAGATGGGTTGGAAGATCCATCATATGGATGTGAAGACCACATTTATGAATGGTATCATCCAGGAGGAGGTGTACATTGAATATCCATTGGGATTTGAGGTGCATGGGAGAGAGTCTCATGTGTGCATACTGAAGAAGTCATTGTATGGGTTGAAACAATATCCCAGAGCTTGGTATTCTAGGATTGATGCCTACTTGGAACAGTTGGGATTTGAGATGAGTGAGGTATATCCCAACCTATACTTCATTGTGGTTGGTGAGGATCCTCTCATACTCTTTCTATATGTGGATTATATCTTCATTACAAGGACTAAGAGACTCATTACTAGATGCAAGGAGAGACTTTATTTATAGTTCGAGATGACAGATATTGGACTGATGCATTATTTTTTGGGATTGGAGGTTTAGGCAGGAGCCTAGACACATCTTCTTGAGACAGGGGAAGTATGCTTGTGACATTCTGAGGATATTCTAGATGGTGGATTGTAGGCCCATGACCACACCCATGATTACTAATTAGAAGAAGCTTCATGCTTCTGATTCACAGTTGGTTGATCCCACTTTATATCATCAGTTGATCGGTTCATTGATGTATTTGGTCAACACCAGACTAGATATTTGTTTTGTTGTCAACACTCTTAGTCAATTCATGGTGGATCCTAGGAGAGTTCTTTGGGTGGTAGAAAAAAATGTGCTCAAGTATCGTTGTGGTATAATGGATTATGGTCTAGACTATCTGAGAGGGGATGGAGTTCGATTAGTGGGCTACACAGATTTAGATTGGCTAGGATGTGTTAGTGACATGAAGAGTAATTATGGATGTTGTTTCGGATTGGGCTCAGTAGTGGAGTCTTGGTTCAGTCAGAAGAAAAATTTAGTGGATTTTAGTTCTGTAGAGGCTGAGTATATGGCTACCAGTTGTGAGGCCCTTTGGCTTCGCAAGTTGCTGGTGGGATTATTTGGTGTGTAGTTGAGGCCCACTATGATTTACTGTGACAATCATAGTTGTATTAAGCTCTTTGAGAACCCAGTTTTTCACGATAGGTCTAAGCACATTGAGATTCGATATCACTTCATCTGAGATTATGTTCATAGAAGAGATGTTGAGCTACAGTACATATCTACAGATGAGCAGGTTGCAGACATACTCACCAAATCCTTGGGCAAAGACAAGTTTGTATTATTTAGGGACAAGCTTGGAGTGGTGAGTAACACTTTCCTCGGTAAAAAGGAGTGTTAAAATAATTAAAAATTACCTAAGCAAGTCTTTCTCATCACCTAGGAGCCTAAGGGGTGAGAAAGTGCCTAATGTGGACCCTAGTCATTTAATTTATGAGAGATAAATTAAAAGGTGACTTCATGATTTAAGTAAAGCGGCTGAGTGAATGGACACTCAATCTCATCCACTCATATAATCCAATATCCATCGTTGGATTGTGAAACACTTCACCTACCTTCATTGAGTCAATTACGGTTGGAGGGTGCGACCATTGTTGGGTTGTTCATGAATTTTGAGAGAGAGAGAGGAGGTTGAGCTTGAGGAAAGCGAGACAATTTGCAGAGTTGGAAGCATGTTTTTCAAGGCAGTAAGCTAGAAAAAAAATCAAGGTTAAGGTACAATAGAGTGATTGGGCCATATTGTACGTATTTTTGGGAGTCTCTATTGTTGATTTTTGGCACAGTTTTCGAGGCAAGGTACAACAACTTCATTGAGATCGTACGGTACAAATTTTGGGAGTCTGTATAATTGTAAAAGAGGATAGTTCATACAGCAGAGAGACAACACACATTTCAAGGCAGTGTGGCACTATTTTCGAGGTTCATTTATCGAAAAAAATTATGTACAATAAACCCAGAAAAATGAGCACAATTTTTTAAACAGTCCATACATCATTTAATGTTGTCACAGTCGTACAATAGTATAGATTTCTGGAACAGAAAACGAGGAGCAGTTTGGGGCTGTTCTGAAGGATTTTTTCTCAAGAAATTTCTGAGATAAGTTTGTGAACTATGTTGATGATAAGATTGTTGTAAAACATTTTTTCTCTGAAGCTGTAAATAATAAAAATCACTCTCTCACAGGTTTTCCCCTTGTGGGTTTTTCCAGGGTCACTGTTAGACCAAAAATCTCTGTGCAAATATTTTTCTGAATATTGTGTTGCTGATATATTTTCTTTTTCATTATATGTTGTTTATAATCATCATGTTTCAATTATGAAAATTATGTTTATTTGTTGAGCATTTATGACTGTCATAAATCTGGCTTTTGGGTATTAAACATTGATAAAAATCAGCGAGACTTGAAAGTGGGTGGGGTCTAAAATTTTACACTATTGAACTTAGGGATTGCAAATGAAATCAGCCATGACCCATTCCACACTTAAAAGAAACCCAATTTTCCACTATTCTGCCTCATCTTCCATATGAAATGACATGCAATAAGGGCGACTATTTGGAATATATTATGCCATTTTCATTGTGAATTTTCCTACAAGAACTTTCATTTATCCATCTTTGTCAACTCCTTCCATTTCCAACAAAAGCTGGTGGGAATAAATCACTTGTCCCTTTGACGTGACTACTCTAAACTTCATTGGATGTCCATTCCATAGACTGTTGTTCTCTTTAAATTTAAGCACAAACAACACCTTATATATCCAAGAAGCAAACATTTAATAGTTTCGCAAGAACATCGGATCTGGAGTGGTATCGATGAATCAAACGCCAATATCATTTGACGCCATTCCAAGTGATGTCTAATTTTCTTGCAGATACCATGTAGAAAATTTTCATTGTGGATCGCTCCAACAAAAATATTTGTCTTCCCTCGTCTATAAGAATTGGCTAGCACATGCGAAAGTAGAGTTATCGCTTTGAATTGAACAGACTGAAGGTAATGACATTGAATCTAATCTGGTAGCATTGTGGAAACATACTATGATGATACCTTACAACTACATTTTCTCTAATGCAGAAAGAAAAAAATGGCATAGTCTCTTCAAGCAGATTTAAAGATTCCACAATATGGTGTTAGAGTTTTCTACCATGAGGATTGTAGACTTTCACACACAACAGAGAAATATGCCTGATATCCAATAAGCAACAAATCAAACTGAAAGAGATTGCATCCTTAGCAGGTGGAGATCGCCTTATTTCTTTTGAGGATTTCCTAATGAATTTCTCATTGCAATAACCAACAGATATGAGAGCTGAGAGTCTGCTCAACTAGATTTGATTTAGGAAGAACAATTGTAGTGCTTTTGGAGCACACAACATGGAGAGAACCAATGATTCAAGATTTAAGAGAAATCAATGGATCAAAGCAATTTTCAATTCAACCCACGAGTTGAGTCTCTTCCATCGGTATGTAGAATTCTCCTTTTATATATCAATTGGAGGCTTCTCCACATCAACATAATTCTCCTCACGTAGCACAATGGATAAAATATAATAAGAATACACAGAAAAACTCTAGAAATTCAACACTCTTTCCTAAACTACCAACTATGCTATCCTATAGAAATTACATATCACATATTTTTTGTTTTTCATGGGCTCTCCTATGAGGGAGATACACCCAGAGAAACCTACTTTGATACCAAAATGGAAAAGAAAATTACACACAAAAAATATAGTTTTTTTTATTAAATCACACACATATTTATACAATAATTTTTTCCTTAATATGATAACAAATTCATGAGGGAATCTCTCAACCACACACACATAAATAGGATTTGATAGTTGGAGAATATCTCCCACAACTAACTAGATCTAGCAAATCCAAACCAATCTCAAATATAAGCATTAATTCTAACAGACTCATAGCTTATTATCTACAAATTTATTCAAAATGTAGAATTGACTCAAATTTTTGTTAAGAACTGAATAGATCTACAAATATAATCACCACAAATCTTGAATAAAAATAGATCCACAAAGTAAGATAGAGAAACCACACTTTATTATTATCAAACCCTTGAAATTTGGGGCAACACCATACAATGGATCCTATTATGAAGGGATCCTCTAAATCCACTTACCTCTTTGGGGGGCATTTTCTTATTGAGATACAACTCACAATATAATAATTCTCTTCATGTCTCATTGATTTGAACCTTTATATGAATTACTTTACCATCACCTAGAACATTCTAGAGGGAGCAATCTTCTAGAGTCCTCTTACATTTATTATATCTAATTACCCATTTATTATATCTAACTACCATAGTGAAGAGCTTTTATTTAATAATATGGTGGACCTATTCCTGTAAATTGAATGGCCTCCACTATTATCACTATGGAGCCTACATACTACCTCTCCTAGGTACATTGCATTCCATCCCCCTTATGAAGCGTTGTCTTCAATGCTTGATTTACAACTCCTTCTCACTTGAGGGTCCCGTGGAGAAGTGTGGACCATAGTGTTGAAGTAGACTAGAGAACTAGGGTCCCATTGAGAAATGGAAGCCAGCATGCTGAAGTAGTCCAACATGGAAATTTGTAAACCCGAGGGGTCCCATGTCCAAGTGCTCATGTGAACTCCACCACGGAATATAGAGCACCCAATAACCAGAAAATGATGCTCTCATCGTGCCTTTCATGTGGATCCAAATAAGAATATCCGTCCACATAGTGGGAAAGGGTCAGACGAATATGGAAGGAACAATACCATTATAAAATATGCTTGTTTGGATGTTGGTAATCATAGCTATCTTTTTTGATGTGGGACATTGATATTCTCTACATGGGTGGATTAGGTCATCAAATAAAATATGGAAGTGGTTGTCATCGAAATGACAATTATCCATATACAAATCTTTGCAATATCGAGATCATACCAAGCATATATTTCTTGATTATACTCATCCTTGATTAATACGCCATGAAATTTCTCACATGCATGCTATCAATGAATCTTGAATACTACAAAGACTATCATTGAAACACCATCTCCAAAGGCAGCCAATTTGTCATTCAATGTGTCATACAATTGAGATTTAGATGCTTCAATAATTTCTTTGAGGGTTTGAGAGGAAATATCCATCTGAGCACCCTATGAACTCTTAGGTCCTGCAATAGTCATTAAAAGAGCAAAATAGACCAATAAGTTACTGTAGAAAATCGTGGTTTTTTCTAGAAGCCCTAAAATTGTTGAATTTAAAATGCTCGTAAATTCACTCCCCGGACTCCATTTCGGCTGATTTCTTTTGGCTTGGGTGAAATTGTAGGAGGAACTCATATCTGTAATTTATTTGAGAAAAATCATCCTCCACGGCTACTACAAGAGAAAAAAAACCTAACAACAAAAAAAAGCAGCCATCGTCCGTGAAAAAGTACTGCAGAAATTATAGATTTTAAAACTTCAATATCTTGACTTCTAGGACTTAGTTTGAATGATTTGTTTTCAAATTGGGTTTTAGAAGAAGAAATCATATCTAGAACTTGTTTCTACAAATTTACCTGACCTGCAAAAATTTAAGATATTAAGTGACCCTCTTTTCTTCTCTCTAAAAAATCTACAAAAATAAAAATATTTGCCCATAATATGCATAGGAAAGTGCTCACATTACCAATTGTTAGGAACCTAAATAGATCTACAAATATAATCATAAATACTTAATACACAATAGATCCAAAAGCAAGATAGAAGAAACCACACTTTGTATTACCAAACCCTTGGTGGTAGGGCAACCTTACCATACAATGGATCCTATTATGGAAGAGATCCTCTCACATTCACTTGCCTCTTGGGGGGGCATCCTCTATTGAGCTACATGTCACAATACAATAATTCTCTTCATGTCTCATTGCATTGATTGAACCCCTTTATATGGTGCTACCATCACCTAAGGGGAACATTCTAGAGGAGGAATCTTCTAGAGTCCTCTTACATTTATTATATCTAATTACCCATTTATTATCTATTACCATAGTGGGATTTATTTAATAATATAGTGGACCGGATTTGTTTGGGACAGAACTCATCACTATTATTAAAGAAAAATTACATTACTTAAAATTATCTGACCTACTATTGGTTAATAAAGAACATACTTTCACTTAATATCTTTAAATTTTTCCCTGAATGGGGTGCCATGTGCTTATCCTTGCACATAAATCAAGCCCTTGCTTATCGCCTCTGCTCCTGGGTTCACTTCATGAGAAGGAATTCAATGCATGGAATTGGTGATGGGAGTTCTCACCTCATGCAAGTTCAGGTTCAATGGTTCAGGATGCCTATGAGGTTAATTTGGAAGTGTTCCACAAAGGATGATGTCGCTTTAGCTATAATTACACCCTTAATGCATCAGAGCACGACTGTTTCCATTCACCTTTATGGAATTCTCAGATCACGTTCTCTCTCAAGCTTTTTGTTGGTGCATTTGGATTCTCCTTTGGGGAATTAAAGGCGCGCTCAACCTTGGTTTCTTTTTCTATATCTACCACCCAACACCCTCAACTTTGGACTCATGCCTTGTGAGTGAGGTCGACCTCGCAGAGGTCCAAACTATCTTTGTTACCTTGCAGGCCACAGAAGAAATGTTGGTATTCTTGACTTTGGGTCACACCAGTCTCCTCCCTCGGATATCCATTTCGATGAGATTTCGAGCTTATATACCAGCATGGAAGAGGAAAATTGGGGTTATCCAGTCATTGAGGAGGATAGGCTAACCCCAATTAATGAGAATGTATAGGGCTCGTCCACATCTATTTCATTGTCAATTAAGTTGCTTGATCACTCTTCTACGCATGTAGAGGTGCCACACCCAGACTATCCAACCAATCCTTTGGAAGGCCATTGGGGCTTTCCCATCATTGAGGAGATACCCTCGCTCATTTCGCTTCAATGTCATTCATAATCTAGAGATCAAAATTCTCTAAAGAAAAAATAAGCATTGCTAAAATAAGAACAAATTCTCATGGCCTTTCATGGTGAAATCGTGCATCACTCAATTCTGAAAACACCATCGGACGAAAGAATGTGTCACATTTGTGACACTAAGAGGGATGAAGATGATGTTGATTAAGGTTAGTTGTCGTTGATGTCAACCCTTAAAAATGCCAGTAGCACAAAGGCTTGGGTAATGGATCTAATATTTTTTGATGTAATATGTGTCATTATTGTTTTGTCATAGTTGATAAGTAAATATGGATCAAATATAAAGTGGTCTCATTATGGTGAAAGTCCTCACGGAAGGCGGCTTTTGTGGAGTAAGAGAACCCATGCTTAATTGTGGAATAATGAGATGAAGGAAAGTGATTTTTTCGGGGAAAATATCCTAGATGGATAGATGCTTGTCGCTGTTTATGGTGTTATGTGGAGCGTCACATAATTCCCTCATGGTTAGAGAGTTATGTCATGAGAAGTTGGAGACCAGGTTTGGAGTAATGGACCCAAGTTTGCTGATGGATAATGGTGCAGAGTTATGATATATTTTAGGATAATACTATTCTATATGGATTAGTACATATCAGCCACCATTCTGTTAGTATGTATAGCATCCACATAACTCCTCCACGGTTTGAGAGTTATGGCCTTCACAGTGGAGGACCCTCATGTCATCTAGAAGCCTAAAAAGGTCCAAAGTAGTCAAAGTGGTTTTAGAGATTTTAAAATGTAAATAATAAAGTGAAATTGATGAGTGTATTATAATTCAAAGTGAATAAAAATTAAATTATTTCAATAATAAATTTAATGGAGAGTAGAAGTGGACCAACCCTAAAATAAGGAGAGAAGTGGGCCAAGTGACCTAGAAGATGTTTTAAAGGAAGCTACTTGGAGTATAAAATGAGACAAAGGTTCTCTCATTTGAATTACACTTGAGCATGTGAATACCTATATGTGTCTAAGGTAACCAAGATATCTAAACCCGAGATTGGTGAAGGTAAAGAAAAGGCGACCGAGAAATACAAGGAAGGATAAATTCTTTTGATGGTGCTTTCTAAGGTATGTTATTCTGAGGTCATCTCACCATTTTCGCTATAAATCTTTTTTTCTATAATGATTTAGACCCTATTGATTTATATAAAAGTAAGAAAACATATCCAGTATGCATGAAAACAATTGACTTATGGGTGGTTAAATTTTTGGGAGTTACACTTGCATTGGAAAATAGGGTTTGTGGCCAGTCCACGAAACTAGTCAAAATCATGTGTTTAGGGTAAAAGCGTCATAACTTATTGATAACATATCAACCTGATTGAGACCAATGTATTTGGTTAAAGATGCGATTTTATTATTATGTAACGGTTTGATATCATTTCATCAAATATTTGGTGAGGGCGGTCACACAAAAGATTACATTTTCTAGAATAATTTAGAATTTAGCAAGGTATGTCACTTTTTCTATAACATATTTTTAGAGGGTTTCAAGTAGTGACGCTTGGAGGAATTACATAAACCCTACCCTAAAAGAAAATTGTGTATCGGTTCCTTATCTTTATACATTACGGGTTCAAAGCTGCAATTACTTCAAGTTAAGTTGTTGACTAATCCAAAAACTAGGCTTGTGAGACTAAAGAAAAGTTTAATGAAGATGATAGTCTCTTGTTTTAAAGTTAAGGAAGGTTTACCGAATGTGATCATATACACCAGTTATATTATAGAGCTACAAATCATATTTGGATGATGAAATTGATGAGGAGCTTTTAAGTTGAGTTACATGTTGAGTACATGGTTAGAACCAAGTAGTTGATGAGTTGGCACATACATGGGAGTGTATAGTTGATGATGTTGGTTGATGAGTACTTGAAACATTATTGAGCACATACTTGGAACATGGTTGTATGCACTTGTTTATGAGACATGGAGTCCAGTTACAGGTTTGGTGCATGGTTGATGCATGGTACATGTTTTTTGGTACATGGTTGATGAATTTGTTGTTGTACATGTGTTGGTTCATGGTTTATGCATGGTTCAAGATTATTGGTACATATTTACAATGGTATATATCATAGTGATGAGTGTGACTAATGGTTCCATCATTCTACTTCTACTTGAGTGCTTGGGGCAGGCAAGGGCAGTGGTTGTAGCCACCTTAGGTTATGGCCGAGGAGAACATAGGGGTTCTTAGCCTCCTTGGTTGTGTGAGAGGTGGGGCTGAGCTTCTCGAGGTTGTAGCTTGAGAAACTAGGGGGTTAGACCTCCTTCCAGTTGCAGCTAGAAAAAAAAAAAAAAAAAAAAAAAAATTGGTGCTTCCAATGAATGTAATTCTTCAAAACATATAAAGAAAAACATTTTTGTGGCTTTCCTTGATTTGGGTTTCCACATAAAACAAGTCTTGTGTATGTGTGTGATTGTTTATTTCACTACGCCATTTATTGGGTGTATTTCTACATTGATATAGCGACAGAAAAATGGTTATAATTATGCTGGCTGTGCAGTTACTCCCCCTCTTGTTAATCCAACAATTGGTATCGAGCATGTTCCTTAATCAGTTTAACCCTTGAAGGGTAGATCATGGAGAGAAGCAACTTGTATAAAATGGAATACCATAGTTTGATGGATAGAGGTATACTTTAGACATAAGGATGAAAGTATATATATAGGCATAGAAGTTCAAGTTTGGCAAATCAATTGTAGATGTATACACAACAACAATAGTTCCACCAACAAAATGACAAAGCGATTGAAACACGGTGAGAATAATTCCAAGCCATAAATACACTTTTGAATGGTCCTACAGTGTCTGATTATTCACCAAAAGTTGCACATTGTAAAATGCTGCTAGGGGCATTTGGGACAAGCTTGAAATATTTATGAAGGATATACAAAATCAAAAGAAACAAAATTCAAACTTACCCTGAGGTCAGTTGAACAACTAAAAATGAAAAGAGGGAAAGGTAGAATACTCATGACTACTTCTGCAATTGATAAATAGTGAATGCAATCATGATTGGGAGAATAAATCGAAGAATCTATAGTATTTTTCAAAGGGTACTAAGATCTCACTTCCTATAAGATTCAACCCTAAGATATCAACACTAGAAGAAAGATGGGATCTAAACTCAATAAGCATGGATGAAATGCATGGAATCTTCACAACATAGAGATGAGAACTAAGCGAGGGAAAATAGGATGTATAAAAAGGCGACCTTCAAATCATCCAAAGATCAAAAGCAAAAGAAAAAGGAACAAAGAAGAATATAGCGGCCCGGCAATAACGCCTCGGAAGATGATGAAGAAATTGAACCTTCATCAAAGAGCTGAACAAAGGGAACAACGATAAAATTTACAAAGGTCGATTCTTTTAATTTGTTTAATTGTGATGGTATTGGTCATTTCTATGAAACAAATGTCCTCATAAGAAAGAGAAATGATGAAGGTTACTTTAAAGGCAGACAAACATATAAAAGAAAAAAACTACAAATAAAAGTTTCCAAAAAGGAAAAACTTTTACACCAAAGACTCTCATCATCGGATGAATATGAAGTCATTAATAGCGTTGAAACATGGGAGTTCTATTCATGGGTGAGAACTCACGATGAGAGGAGCTCAGAAGAAGAATGGAAAATCCCAGCATAGAAAGAAAGGAAATTAGAAGAGGAAGAATTTGACTTCGAGGGAAGAAATGTTACATAGAATTATCATAAGAGAAAGAAAAACAAGAAACTACAAAGCAGAACTAGATAAGAAAAAAGACGCTCAAGAACTAGAACAAATGATCCACTTGATTGAAGGGGTCAAATAGAAAGAGAGATAGAAATAATTGAAGAAGCACTCAAAGAACAACTGAAGGGCGGATCATTTGCAGGAAACACAGGCAGAGGGGTGTCACACTAAGAAAGGATATTCAAAGAAAAATATGAAGGAGCTAGCTCAAAAAGTTTTGGATGACATTGGTCATTAGTCAAAAATCTGCATGCTGACGAGTACGGACTTGGATACAATCAAACAAAAAATGGATCAAGCAACAAAACAACAAAACAAATCAAAGACCTTCAAAGGAAACAATCAAAGGGATAAAAAGATATACAAAAGGGAGAATTCACGGGGACCTTGCCTCCTCCACTTGAAGGTGGTTGAGAACAACAGATAGATAGACTTCAAGAAGAAGAAGGATTCATAAGAGCACCTCCTTTCCTTAACATCTTCAACTAACAGTTATCAAACTATATTTTTTTTTTTATGTTATGCTTGTAATAATTTTAGTTTATAAAGATGAAATTCTGAGTATGCATGGGAACAATAACTACTTTGGAGTATACACAAGAGGGGTTATTCAAAGAGAGACCTAGTGAGACACTAGAAAAGTTACAATGGGTTTTGAATCCTTGAGGCAAGTGAAATGTTACAAATGTAACAATTTTGGATACATGGCTAAAGATTGCATATTGACAGTCCCTCCTAAAGAACTTTAATAGAATAACAACAGTCACATATGAGAACCTCAGAAAATGACATGCATAAGAAAACACAAGATCAATATAGCAATGAATAATGCATAGTCACTCTACAAGACTCTTAGAAAGCATTATGGTTGAAAGGTATGTTGATAGTGGATGTTCAAAACACATGACAAGTAGAGACAGGTTTCTTACATTACGAAAAGAAAGAGATGGATAAGTCTCCTTTGGAAATGATGATTCATCCAAAATCATTGGAAAAGGCACATTAGAATTAGGGTAAGAATGAAAAGGTGAAAATGTTCTACTAGTAGAGATATGAAACACAATATTTTAAAGCGTGAGGTCAAATGTGTGACCAAGGTCATAAAGTTACTTTTGATTCATAAAAAGGGTGTGAGATAAAGAAAACAAGGTTCAGGAAAATTGGTCCCTACGGTACAAGAACTTGAAGCGACATATATGTGTTAAAGGGAAATTGGAAATGAAAAGTGTTGTCTAGGAAAGGAGAAGATGAAAGTTGGCTATGGCACAAAAGAATGGGTCACATGCATTTTGATAACCTTGTCAAAGTCGACCAAAGAGAGAAGCAATCAGGATAAATGCAGATTAGGAAACCAACCAACACTTTATGCAAGCATTGCCAACAAGGAAAGAAAACAAATACCGAGGTTCAAATCAAAGGAATATTCAACAACAAAACCAAAATTGTGCATGTTGATCTGGATTGGACCAACTACAACAAAAGGCTTAAAATGTTAGAGATAATTTATGTTATTAGTTGATGATTATACAAGAATGACTTCATTTTTCTTTCTCAAGAACAATCAAAAAGCTTACGAAAATTTCCGAGATCTACAAAGGGAAATGGTTGAAAATGAGATGGATTCAAGGAAATGAAATGCTTGCAGATCAGGATAATGGAGAGGAATTCCACCTCAAATGAATTTGCATAGACTACTGCGGCAATAATGAAATAAGAAATAGATTACTCCATCGTTAGGACACCTCCAGCGAGAATGGAGTTCTTGAAAGAAAAAAACAATAAAAAAAAAAAAAAAAAAATGGCTCGAACAATGATAATGAATTCAAAGTTGTGGAATATTTTAGACATAAAGTGCATACAACAGTTCACATTCAAAGCAGATTAATACTCAGAAACAACTTGATAAAACTACATGCGAGCTATGGAAAGGATGACCAGGAATTGTGAAGCACTT
Source organism: Picea sitchensis (assembly GCA_010110895.2). Classification (NCBI taxonomy): domain Eukaryota; kingdom Viridiplantae; phylum Streptophyta; class Pinopsida; order Pinales; family Pinaceae; genus Picea; species Picea sitchensis. Next base: position 87,686 of record SNQJ01S0011410.1, read on the forward strand.
TAGAGTTTTGGAAACAAATGCTACATCAAAAGAGAAAATGGCCGAGAATAGAGAAAGTTTGACTCTCATGTGGACAAAAGGAATACTTGTTGATTACCAAGACAAAGGAAATCATACAAGTGTTACAATCTAAGATTAAACAAAGTTGTGGAAAACATCAACATAACAATTGATGAAAGCAGACCAGACCAGAATCAAAAGGAAGGAAAACAAATCAATGAAACAACATTTTGAAGAAGAGCCCGAGGGATGAAGAGAGAGAGAATTTGATAGAAATTAGAGAAAGTTGACAGAAATTATCTCCAAAGACACCTATAGCGAGGTATGAAGATCATCCCTTCATATCAGTTATTTAGAACAAGATGCATGAGTTCGGTAGAAAGAAAAATCCGTTCCCACAGAATACAAACACCCACTCTTATCTACAATTAGACAACCTATTTTTGAAGAAACCAAGCAAAAGGATTTTGGAATAAAGGCCATGGATGAAGAATTGGATCAAAATAAGAGAAAAATGACACTTGGAAATTGGTTCCAAGACCAAGAATAAGAATGTGATCGACACAAAATGGGTTTTCAGAATAAATTGAATGAAGATGGAGCCGAGGTTACAAGGAACGAAACTAGATTGGTAATCTAAAGGATATTTAGAGATTGAAGGAATTGATTTTGAAGAGACATTTACTGATTGCAGAATGGAAGCAATCCGTTTTGCTTTTAACATACGTACTCCAAAATGTTAAAAGTATATCCGAGATGAATGATAAAATCATCTTTTGAATGGGAAACTTGAAGAAAGAAGTCTACATTGAACAACGAGAAGGATTCAGTTTGTGAGAACACAAATTATGTGTGTAAATTAAATAATGCCTTGTATGATCTAAAACAAGATCCCAGAGCGTAGTACTCAATTTGGATAAGTATCTACGACAGAAGGGTTTAGAAAATGAAAGTGTAGACAATTTATACATCAAGGTAAGTCAAGGGTAATATTTTATTAATTGAAGTTGATGTTGATGATATTATTTTGGTAGTGATGATGGCAGGGTTATTTAAAAATTTGCAGACATCTTAGAATGAATTTGAAATGTCATTACTTGGTAACTATCCTTCTTTCTGGGTCCTAGGATACGTCAAAGCAACCAAGGAATTTTTATTTCTCAAATCAAGTATATGGAGAAATGTTAAAGAGGTTTGGAATGGAAGATTGCAAACCGGTTATCACTCCCATACAAATGAATTGTAAGTTGAGAAAATATGATGATTCAAAGTCCTATAGGTCGAGAGGCAATATAGGTCAATGATTGGTAGCCTACTATATGTGTGACATCAGGACGGATGTAATGAAGATAGTTGGACATGTGGTACAATTTTAAGTAGCACCAAAGGAATCCCATGTGATAGCGATGGGGGATCATTTCAAATGTCTCAAAGGAATGAGCGAGTTTGGATTATGGTATCCAAAATGAAAATATCTATCACTTATTGCCTACATAGATCGAATTGGGCAAGTTATTATTGATGACCATTGAAGCACCAGTGGAGCATCGTCCTACTTAGTTGAGTGTTTGGTATCATGACTAAGTAATAAACAATCATTAGTATCTCTATCTACAGGACATATTTAAGCAACAACATGTTGTACATAAGTTCTTTAGATGAAAAAACTTTGTGAGATATATATGGGTTGAGTATGATGAGCCCATTCCAATATATTGTGATATTACAAGTGCCATCAATATATCAAAAACCGATTGATGCCTCCAAGGCCGAAGCATTCCAATCAAATTATGACTTTCTGAGGCGGGTTTAGAGAAAGAACATTAGAGTTGAGTATGTGGGCACAAAGAACAAGTGGCAGACATCTTTACAAAACCACTTCCATGGGAAGCCTTTTGAATATCTTTGCATGAGTGATATGATTTGATTATTGCATCAAAGGAAGTAACATCAATGCCAAAGGGAGATTGTTGATTAAGGTTGGTTGTCACATTGATGTCAACCATTGAAGAAAACCACAGCACAAAGGATTTGGGTAATGGACCCAATATTGTTTTGATATAAATATGACTCATTATTTTTTGTCATGGTTGATAAAGTAAATATGGATGAACTCAAAGTGGTCCACTTATGGTGAAAACCCTCATGGGAAGGCAGCTTTTGATTAAAGAACCCATGCTTAATTGTGGAATAATGAGATGAAGGAAAGTGCTTTTTAATAGGGAAAATATCCTAGATGGATATCGATTTTCATTTCATTTATGGTGGTATGTGAATGTCACATAATTACTCACGGTTAGAGTTATGGCCATGAAGTTGGAGACCCCAGTTTGGAGGTAATGGACCCAAAGTTTGTTTGATGGGCTTGGTATGAGTTATGATATTTTTTAAGATAATACTATTCTATATGGATGGTACATGTCATACCATTTCTAGTGGTACGTAGAACATCACATAAATCCCCTCCGCGGTTTGAGAGTTATAGCTTCACAGTTAGAGAAAACCCTCATATATGTCATCTAGAAGCCCAAAGGTCAAAGTAGTCAAAGTGGACAGAGATTTTTAAAGGTAAATAATAAAATTGAAATTATTGAGTGTATTATAATTCAAAGTGAATATAAAATAAATTATTTCAATAATAAATTTAATGGAAAATTAGAAATTGGACCCAACCTAAAATGAGGAAAGTGGGCAAATTGACTTAGAAGATGTTTTTAAAGAGGCTACTTGGAGAGTATAAAATGGAGGCAAGGCTCTCTCATTTGAATTACACTTGAGCATATTGAATATATATATATGTCATGCAGTGTAAAGGATATCTAAACGGGAATTCTGAGTGAAGGTGAAGAAAGAAGACCAAAATGCAAAGAAGGATAAATTCTTTTTGATGGTGCTTTCTAAGGTATGTTATTTCTGGTCATCTCACCATTTTATAACATTTTTTCTATAATGCTTCCAAACCATGAAATTTATGCAAGTGAGAAAACATATAGAAAAGTATCTGTGAAAACAAATTTAGCATGTGGTTCATTGTATTTTGGGAGTTTTCACTCAGGTGGAAAATAGGGTTTGTGGCTAGTCCACGGAAACTAGTCAAAATCATGTGTTCATTAAAAGCGTCATAACTTCTTCATAACAGATCCAAATTTAGTGAGATTAAATGTTTTGGTTAGGGTACATTCTGGTATGCTGTGTAAAGGTTTCATATCATTTCATCAAACATTTTGTGGGACACCCTCTACAAGGCCACTCTCTAGAATAAGCGGAAATTCAACAAGGTATGCCATTTTTTCTTTATCACTCCTTTTACGAGAGGTTCAGTAGTAGGGAAACTTGGAGGGATTGCATAAAAAACACTGAATAACATTGTGTATCAATTTTCAGATCTTTATACATTCTGGGGTTCAAATTTATTATTACTTTAAGTTAGGGTTGTTGACTAATCCAAAACTAGGCATGTGAGACTAAAGAAACTTTGATGAAAATGTTAGTCTCTTGTTTTTAAAAGGATTAAGGGAAGGTTTAGGAATGTGATCATATAAACCAGATATATTATAGAGCTACAAATCATATTTGGATGATGAAATTGATGAGGGGCTTTTGGTTGAGTTACATGTTGAGTACATGGTTGGAGTGGTTGAGTTACATGTTGAGTACATGGTTGAGACAAGTAGTTGATGAGTTGGCAGATACATGAGGTGTATAGTTGATGATGTTGGTTGATGAGTAGTTGACACATGATTGGTACATACTTGGTACATGGTTGGATGCACTTGTTTATGGTACAGGTTGATCACAGATTGTTTGGTACAGGTTGATGCATGGTTCATGCACTTGTTTATGGTACATGTTCATTATAGTTTGAGGTACAGGTTGATGCATGGTTCAAATTTATTGGTACATATTTACAGCGATATATATCATAGTGATAGTGTGATAGTGGTTCCATCATTCTACTTCTACTTTAGGGTGGTAGGACAGGGCAAGGATAGGTGGTTGTAGTCGGAGAACATACGGGGTTGTAGCCTCCTTCTGGTTGTAGCCATAGAATTGAGGAGTTGGAGCTTCCCTCAGGTTGTAGCTTGAGAAACTAGGGGGTTGGAGCCTCCTTCTAATTGCAGCTGAAAAACAAAGGAAGTTGGTGCTTCCAATGAATGTAATTCTCCAAGACATATAAGAAAAAACATTCTGTGGTTTTCTCCCGATCTGGGTTTCCACGTAAGACACTGGTGTACTGTGTATGTGTGTGATTATTGGATAATAATTCTACATTGATATAACATTTGAAGAAAAAAGATTATAATTACGCTATTACTGATTCACCCCCCCTCTCAGTAATCCAACAGATGAAAATAACTTTCTCTTAGATTGTCCATCCTATACCCAGATTAGATCTCAATTTCAAAATATTTGTCACACTACTAGCCTTACTAACCTTTTAACTCAACAAAACTATAGTAATATTAAAAAGCTTCTCTTAATATTTTTCGAGCATAGAAACAAAATTCTAAAGAATTGCAAGTAATCCCTTATCTTCTTAAGGTTGAATAAACCAATTCAATCTCAATGAAAGTTTATTATCATCATCATCATTAAAAATTCTAAAATTTTAAAACATTTCCAATTTTTAAATACACATTATATCTATCATTAAAAAATCTAAATATAAGAAACATTATATATGTGAAAAATAAATAGATACCAATAATTTACAATTATAATGGGAAAATGAAATTTATAAAAAGTTAATAGCCATAAAAATATTTCCATACGTCATTGTTTGAAATGGTGTAAGTTGGGGATGATTGGAAATGGTTACTTTATCCGGGAGCTATCAAATTATGTTCATTCATAAGTTAGGCCATTTGTAAAAGTAAGTATATTGAAAAGTGAAATGTTGGAAGATAGGGTGACATCGACTATTCCTTGAAATGTGCAATATTCTTTGTAAAAAGTGTAATATTCTTTGTATGCATTACAAAGATAATTGATGCAATGAATTGTTTCATATAATTTTTCATAAATTTTATTTTTTATAATTTTATGTTGGTTAATTTATATTTCAAATTGTATTTATAAATTTTAAAATTCATAAATCTCAAAATTTGTTTACAAGTATCATGTAAAATGTAGAAATTTGGTTTATAAATTTGGTTCACTAAAAAAACATGTGTTATGAATTAAATACTATTATTTTTTTATATCACATTAATATTTAATATAAAAAATATTGTATTAAAATATAATACAATTCATTTTAATATTAATTTTCATAAAATTTAATTTTATATTCAATAAATTTATAATTAAAATAAATGTATTGAAAAGAGAAATATCCATAAAAAAAAAGAGAAAAAATAAATATATATAAAATACAATGCAACATATTTTATTATTCATTATAAACTCTTATAAAGTGGGGAAGGGATTTTCCAAACAATTTTGTTTTCTGTTCTTTAAAAATAATACTAAAACATTATTTACAAATAAATAATTTTTTTACTTAAAAATTAACATTCAATCACTTAACTAGGTATCAAATTATGATTACATCTAATGACCTTCTTCACAACAAAAATAATTAGTGTATTGTTATCAGTAATATAAACTTTTAACAAGATAGTTTAGAGAGGACCAAGGAGAAATTAGGGTGGCTCTTTTGTGGGGGAGTGTCCACTATTTGTTTAGCATTAAATTGTATTTATACCCGCATCTAATTCTTTGATACCTTCATTGTGAAGGGAATCATGCTTCTTACTTTTATGTGTTATAGCTAGCTTTTCCGAGTCAATGACTAAACAATTCTCAATTCTACCAACATTACACATACCTTCCCTTAAGAGCCTAAAATGTACAACCATCTTTTCCAATGAAAGAAAAAAATATTTTTAATATAACCATAATTGAAAAAAATAGCTTAAAAAATCTTTATGAATCCTTATTCAAAAGAAGACTATAATCACTTTTCCAAATGTACATTACTCATTTATCTTATCTCTTTATCATTCATTATTTATCAAATTATTTCATATAAACACCACTAAAAACTCATTCTTTCTACACATTTAATCACAATCTCTGATTTACAATGCATCTTTTTCTATTTGAAATTCTTTCTTGCCTACCAAATTTTCAAATTTCTCAACTATACTTATTTTCATATTCATAATATTTTTTAAGCTTTTTTTTCTTACACTAATATTATGTTAAATAATAAACAAAATTATAATTATAATATAAAGGAATAAAAGAAATTAAAAAAAAACAAAAAAACATATGATGATGATTAACGTCCACTAAGACCTAATTGGTTTATCAGACCTTAAAAGGGTGAGTGATTACTTGTGATTCTTTAGAATTTTGTTTCTGTGCTAAAAAAGCATTAAGAGAAGCTTTCCAAGATCACCATACTTTTGTTGAGTTAAGAGGTTAGGAAGGTTGGTAGTGTGATCAATATTTTAAAATGAGATCTAATATGAGTATAGGCTGGACAATCTAAGAGAAAGTGCTTTTCATCTT
>SNQJ01S0011410.1:108112-130269 GCA_010110895.2 Picea sitchensis
ACTCATCACTTCACTTTATTATTTACCTTTTAAAATCTCTTAAACCACTTTGACTACTTTGACCTTTTGGGGCTTCTAGATGACATATGAGGGTCCTCCAATTTCGTAAGGCCATAACTCTCAAACCGTGAGGAGTTATGTGATGTTATACATACCAACAGAAATGGCATGACATGTACTATCCATATAGAATAGTATTATCTGAAAAAATATCATAACTCATACCGTTACCCATCAAACAAACTTGGGTCCATTACCCAAACCTGGGGTCTCCAACTTCTCATGGTCATAACTCTCTAACCATGAGGAATTATGTGACGTTCCACATACCACCAGAAACGAAATGACAAGCACTATCCATCTAGGATATTTTCCCTGAAAAAATCGCTTTCCTTCATCTCATTATTCCACAATTAAACATGGGTTCTCTTACTCCACAAAGCGTCTTCCCATGAGGGATTTCACCATAAGGGGACCACTTTGGAGTCCATCCATATTTACTTCTTATCAACCATGAAAAAACAATAATGAGTCATATTTACATAAAAAAATATTGGATCCATTACCCAAGAATTTGTGCTACGGGGCTTTCTTCAAGGGTTGACATCAATGACAACCAACCTTAATCAACATAATATTCAACCCTCTTAGTGTCACAAATGTGACACACTCTTTAATCCCATGGTGTTTTCGGAACTGACCGATGCACGATTTCACTATGAAGCTCATGAGAATTTGTTTTTATTTTAGCAATGCTTATTTTTTTCTTTAGAGAATTTTGATCTTCTAGATTATGAATGACATCTTGAAGCAAAATGAGCAGAGTTATCTCCTCAATGATGGGAAATCCCCAATGGACTTTCCAGTGGGTTGGTTGGATAGTCTGGGTGTGGCACCTCTACATGCGTAGAAGAGTGATCAAGCAACTTAATTGACAATGAAATAGATGTGGACGAGCCCTCTACATTCTCATTAATTGGAGTCAGCCTATCCTCAATGACTAGAGAACCCCAATTTTCCTCTTCCATGCTGGTATCTAAGCTCGACATCTCATCGAAATGGATATCCGAGGAAGGAGACTGGTGTGACCCAAAGTCAAGAATACCAACATTTCTTCTGCGGCCTGCAAGGTAATGAAGATAGTTTGGACCTCTGCAAGGTCGACCTCACTCACGAGGCATGAGTCCAAATTTGAGGGTGTTGGGTGGTAGATATAGAAAACGAAACCAAGGTTGAGCACACCTTTAATTCCCCAAAGGAGAATCCAAAGGCACCAGCAAAGCTTGAGAGAGAAACATGACGAGAATTCCATAAAGGTGAATGGAAACAGTCGTGCTCTGATGCATTAAGGGTGTAATTATAGCTAAAGCGACATCATCCTTTGTGGAACACTTCCAAATTACCCTCAGAGGGATCCTGAACCAGTGAACCTGAACTTGCATGAGGTGAGAACTCCCATCACCAATTCCATGCATTGAATTCCTTCTCGTGAAGTGAATCCAGGAGGAGAGGTGATAAGCAGGGGCTTGATTTATGTGCAAGGATAAGCACATGGCACCCCATTCAGGGAAAAATTTAAAGATATTAAGTGAAAGTATGTTCTTTATTAACCAATAGTAGGTCAGATAATTTTAATTAATGTAATTTTTCTTTAATAATAGTGATGAGTCAATTTACGTTTGTGGATAAAAATGTAAGGTAGCTAGAGAGGTAGTGTGGGGGCCCAGAGGGCCCATAGTGATAATAGTGGAGACCATTCAATGTAAGGTGGAATAGGTCCACTATATTATTAAATAAATCCCACTATGGTAGTTAGATATAATAAATGGGTAATTAGATATAATAAATGTAAGAGGACTTCTAGAAGATTCCTCCTCTAGAATGTTCTTAGGTGATGGTAGCACTATATAAAGGGGTTCAAGCAATGTAATGAGACATGAAGAGAATTATTGTATTGTGATATGTATCTCAATAGGAGAATGCCCCCTCGAAGAGGCAAGTGAACATGAGAGGATCCCTTACATAATAGGATCCATTGTATGGTGTTTCCCTACCTCAAGGGTTTGATAATAATAAAGTGTGGTTTCTTCTATCTTGCTTTGTGGATCTATTCTGTATTCAGTATTTGTGGTGATTATATTTGTAGATCTATTCAGGTTCTTAACAAGTGGTATCAGAGCACTTTCCTTGGCAGACATTATGGGCAAATATTTTTTATTTTTGTAGATTTTTTTTTAGAGAAGAAAAAAGAGGGTCGCGACATTCCAGAAATTTTTGGTATATTTATGTGCAACATTTGCATAAACAGGTTGTAGATATGAGTTCCTCTTAGAAAAAAAACCCAATTTGAAAAAACAAATCGTTCGAAACGAAGTCCGGGAAGTCAAGATATTGAAGTTTTAAAATCTATAATTTTTTAGGGGTTTTTCAGCGGACGATGGCGCGATTTTTTTTATTTCTGTGGTAGCTGGAGGCTGAATTTGCTCAAATAAATTATAGATATGAGTTACTCTCACAATTTCACCCAGTTTCAAAAATGAAATCAGTTGAAACGGAGTCCAAGAAGTGAAGTTATGAGCATTTTAAATTCAACAGTTTTTTAGGGCTTTTCCAGAAAAAACCGCGATTTTCTGTCGTAACTTATTGGTCTATTTTTTGGGTTTTTCATGACAGTTGTAGGACCGAAGAGTTCATAGGGTGCTTAGATGGATATTTCCTCTCCAACCCTCAAAGAAATTATTGAATCATTCAAATATCAATTGTATGACACATTGAATGACAAATTGGATACCTTTGGAGATGGCCTCAATGATAGTTTTTGTAGTATTCAAGATTCATTGGATAGCATGCATGAGAGATTTCTTATGGAGGAAATCAAGTATGAGTATAATCAAGAAATATATGCTTGGTATGATCTCGATGCCGATTGCAAAGATTGGTATATGGATAGTTGTCATTTCTGGGATGACAACCACTTCCATATTTTATTTGATGACTGTACTCCACCTTATGTAGAGAACATCAATGTCCCACATCAAAAGCTAGTTATGATTACCAGCATCCAGCCTGCATATTCTACAATGGTATTATTCCTTCCATATTCAGCGTTGACCCTTTCCCACTATATGGCTGGATATTCTTATTTGGATCCACATGATAGGTGTCAGTATTGAGAGCATCATTTTCAGTTGGTTATTGAGTGCCGATATCTTCCGTGTGGGGTTCACATAAGCACTTGGACATGGGACCCTGGTTTACAATGGCGGTTGGACTACTTCAACATAGTGGCTTTGATTTCTCAATGGGACCCTGGTTCTCTAGTCTACTTCAACACTATGGTCCACACTTATCCATGGGACCCTGGTATATGGTTGTACATCAAGCGTTGAGGAAAACACTTTCATAAGAGGGATGGAATGTAAGGTAACTAGAGAGGTAGTGCGGGGGCCCAAAGGGACCATAGTGATAATAGTGGAGGCCATTCAATTTAAGGTGGAATAGGTCCACTATATTATTAAATAAAGCCCACTATGGTAGTTAGATATAATAAATGGGTAATTAGATATAATAAATGTAATAGGACTTCTAGAAGATTCCTCCTCTAGAATGTTCTTAGGTGATGGTAGCACTATATAAATAGGTTCAAGCAATCTAATGAGACATGAAGAGAATTATTGTATTGTGAGTTGTAGCTCAATAGGAGGATGCCCCCTCGAAGAGGTAAGTGAACAGTAGAGGATCCCTTCCATAATAGGATCCATTGTATGGTGTTGCCCTACCTCAAGGGTTTGATAATAATAAAGTGTGGTTTCTTCTATCTTGCTTTGTGGATCTATTTTTTATTCAATATTTGTGGTGATTATATTTGTAGATCTATTCAGGTTCTTAACAAAAAAATTGAGTCAATTTACATTTTGAATAAATTTTGTAGATAATAAATATGAGTCTGTTAGAATTAATGCTTATATTTGAGATTGGTTTGGATTTGCTAGATCTAGTTAGTTGTGGGAGATATTCTCCAACTATCAAATCCTATTTATGTGTGTGTGGTTGAGAGATTCCTTCATGAGTTTGTTATCATATTAAAGAAAAAATTATTGTATAAATATGTGTGTGATTTAATAAAAAAAACTATATTTTTTGTGTGTAATTTGGTTTTCCATTTTGGTATCAAAGTAGGTTTCTCTGGGTGTATCTCCCTCATAGGAGAGCCCATGAAAAACAAAAAATATGTGATATGTAATTTCTATAGGATAGCATAGTTGGTAGTTTAGGAAAGAGTGTGTTGGCATCCAATTCAATTTTTTTAATTGCCCTAAAAGCTGCCTACACCTATGTCTCTTGAATTCCAAATTTCTGTCGCATTTCGCAAAAGACGACACTTTCATTTCAAGCGACATTTGCAAATTCGTTTCAATTTAGTTTTCACGACTGAAAGCGTGAAAACTCATCCATCGTCATTTGGAATGTTATGATCTTCTCATTGATATGCTGATTGGTACTTACCTTTGGTTTATTTTTCGAACTATGTCCATTTGTTTATCATTACTCTGATTGCGCAACTTGATTTTTTAATTGGTAAGGCATTGAGTTTGTTGATTGATGAATTATACTTGATTATATAGAGGTCATGGTGGATTAAAGTTTTCTTTATGATATGATCCTATTATTATGAGCTCTTGACTTATAGATTTTATAAAATCTCTTGTTTCAATGTTTTATAAACTTGGACTATGCAACAAGCGCATGGGTCAAAGGTGAGTTTTGGTGTCATGGCAATGTTTTACACTTGGTGCATTGGTGAAACTTTTGGATTTCATGTTGGTTTGAACTATACACTTGGCGCATTAATATAACATATGGTTTTGGTTTTACATTTTCTTAATGGCATGTTGATATGGTTATTCACCAATTCGGGTTGGCCGATTAATATGTTTTAAACATTATTATTATTGATTGAACAACACTGTACTGTGCCATTAATACACTGCATGGCGGTGATAATCCCACCACCTTCGCACGCATTACATTGATTCATTCCCCTTTGAGCGCTTGCAGCTGTTAAGCCCTATCGATTTTTCCTCCTGCATATTGTTTTGTTCAAACCAAACCCTACCATGCACCCGCACCATGGCTCCGATCGTAAGGGCTGAGCCCAATGGTAGCCAGGCACTGTTAATGTTTGATGGTGCTTACAACGACCTAGAGGAATTCGGATGGATCTCGTTCATACGAAAGTTTGATGGCTTTAACCCTGGTGTGGCTCGGCAATTTGCGTTAACCTTCGATGGCTGCCGAGCCAAGGTTGGGGATGTCCAGTTAGAAATTGATGAGCAATTTCTTAGTTTGGCTACTGGTCTACTTGCTACTGGTCAGAAATGGTCGAAAAATTGCAAAGTGGAAGATGTCCCGTAGACATTACTCTTCCAGTCATGAAAGGTGAGTTCTTATGACAAAGGTTTGCCTGCAAATATGTTGAAGCAACGCTGGCGCAACTTGCTGATGGTAATCAAGCAGTTCATTACCTGCGAGGGCCGGTATGGTTTTGTTTTCTTGTACCACCTTCGGCTACTTATGGTTTTCATGGGTTATGAACTTAATATGCCTCACTACTTGCATAGGAGTTTGTTTAAAATGTCTAAAAGGTTCAAACGGAACCAGTCCGATACCAGTCTTTTCCATTTCGGGTTAATTAAAATGCTTATGGTTTATGAGTTGGGGTTACACCGAGATTGTTGGGAGGATTTTCTTAAACGTAATAATTTTAGTCACTCGATCCCACCACAGGTTGATAAACCCATGGTGAGCGAGAGTAAGTCGATACCCCCTGTGCCTTACAGTGCTCTGCTGCCTACACCCCTACCCGATTCACCTATCGACCTACCCGGTTCTGCTACCAGTCATGTCGAAAATACTAAACTCGTGGCTAAAAATCCTAAGACTAAACCTACTACCAATTCTAAAGGCAAGATGAACGCCCGGTTAATCTCTCGCATGGCAAGAAACAAACCAAAGGCACCTGTTAATCCTGACCCTATCATGGTTAGTGAAGATTCTGACTCAGAGATTGAACGTTACCTAGCAAGTGAATATCCCTATTCCGAAGGTCTGTGTGACAAACCCTCATACGATTTTGTTAACAATCTAACACCATGTTTACAAAATGATCCTAATTATCCAAGCATCAAAATGCCTTGTGAAACCCCTGGTGACTCGTCTAAACCCCCTCCTACTCCAACTGAAACAACTGCTCCACCATGTGAACAATGTGGCTCGTGGTTGGAAAGGTATTACCTCGATGTGCCAATGCTGCAGTCTAGAATCCACGCTCTGGAAGATCAAGTGGCAAGGCTTACCAGCCAGAAGGCAAAGATGCCATCCACTGATAAGAAGCAGCGAACAACATGATCAATTTTGTTTAAGAATGTGGAGTCTGCTACAGCGGTTGTGAACTCAAAGCTGGCATAGTCCAAACAGTCACACTGGTATGATCATCACTTGTTTATATGATGAACTCACAACTCTGTGTATAGCCTCGAGTTGAAATTGGTTAATAAGCATGCTTTTGTTGTATATAAGTTTGATTAATCGATTTTCGGATTGGTTTTGATTAGATTTAGTTCTGATCTGATTGATCATGATTAGATTTGATTGTTTTGGATACTCTGTTATTTATTGAAGATTGTTCATATCTTTTCTAAACACAGGTTATCCCAATTTTGGAACACAGTCAATATCTCATTTCGAATTGGTTATATCACAATGTGATATGGTTGGCAAATTGGTTAGTTGTTGTGATTGTATGTTCTATGTTCGGACCAATTCGAAAATGATATTCGAATTACGAATAGATATGAATAGTGGCCAAATCGATTTGGACTATTTTTGTTATCAGATTGTAACAAATATGTTGTTTGAATTCGATTCGAGGAATGGGATTGATTATATTCTGTCTTACGATTTATGTCTATAATTAAGCTTCTGACCATATTAAGTTTTGATTATTTACCCGGTTTATATTAGGAATTATGTTGATTATATCAAGACCAATGCGTTATTGTGTGGTGATCAATAACGAAATTCATTTAGTCGTTACTCAGTGAGTATGATTCCATTGGAAACGGTTTACCTATCTTTGCACACGATTGAATGATATCAATATATTGCTATAGGAATGTAATAAGTCCAATGATGGTTACGATCATTATTTTTTATCATGTTTGTTCACCATGCGATACTCAGTGATCGAATTCTATAGAAAAGTTTAATGGATGATGTTATGCATGTTTCATTTTGAATATAATCATAGCAGTCTTTCGTTTGGCTTTTAAGAGTAAAACAATGAATTTTACACGGAAATTTGTAACCAAGCGATTGTGATTGTGTTCGATTATGATTGTGTTGATTACATTGTATCTTATACAATATGATTCACTGTTATTTTCATTTGGATATGAAATAGTGTGGTTATTATTTGACCATATTTTATGGCAACTAAAACAGAGCATTCTTATCCTGCTTCGATTGCATCCTTTTCGATTTGATTTGATTTGAATGATAAATTTGGTTGAACCATTAGTAATTCGATTTTTAATGTTTGTTAAAGAGATTAAATTGGATGTTTTAAATATTTCATTTGATTTCTATCTGATTCTATATGCTATTTTTAGACTAATATAGAATCGGATGATTCTAACAACTAAGTCTGTAAGATCATTTTTTTATTGTTTTCTTAATGAAATTTCTTTCTAATTGGATATTTGTGATCTATTGCTGGTAAATTTGAATTGCAGTTGAGTTTATGAGCGGTTAGGGGATGTTTCCAAGATTTCACTTGCATTTCATTCCTAGTTTAGAAGATTTTGGGATATTACCAGATTATGTAATACATTTTAATATTATCCACAAGGAAGTTTTACCTTGTGGAGAGACTTATCTATACTTATGATTTTTGTAATAAAAAAAATCCTCAGTTGGGGAGAACAAAGGATATGGAGTTCTAATACGGTGGGCGAATTGATGTTTTGTCACAACTTTAGCTTCTCAATATATCAACATTTTGTTTCATAACGTATATCACTTTGTTATGTTGTTTCATGTTTTGTATATCACTTTGTTTATGGTTTATGACTACTTTAGCTATCTAAATCATGTGCAAATGATATAATTTTGATCGCTGTTATCCATATCTTGTCTCTTCCAAATAGGTAAAAGACATAACAATTGTTAATTAAGTTTGTGAATGACAGGTTTATCTTCTCCATAAATTGAATTGTTATATATAAGTTTTTGCATAACAGGTTTCCCTTATTGCAGGAATTTATAATCATAAGATTGTTATGATTTTCTTTTATGTCGTGTTTGTCCTGTAAAACACTTCAAGGAGCAGTACAACCTATCGTTTACGAAAATCTTGTGGACTAACCGGTGCGAGTTTCCTCCTCCGACCAGCTTAGAATTTATCATACACAGGGCAGATTTGGAGCGTTTCCAGGTCAACTAGTCTGTTGTTTACTCTTTTTATTAAGTAGTTTAATATAGATATAAGTTTAATAAGATTTATATTAGATTGTTTAATTTCACATTTACATTAGATTGTTTAATTTCAGTAATGTTTATTTCTTTTTCATAAAATATAAAAATCAAAAAGAGATCCTTGGCTGTCTTAGGGCAGAAAACACATAAGTTTTGCAGGTTTTAATTAAATCTCTAGGCTGTTTATAGTGTACATTTGTGAATAAGTAATATTGCAGATGGTAATTAAATATTTGATTTGAGTTATTATAATAGTAATCAGTAGATTGTACATAATAGTTAGAATAGTTAGATTTAGTTTTAGTTTAATTCAGTAGTTTGTCTTAATTAGATTAGTGTATTAGTTAGTTAGTTTTAATTTGTTTGTTTTCTTTGTCTTAGATTACTTAGCTCAGATCAATTCTCTCTTTGGTTTTCTTAAAAGACCTTAGAGCGGCCAACGGAGCCGTTAAACTCGTCAGGGTGGTTCATTCCAAATGGCTTGGGTTATTTAGACAACCCCGGACCGGTTCCACTCTCCCAGTTGACAGACGGTCAATTTCGCCCGTCAACAGAGTGTTGAATTTCTAGATTTTTTCTGTATATTCTTATTATATTCTATCCATTGTGTTACGTGAGGAGAATTATGTTGATGTGGAGAAGCCTCCAATTGATATATAAAAGGATAATTCTACATACCGATGGAAGAGCCTCAACTCGTGGGTTGAATTGAAAATTGCTTTGATCCATTGATTTCTCTTAAATCTTGAATCATTGGTTCTCTCCATGTTGTGTGCTCCAAAAGAACTACAATTGTTCTTCCTAAACCAAATCTAGCTGAGCGGACTCTCAGCTCTTAGATCTGTTGGTTATTGCAGTGAGAAATTCATTAGGAAATCTGCAAAAGAAATAAAGCGATCTCCACTTGCTAAGGATGCAATCTCTTTCAGTTTGATTTGTTGCTTATTGGATATCAGACATATTTCTCTGTTGTGTGTGAAATTCTACAATCCTCATGGTAGAAAACTCTACCACCATATTGTGGAATCTTTAAATCTGCTTGAAGAGACTATGCAATTTTTTTCTTTCTGCATTAGAGAAAATGTAGTTGTAAGGTATCATCATAGTATGTTTCCACAATTCTACCAGATTAGATCCAATGTCGTTACCTTCAGTCTGTTCAATTCAAAGCGATAACTCTACTTTCGCCTGTGCTAGCCAATTCTCATAGACGAGGGAACACAAATATTTTTGTTGGAGCGATCCACAATGAAAATTTTCTACATGGTATTTGCAAGAAAATTAGACATCACTTGGAATGGCGTCAAATGATATTGGCGTTCGGTTCATCGATACCACTCCAGATCTGATGTTCTTGCGAAACTATTAAATGTTTTCTTCTTGGATATATAGGGTGTTGTTTGTGCTTAAATTTAAAGAGAACAACAGTCTATGGAATGGACATCCAATGAAGTTTAGAGTAGTCACGTCAAAGGGACAAGTGATTTATTCCCACCAGCTTTTGTTGGAAATGGAAGGAGTTGACAAAGATGGATAAATGAAAGTTCTTGTAGGAAAATTCACAATGAAAATGGCATAATATATTCCAAATAGTCGCCCTTATTGCATGTCATTTCATATGGAAGATGAGGCAGAATAGTGGAAAATTGGGTTTCTTTTAAGTGTGGAATGGGTCATGGCTGATTTCATTTGCAATCCCTAAGTTCAATAGTGTAAAATTTTAGACCCCACCCACTTTCAAGTCTCGCTGATTTTTATCAATGTTTAATACCCAAAAGCCAGATTTATGACAGTCATAAATGCTCAACAAATAAACATAATTTTCATAATTGAAACATGATGATTATAAACAACATTTAATGAAAAATAAAATATAGCAGCAACACAATATTCATAAAAATATTTGCACAGAGATTTTTGGTCTAACAGTGACCCTAGAAAAACCCACAAGGGGAAAACCAGTGAGAGAGTGATTTTTATTATTTACAGCTTCAGATAAAAAATGTTTTAGAACAATCTTATTATCAACATAATTAACAAACTTATCTCAGAAATTTCTTGAGAAAAAATCCTTCAGAACAGCCCCAAACTGCTCCTCGATTTCTGTTCCAGAAATCTGTACTATTGTATGGCTGTGACAACATTAAATGATGTATGGACTGTTTAAAAAATTGTGCTCATTTTTCTGGGTTTATTGTACATAATTTTCTGCGATAAATGAACCTCGAAAATAGTGCCACACTGCCTTGAAATGTGTGTTGTCTCTCTACTGTATGGACTATCCTCGTTTACAATTATACAGACTCCCAAAATTTGTACCGTAGGACCTCAATGAAGTTGTTGTACCTTGCCTCAAAAACTGTGCCAAAAATCAACAGTAGAGACTCCCAAAAATACGTACAATATGGCCCAATCACTCTATTGTACCTTAACCTTGATTTTTTTGCTAGCTTACTGCCTTGAAAAACATGCCTCCAACTCTGCAAATTGTCTCTCTTTCCTCAAGCTCAACCTCCTCTCTCTCTCTCTCTAAATTCATGAACAACCCAACAATGGTCGCACCCTCCAACCATAATTGACTCAATGAAGGTAGGTGAAGGGTTTCACAATCCAACGATGGATATTGGATTATATGAGTGGATGAGATTGAGTGTCCATTAACTCACCCCCTTTACTTAAATCATACAACCACCTTTTAATTTATCTCTCATAAATTAAATGACTAGGGTCCACATTAGGCACTTTCTCACCCCTTCGGCTCCTAGGTGATGAGAAAGACTTGCCTAGGTAATTTTTAATTATTTTAACACTCCTTTTTACCGAGGAAAGTGTTACTCACCACTCCAAGCTTGTCCCTAAATAATACAAACTTGCCTTTGCCCAAGGATTTGGTGAGTATGTCTGCAACCTACTCATCTATAAATATGTATTGTAGCTCAACATCTCCTCTCTGAACATAATCTCAGATGAAGTGATATCGAATCTCAATGTTCTTAGACCTATCGTGAAAAAATGGATTCTCAAAGAGTTTAATACAACTCTGATTGTCACAGTAAATCATAGTGGGCCTCAACTGCACACCAAATAATCCCACCAGCAACTTGCGAAGCCAAAGGGCCTCACAACTGGCACAACTGGTAGCATATACTCAGCCTCTACAGAAATAAAATCCACTAAATTTTTCTTCTGACTGAACCAAGACACCACTACTGAGCCCAATCCGAAACAACATCCATAAGTACTCTTCATGTCACTGACACATCCTAGCCGATCTAAATCTGTTAGCCCACTAATCGAACTCCATCCCCTCTCAGATAGTCCAGACCATAATCCATTGTACCACAACGATACTTGAGCACATGTTTTTCTACCACCCAAATAACTCTCCTAGGATCCACCATGAATTGACTAAGAGTGTTGACAACAAAACAAATATATGGTCTGGTGTTGACCAAATACATCAATGAATCGATCAACTGACGATATAAAGTGGGATCAACCAACTATGACTCAGAAGCATGAAGCTTCTTCTAGTTAGTAATCATGGGTGTGGTCATGGGCCTACAATCCTCCATCTAGAATATCCTCAGAATGTCACAAGCATACTTCCCCTGTCTCAAGAAGATGTGTCCAGGCTCCTGCCAAACCTCCAATCCCAAAAAATAATGCATCAGTCCAATATCTGTCATCTCGAACTATAAAGAAAGGCTCTCCTTGCATCTAGTAATGAGTCTATTAGTCCTTGTAATGAAGATATAATCCACATATAGAAAGAGTATGAGAGGATCCTCACCAACGAAAATGAAGTATAGGTTGGGATATACCTCACTCTTCTCAAATCCCAGTTGTTGCAAGTAGGCATCAATCCTAGAATACCAAGCTCTGGGAGATTGTTTCAGCCCATACAATGCCTTCTTCAGTATGCACACATGAGACTCTCTCCCATGCACCTCAAATCCCAATGGATATTCAATGTACACCTCCTCCTGGATGATACCATTCATAAATGCGGTCTTCACATCCATATGATGGATCTTCCAACCCATCTCTGTTGCAATGCAGATCACTTCCTTGATTGAATTATATCTAGAAATTGGAGCGAAGGTCTCATAATAGTCAACTCCCTCAAACTGTGAGAACCCCTGAGCCACAAAGCGAGCTTTGTACTTCTCAATGTTGTCATCTGCAACATACTTGAGTTTGTAGATCCACTTGGAAGTCACCACTGACTTCCCCTCAGGTCTAGGAAAAATATCCCAAACATCATTCTTCATTATGGAACTGTACTCTTCCATCATGGCATCTCTCCAAACCTATCTTCCAGTAGCCCCCTCAAAATTGGAAGGCTCAGACTCCCTGGTTCTTCTCACCATCACAATGTAGCTGCAAAATCTCTCAGGAGGTTTACTCTCCCTCACAACCTGCCTGGGATTCCCCACTAAACCCTATGCCTCCCTCAAAGTATCCTGAAGCCACTTGGGATTCCTCCTCTCTGAAGTAGTGTCCCATGGAGGGGACTGTCCCTTCTCAACCCCATCACTTGAAGACTATGAAACTTAAGTAGAATTTGGAGAACTTGATCATGAAACCTATGGACCAGTAACTTGTGATCCTGACATTTTTGGCCCTATAACTTGTGGTCCAGTCGTTACTGAAGCTGGTGGACCTTAAGTCTGTGTCACTGAGGTCTATTGTAGAATCACCTGAATCTGAGGTGATGACTCCTCACCCCTCTCAATCCCTTGTGACTTCCTAAAGGCTCCATCCTCCTCAAATCTCACATCCCTTCTCAAAATTGTCTTCCTCAAGGAAGATATGTATATGCAGAAATCCTTTGAAGTCTCATCATACCCAACAAAGATCCCCTTCTTTTTCATGGGTTCTAGCTTTTTCCTCTTCTCAGAAGGGACATGTGAATATGTAAGGCACCCAAAACTCCTAAAGTTCCCAACATCAAGCTTCTTTCCAGAGAAATCCTCCTCATGAGTGTTTTCTGCCAATGCTCTGTGTGGACTCTTGTTCTGTAGATAAACTATAGTATAACATGCCTCGACCCAAAGAAAAAGTGGTAGCCCATGATCATGCAACATGGCTCTCGCACCCCCAACTATGGCCCTGTTCTTCCTCTCAGAAACCCCATTCTACTACGGGTTTTAAGGAAAAGTCAATTCTCTCTTGATTCCCTCTCCTCCAAAGAAGTCATTAAACTCCCTAGAGGTATACTCACACCCAATGTCTGTCCTCAGAACTCTGATTTTCCTCCCAGTCTAGTTCTTCACAAGAGCTTTGAACTCTTGGAACCAAACGAAGAAATGTCCTTTGGTCTTCATGAATAAAATCCAAGACTTCCAAGAGAAGTCATCAATGAATATGACATCATATAAACAACCACTCAAAGATGCAGAAGACATAGAACCACATACGTCAGAATGAAACAGATCACGTATACATGTTTCTCTTCTATCACTTCTTGGAAAAGAAGTCTTGGTGTACTTTCCCAAAGCACACCCCTTGCACAACTCCTGGTGCTCTGTACTGAACTTTGGAACTCCAGTCACAATCTTTCTCAGTATCCTCATAGCCCCATGATGAAAATGGACCATCCTCCTATGCCATAGCTCACAAAGATCATTGTTGTTAGTAGTATGAAACAATCCACTAGTTGGATGAAACATGAGCTTGTACAACTTCTCATGTTGAGTCCCAATCACTTTGGTCGAAGTGATACTCTACCCCTTGGGAAATATGAGCCCCTATCCATCATGGAACACCACCTCATAACCCCTCTCCTCAATAGTAGAAACTGAAATCAAGTTCTTCTTCAATCCAGGAACATATAGGACATCTCTCAACAACATGGGAGGTAGAGACTCCCTCTGAAATGATATTGTCCCACTACCAACTGCCTTGACCACCCGAACATCTCCAAGCGCTACCTCAAGATCATCAATCTCTGTAATATCTGTCAAATGATGATGAGCACCTGTCATATGGAAGGAGGCACCACTGTCAATATACCACACACTGGAATGAGTGGCTCTAGTGGAAAGACATACCACTAAGGAAAAATCCTTATCAAACTTGGCGAAAAACTCCTCCACCTCTGTTGAAGTTGTTGTCTGCTTCTTCTTCTTATTAGGACATTGTTCTGCATAGTGCCCAAACTTGTGACATGAAAAGCACATGACTTTGCTCATGTTCTTCTTTCCTTCACTCTTCGGTTTGTTTCCTCCCTTAAGACCCTTTTTTATTTCTTCTTGATGTTGGAAGCAAGAGCCACATTCTCCTCATAATTACCAGTAGATGAACTTCCATGCACATAACCTCTTCTTCTCTCCTCCTGAACAAAGTCATCCCAAAGACGTTCCCACTTGGGAAGGTTCTCCCTAGCCATAATGCCTTAAAAAAACACAGCCCATTGTTTGGTCACTCCATTCAATGTTGTTCTCACAAGTTCATTATCAACAATGGCCTCCCCAAAAAATCCAAGTTCATCTCTAACCCATGTCAACTTGGTAAGATATGTGACAACATTTTCAGCCTTGGTCATTTTAATGTTTTTTCATTTTTCTCTCAAAACCATCTTCCGATTCTCATTTTTACTTTGATACAACTTCATCAAGGAATCCCACATATCATAGGCATTTATCTTCTCTGTCACATGAGGAATCAAATGGTCCTTGATGGCATAGAGGATGATTATTTTAGCCTTGATACTCTTTTTGGTGTAGGTTGCTAGAAGAGTAGGATCTGTGGGTACATTCACTAGGTTTGTTGTGGAGTTCTCAACAATATCCCATAACTCATTTTCTTGCAACAACAAGATCATTCTCTCCTTCCAAGCACCAAAGTTTATTTCCCCATCAAGTTTGTCCTCAACCCTTAAACCGATAGCCATTGACCCTTTTCCATTGAAAATAAAAATTTCAAAATTCTATCCAGTGAAGTAACTTTTGTCCCCTTCTCTGTCTTGCTGATATAAATTTTCTTTTTCTTTAACTCAGCTCTGATACCATGTAAAATTTCAGACCCCACCCAGTTTCAAGTCTCGTTGATTTTTATCAGTGTTTAATGCCTAAAACCCAGATTTATGACAGCCATAAATACTCATCAAATAAACATAATTTTCATAACTGAAACATGAGGATTATGAACAACATTTAATGCAAAAATAAAATATATCAGTAGCACAATATTCAGAAAAAATATTTGCATAGAGATTTTTGGTCTAGCAACGACCCTCGAAAACCCACAAGGGGAAAACCAGTGAGAGAGGGATTTTTATTATTCATAGCTTCAGAGAAAAATTATTTTACAATAATCTTATTTTCAACAAAAATTCACAAACTTATCTCAGAAATTTCTTGAGCAAAACTCCTTTAGAACAACCCCAAACTCCTCATCGATTTTTGTGCCAGAAATCCGTATGATTGTACGACTGTCACAACATTAAATGTTGTACAAACTGTCTAGAAAATCATCCTCCTTTTTCTGGGTTTGTTGTATGGAATTTTTTGCAATAAATGCACCTCGAAAATAGTGTCACGCTGCCTTGAAATGTGTGTTGTCTCTCTGTTGTACGAACTATCCTCTTTTATAGTTATATGAACTCCCAAAATACATACTGTACGACCTCAATGAAGTTGTTGTACCTTGCCTCAAAAACTGTGCCAAAAATCAGTAGCACAGACTCCCAAAAATCCATACAGTACGACCCAATCACTATGCTATACCTTCACCTCGATTTTTGTGCTATCTTGCTACCTTGAAAAGCGTGCCTCCAACTCTGCAAATGGTGTCTCTTTCCTCAAGCTCGACCTCCTCTCTCTCTCTCTCTCAAAATTCATGAACAACCCAACAATGGGTGCACCCTCCAACCCTAATTGACTCAATGAAGGTAGGTGAAGGGTTTCGTAATCCAATGGTGGAGATTGTATTAGATGAGTGGATGAGATTAAGTGTCCATTCACTCACCCCCTTTACTTAAGTCATAAAGTCACCTTTTAATTTATCTCTCATAAATTAAATGACTAGGGTCCACATTAGGCACTTTCTCACCTCTTAGCACTTAGGTGATGATAAACACTTTCCTAGGTACTTTTTAATTATTTTAACAAATAGAAAGCACAAGAAGAGCTAGATAGAGTGATTGACAAGGAAAGAGTCTCTCATGCTTTTCTAGAATATAGCTATTGGTTATGTATGTTATATTTAGCTTGTGTGTTTGTAAAATTATAGTATAAAGAACCAATTATAGAACATAGTGACATAATTCAGGCTTGTAGTTCTTGAGTTCTTTGGTGCCATAATAACATGTCATTCATTTAATTATGTCTACGGTCTATTACAAGCTAATGCTTCTTGTTGTCCTTCGGTGCTCCAAGAAAACCGATTACAGGTTATCGTTGTGTGTATGTGTGTACATGAAAAAAGGTCAAGTTGTATGATTGAATGCTGGGTACATTCAATATCTAGACTATTTTCCTATATACTGTCGAAATATATAGCTCATTGTATTTTCATAGATCAAAATATGTTTATAAAGTGATTCAATATCGAGATTATTTTTCAGGATAGTCGAGAATCGTTGGTTCTACAAATGTGTTATTTATGGTCAAAAGTAATTGTATCTTAAATAGATCAAGTGGTAGCTCAAATTTGATAGTTGAGAAAGAACGCAGTCTATGAGATTTCAGAGTGGGTAGAAATGTTGATGAAGACCAGACTAGACAAATATGAGAGTCCAAAAATAATTTTATGATTGTTATTTATGATGTAAGCATTAAGGGAGTGTGTTAGAATTAATGCTTACATTAGAGATTAGTTTGGATTTCCTAGATCTAATTAGTTGTGAGAGATCTTCTCCAACTATCAAATCCTATCTATCTGTGGTCGATAGATTCTCTCATAAATTTGTTATTCTATTGAGAAAAAACTTATTATATAAATATAATATTGTATGTGATTTAATAAAAAGATAATTTTTTTTGTGTACATCTGGTTTTCCATTTAAGTCAATTTAGATCAACCAATAATTTGATAAGTCTTACCACCTTAAAAAAATACTAACCCCTCCCCTTGAGCATTGAACACATGTTTTCTGCGATAAGTTTACTCCTTTAAAAAAAAATACTAACCCGTCTCTTTATATACAAGTCATGAGCATTCAACACATGATTTTTTCCAAGATGTTAGTAAATCTCCAATGGGCTTGGTCAATCCGACATGCGCACAACATTAATACACTCATGTTTTTATCTCATTTTGTGGGATTGCTCAAACCTAGCAAGAAGAAAGGATACCGATTTAAATGTATATTTAAGATCTACTTTTAAAGTAACAAAAATTTGAATATCTTAAAAACCATTTTAAACCATTTTACTTTCACAATTAGTGTACAAGTGAAATCATTCAGAAACACATCATCCAACAACCCCAAACCATTTTACTTTCACGGTTAGTGTACACGTGAAATCAATCACAAACACATCATCCACCAACCCCTTGATGTATATCCACAACTCCTTGATGTATACATATACATATAATAAAAGAGACAAATATTTTAGAGAGACATTGCGTGAGCTCCAAGGCTTCCCTTGTTCTTGGACTTTCAAGACCTATGCACGTGAGTGTGTTCACATGGAGAATCGATTGACGACTCAACTGTCACATGTTTGGTAATGACTCGGGAATCTTTCACGTGTGGAATCTTTCACGTGTGGAATCTTTCATGAGATCCCTCTTTCACATTACGATAAACTAGTTTTTCGGTAAGGTTCGGGACAAAGTAGAGAACATTTAAAGGAGTTGGTTCTTACAAATTATTGTTATGGTAGTGTTATAATATTATTAATAAAATAACTCTTTTATTAAAACAATTTTCTTAGAAGCATTATTAATTATGAACAACCTTCATGGAAATAGAAGCTTTTGTTTCATTTAAAAAAATCTTACTCATTTTTACATGCTATTAAAGTAGTACTTTATAGAATCACTTTATGAGGATTTAAATATCACTCATGATTAATCATTTTACATTTTAAATTATTTTTAACATTAAATATTATTATTTTGTTGCTAAGCTATGAGGTTATATATTATGTTAACAATGTGATATGCAACTAAAAATAATAAAGTATTTTTACAGTTGTTTTTTACTATAGTTTCAGTTTCTTTTGTATCGAGAGTGATTTTGGTGTTTTGAAATAGCATACTTTAGTCTATATGTAATAGTGGTATGGTTAGGTATTTTAGATGATAGTAAAGTTTTTGTTTTTGTTGGGATGATGTATGGTTGACAACAATAGTCATGTCTTTCTTATGTCTCTTTATGTACTGTAAATTTTCTTTTAATTTAATATGAAGAGTATTAAAACTATTTTTTTCGTTGATAATAACAACAATAACAATAATAATAATAAACTAAATATAAAACTTCTTATAAGTTATAGGTTAGAAAATAGTAACAAACTAAATATGAAACTCCATATAAATTATAAAACTCTATGGCGATAATAATATTCCATATAAATTATTTTATTTGATAATAATGATATGTTGTGTAACTAAAAATAATAAAACTTTATTTAATGAATATGTTATGTACCTAAAAGTAATTAAATCTTAATATACTAAACATGACATTCCATGTAGATTGTTTTATTTCTACATGAAACTCCATTGATGATAATGATATGTATCTAAAAGTAATATAAAAGTATTAAAATTTTAATTGAACAATTATGAAAAGTAATAAAACTTTAATTGATTAATTATGAAATTTAATGTAGATTACTTTAATTTTGCATAAAAATCCATTGACGACGACGATGACGATGATGATATTATGTACCTAAAAATAATAAACTTTAATAGACTAATTATGAAACTATTGGCATGTTTACAAGAAGAGCATGCTTGTCATTGATGGCAATAACAACAACAACGATGGCATGTCTACAGGCAAGAAAAACAACAACGATAACATGCTTACAACTATTGATGGAAATAACAACAACGACGAAGGTATGGTTACAGGAAAGAATTGTAGCGATGTTGGCAGGTTTACAGTTAGGAGACAACAATGGAAAACAGGCAGGCAAGGAAGATCAACAAAAATGATGGCATGGACAGATCTCGAGCGTTAGATCCGAGCACAGGGTCCGACCATCGTTGGATCCAAGAGAACCTGCATGTTCTTTAAAGTGCTAGGAGAAGCGGGCTTTCAAAATCCCGAGAGCAGGAGGACCGTCCATCTTCGAGCAGGACACGTGGTCACAGATCAACATTTCCCTGACTGGAAAATCAAAGGAAGGAGGTGCTCTAACCTCTCGAAATCGCGAAATGCGAAACCACAATTTAATCTGAGTCATTGATCAAAGGGAGATCATAGACCGTTGATCTGACTCCATTTCGGAGTTTCGGATACCGGGAGTTGGAGGTGTCAAGGAAAATCACGAAAAGAATGATGAAATCATGAAATGCGAAACCATGACATTTTGGAGTTTCGGATACCGGGAGTTGGAGGAGTCAAGAGTCGAGACTCTTCATCACAGGAGTCCCGAAGTTGCGAAATGTGAAACGCCGAAATCCTGAAACAGGCACATCAACAAAGACTCCATTTCGGAGTTTCGCATACCAGGAAATCAAAGATCAAAGGAACTTTAACCTTTTAAGTAGCAAACCCTGAAATCCTGAAACAGACACGAAGAAGGCCTGTGAAGTTTCGAAATCACTATAAGATCTGGACCGTTGGATCCATAGGACACGTGGCGAAAGATCATCATATCGCTGACTGGAAAGTCAAAGGAACGAGGTTCCCTAACCTCTTGAACTTGCGATATGCGAAATCATGAAATAATCCTAGTCGTTGGATCAAGGACAAATATGCACCGTCAGACCCAACAGGTAAATGTGGCAGACCATGTTAGCAAAGACAGGTGGTAGCCTACGTCAGAAAGGACACATGGCGTAATCATATAAGGACAAGTGTCAAGTTGATTTGGCATTTACGGAACCTGGAAATAACAATTCTGAGTGACACGTGGAAAACACATGGATCATGACATATCATCGAGTGACGTCATTCCAGGAATTTAGTTTCAGGAGTTTTAGCATCAACTCTCCCCCAAAGTCCCGAAAGCTGAAGTTCTGGGGCGAAGGATAGCCGTCCGATCACCATGGATTGTGGACCGTTGATCTGAAGAGCGAAGCGCTCAAATGATTAGTGAGTGGTCATAGGCTGTGGTCACATCGTCGAGAGTTGGAGGAAGGCGCTAACAACTAAACTCCATTTCAGAGATCGCGACTTGGAGAGTCGAGATGCCTCACAACAGGAATTCATGACATGCAAAATCACAAAATGCCGAAATGCGAAAAACACCTTTTGGTGTAGGTTGTGGTCACCATCAGTGGTCATGTGAGAGGGAAGAGCTAGCACCAAGCTAAGCTCCTTTTCGGTGATCATAACAAGAAGAGTTGAGACTCTTCACCACAGGAATGCTGAAATGCCGAAGTGCCGAAATGTGAAATGGCAAACTCAACGCTAGACCCTGTTCTTGTAATCCAACGGTGTTGGATACTTGGAAATCTGATCGAAGGGCTATTGTTTCTCTTCACAGTTAATCGATCAGTTACGATTCAGTTAGCAGAACTGAATCATGACTCTTGGATGGTTGGTGATTCAGTTGTTGATGTTTTTTCTTGGAGGTTCACAGTGTAATTACCATAAATGACTGATAGTTTCTGCCAGAGGACTCGAACAGACTTCAGGGTGATTGCCAGAGAATATGAAGAGTCTCGAGGCATCTTCCAATGGCATGAAGACTGTTCATAGAGGCTATTGACAGATGTAAGACCGTTGGAGCCTGGAACTACAACATAGGGAATGAGCTTGACTGTAACAGAGAAGACGAAGAGTCTCGACTGTTGGAGAGGCTAAGGAATCTCGTCATAACACCCAGTGATGATGGACGCATGGGTTTAATTGCCAGAGAAGATGAAGAGTTGTAATGATGATCAGGCAGAGCACTCGACATGGGGAGAGAATGAAGAAGTATTGTGAATAGAGGATTCAGAAGATGCACAGAGAGGATAAAACTACAAAACAGAGAAGAGATTGGGTGTTGTTGAGAATGATTCAGATGTGTAGAAGGAGGCTGAGTGCAGTAGCTGAAATGCACAAAATAGGAATGGTGCATAGAAGGGACATGGCGCACAAAGAATAAAAGGAAGAAGAACATAAAGCGTAAGGAAGGTGTGCAGGAAGACACTGATGCAGGTAGATAAGAGCAGTGTACCAGAACAGTGATGAGACGGGAAAGCCATTCATAAATATTGTATCACTGTAATAAATTTATATATAGAACACTTTATAATCAGGGTGGTTGAGAGGTGTTAGGGAGGACTGTTGTCCTCATAGGTTCAAGTGGGTTCTTGAACACAGGGAGTTGTAACTTCCATCTGGTTTCCAGAGAAATAAAGGTGGCAGGGTGGTGCAAGGGAGAACTGTTGTTCTCTGTTATACTAGTTGGTGCCTGTGTGACTGGAAGTTGGTGCTTCCATCTAGTTGGTGTTGGAACACTTAGGGAGTTGTTGCTTCCTTCTAGTGGGTGCTAGAG
>SNQJ01S0011410.1:138870-174646 GCA_010110895.2 Picea sitchensis
TTTTAGTTTAATTCTTGTTAATAGCTTTGTTGTTTTTCTTTCTAACCTTTCCTTTCACAGCTGTCATGCCTAGCAGAGCCCAACTGGGCATGTAAGCACTCTTAATTTGCTCACCTAGTGACGAATTGGGTGCAAACACCTATTATTATGAATATAAATTAAATATGATTATTAGGAGTATAAGTATTTATATAAATTAAGAGTATCAAAATCATAGGTTGAGTTGACTGTATAATTGTTTTTTGCAAGATTTAAATATTTATATATATATTACTTACATGAAAGTCTCATTAGAGGAAAGTCCTTCCTTTTACTAAAAGTTAGACAAAAGGCGACAATTGTTCGTAAGTGGCCATGTGTGGGTTAACAGGAGATAATCATGAGTAGACAATGTAAAAAGATACTCAAACACCGATTTTTAACTAGCAGACTGGAACATTTAAAATTTAATAACGGTTGTCTAAGTGGAGGGTTATAATATCTACGCAACTAGACTAGCTCTTCATGAAATGTCTCGTCAGATTAAATCCTAAGGATTCTACGTAGAGATATTTAGGAAAAAATTCAAGATCAAAAGATATGGTTGAAATACGTTATAATTATGAAAGTCTTGATCAAAGTTAATGGAAGAGTTTAAGAGAAAATTATTGTTTGTCCCATTAATACATTTCAATATACTAGCACCAGGTTTCCACAATTAACGGTTTCTTAAGTTGTTTTATTTACTACTATGGTGGAAAAGTTATGTTTTCTCCTTTAAAGGTCTAACTGTATCTACTGTAATGTAATAAGATTTTGAATAACTTCTTGGATGGAAAAGGATGTTGGAAATCATCCCTTCTGTCAAGGTGATAGTATTGTCCCAATGATAGAGCCACTACAACAACAAGACAATGATTTGTTTTGACATCCTTGGTTCTAGATTAAATACCAAGGGATACCTCAAAATTACATGCCATGCCAAAGTGTGTTGAATATCCTCACATTCAATCTATGGCAAGGATAGTGGCAAGTTGATGGGTACCTGATATTTCTACAATGTCGAGTTGGAAAGTTTTTGTCCACCATTGCCAACTAAAATCATGGAATTCCAACCAAAATTGTTAGATTTGTTGGACACACTGACTACACTGAGAGGGGGGGTGAACAGTGTAGGGCTCTTTTCAAAACTCCTCCTTCACAAAACTCCTTAGTTAGCAATCACCATTTACTCATTAATTATTGTTGTCATTTATAACCCGTTAAATGTGAACATGCATCAACAACATATATCAACACCATGTATCCTCAATAATCCATCACCACTAGGAACACAAAGAACACAATATGCATGTACACTTTTCTTTTTATTACGGACTACAATCCTTGGGTTATCAACACAAACTGAATAGAGTACAACTCTACAAGAGCACCGGCTCTATAATGCAAGACTCAGCTTACACACTCAACACCAAATGAGATGAGGCAACAATCCTCAACAGATACCAATATGTCAACAGGTACGCAACCTGTCAGTAGTGCATCACGCGTATGTACGCGCCCTACCAGTAGTACAGCTCGCGTATGTACGCGTCCATTTTGTACTACAGCCTGCGTATCACGTCTAAGTTACTTAGGGTTTTCTCTTCAAGATAAACTTAGATCCTCTGGAACCTTCAATCACATTCACTTATGTCTTTTATTGTCCAATCCGAATCATAACCAGTCACAACACATCCAATCTCTCCAACAACTTACTAATGCTTCTCAACCATACAATATGAATGCTACTCAATCATGTATAAGCAACCAATATACTATAACAATCATATTAACACTGAATCATAAGAGTGTTTCTCACTCCATCAACCAACAAAAACCAAATCACAACAGCTATACCAAGAATGCCTTAAGCATTCACCACAAAACAAGCAAGAGTATCCATCAAGACAACAATGTAACCATACCAGAGTTTCTATGGCAGATCTGAGCCCATATAATGCATATATGAAACCTTCTTTAGTCTTCAATAACTTGACACCGACTCACATATGAGTCTTCATGAATTTATCCACTGTACACACTCTGTCCTCATTCATCCCGTGTATGTATGCGCCCTGGCTCACTGTAGCGTGTGTATACCTCAGAAACTAGGGTTTTTGAACTTCTGAAACTTTTTCTGTCATGATCTCAAACTTACCAAAACTTTGATGCGTCCATGATATCCTCCAGATCATCTCTCTCTCAGAATAGATCTTCAATGCATGCTCAAGAGATTCATATTACAAGAGACCCTTGCCTCTTATTTATACTCTCCAATTAGCTTCCTTAAAAGCTTCTTCTAGGTCACTTTGTCCACATAGACACTTTGTCCACATAGTCACTTATGTCCAACTTTGCCCAATTTTCCACTTCTCCGTGTATCCAATAGCCACTTGACTTATTAACCATCTTTCCTTATTTTAGGGTTAACTTTCTCATGACTACTTTCCATAAATAGAAAGTTCTCCATTTATTTGATTATTTAAATAATCCTCCTTGACTTTGTCACTTTACTATATTATTTAAAGAATATATTCTTTGTAGTCATTTTGACTTCTTTGACCTTTTGGGGCTTCAATCCATCATATGAGGGTCATCCAACTTCGTAAGGCCATAACTCTCAAACTGTGAGGAGTTATGTGGCATTCCACATACCACCGTAAATGACATGACACACACTATCCATATAGGATAGTTTCACTGATAAATTCACTTACCTTCATCTCATAATTCCACAATAAAGCATGGTTTCTCTAACCATACTTCCAGGATAACTCAATCTGCAGAGCATCTTCCCGTGAGGGATTTCACCATAAGGGGACCACTTTGGAGTTCATCCATTTGTACTCCTTATCAACCATGATAATACAATAATGAGTCATCTTTACATCAATCCAAATCTGCATCATATATCAATGACAACTCATTGATCCATCTTGCATCCATGTATGACATCATATGACTATGATTCCACTTGACATCAATCCATTCACATCAAGGACAACACATACTTCATCAATATACTATAACAAGATATTGCTCATTTGATATCAATCAACATCAATCATTTGACATCAAACCTTTGACCTTTAACATCAATCAATCATCCTTTGGCATCAATAAATCATCCTTTGGCATCAATCAATTCATTGACATCAATCAATCAATCATCCTTTGGAATCAATGACAACATGATTCAACAATCTCCCCCTTTGGCATTGATGGCAATACCAAAATTGATGTCAACACTAATCATTAATGGAAACATGTAGACAAGGCATTGATTACATCAATAGTCATCTAAATCACATCAATGTGACTATCTCTCCCCCTTTGACATCAATGGAAAAGGGTAGTTCTCTCCTTGGGGATACTCCCCCTACCTAAACTCTCCTTGGGGTTGCTCCCCCTGCCTAAATGCCTTTGATCTTCCTCTGAATAATTTCTTCCCTTTTGAAAACAGGATATCACTCTGATGTAATGTTGAATATATATCACTCATGCTCCCCCTGTGATCATCGCTCCCCCTGGAACTATGCCTCTGTGCTTTTTTTCCAAATATAGGGTTATTTTACTGAGTATGCAACTGATAAATGTATCCTCCTAGAATCATGGGAAGAATAATGAATCCCCATATGGGTATGTCTCCCCTTATCTTCTCTTCAATATGAACAATATGCTACCACTTCAATATGCTTATGTTGCAAATGCTACTACTCAACAGAAACATAGATTAACCCCTCTTTCTATGACGATCCGTGGACCTGTCCATGCATAAAACTTGTGCCATACCATACATCATGAAGAAAAATATATTTCAACAATGAAAATAGAGAATCACGAACAAAAATATAAACCAGGTACATCTTGTACCAAAATGTGTGATCACCGTGCACAACACCCATGTACATCAACCATGTATATCAACACCATACAATGTGCCAAAAGATATCATTAATGGAATGTATCAACCATATGCCTCTACCAACATGTCAACCATGTGCTTTATATCACTCATGATATGCCTCCACCATGAACCGAGTGACACAATCATATATCTCAATCAATCAAGTGTCTCAACTATATCATTCAGTACATCATGTACCAAAGTATATGCTAATCAAGTAATACCAGTGGTGTACTTTTAACCAAGTACTATAATCCAAACATATACCTTCTATGAGTGTACCAAACATGCACATCAACATGTATCACCACTTGTACTAATCAAGTACATCAACCATGCACCAATACCACAACAAAATGAATATGTATGCCAAATCCACCACAAAACATGTGCCAATCAAACTGCTAGTAGGTGCCTCTACCAATGTACTAGAAGTGTACCAAACATGTATCAACTATAGATCAGACTCATCAATGATGTACAACATGATCACCTCATCAACTCACCAACTACATGTCCCAATATGTAGTCCAACCATATGCCAAATGCATGCACCAAGATATCCAACAAATATGTTTCAATAATACATCATAAGATATATCAATGAAACTTAAATATGTACCATCCATGTACCCTAAACACATCAGCCTCAATATACATACACAACATCAAATACTAAGCATCCAATATGTACTAGAAGTCTGCCTCAATTGATCAATGACATTTGTAGCTAGCATCATCATGATATATCTCATAGCCAAGGTGCCATAACTTCACTGTCACAAACATCATTGTTCTTCAACAGAAAATGCATCAATCTATACTTAAGGGTTAGTACCATGCATCCAAGATAGTCTTTCAAAACTCAACCATATGTCATCATCATACATAATGTATGCCAACAAGTAATCATGAAAACCTGCAACAAACAATGTCAGACCCTACAACAAAAGTTATACCATCACATTAAGTTGCAACCCATGTGCATAGCCTTTTTCCCAAGGATTGTACCACATATACGCGTCCTTCTACACATACAACGTGCGTATGTACGTGACCTATTCATAGGTCTGCCTGCATATGTACGCGACTGTTACCACTGTAACCCGTGTATGCTTCTGAAGATGACACACTTAAGCTTCCCTTAAGGCTTCCATTATGCGTTGGTTGTTCAGTCTTCTTCACCCACTTTTGAAGGTGTCCCTGCTTCTCAGAACTTGAGCTCTGAGCTTCCATATTTTCAAAAATGTCTTCCTTTCTAACTTCACGCCTTCTTCTAGTCATTCTATATGAAGTCCTCATCATGGAATTTCTTCTTGTGTTCCATCAATGTTGGGATTTGTGGCCAAATCCAATACAACTGTAGCATCTCATGTTGTGACAATGAACAACAATGTGTCCTATTTGATCACATCTCCAACACCTTATGGTGTTATGAAGTCTTTCATTTTATCTTCTTTCATAAAATCTGCATTCCAAGGCTTTGTGACCATATCCATTACATGAATAACATTGACCATAAAAAAAAAATTCATACATTTGCTTTGGTGTCCATCTTCTTTGAGGTGTAAAGATGGCTTCTTGATGTCTTCCTTGCTTTGTTATTTTGAAACTTTCCTTGCCTTATGTAGATGGTTGACTTGCAACATTGTCTTCATCCTTTGAGAGTGAGGGACTTACCTCATGCTTCTTTGAGGTGCTTGCTTCAACAATTGTAGCTTCTTTGTTGTATCCAAGACCTGATTTATCATTTGGTGATCTTTGACTTTCCAAGATTTCATTTAATATTGTTGAGCTATTCAAGAATTTGTTTGACTTCTCTACTTTCTTTCTAAGATCAACAACTTCAACTTCTAACTTATGACATGACTCTTCCTTTTCATTTACTTGATTCTTCAATAGTTCCTCTACCCTTTTGGCTTCCTCAATTTGAGTCTTGATATGGACAATAATTTCAAGACTTTTGTTAATCTCATCATTTACCTTCTTATCTTCTTTTTCATTCATTAGTCTTTTGATCTCTTCTTCCTTTTCTTCTAATTGAGTCTTTTTACTCTCTTCTTGTTGTTTGAGCATTTCCTTTAACTTCAAGATGTGCCTTTGATTCTTCTTAAGAAAATTTTTACTATTATCGGAAATATAGCTATAGTCTATATAGTAATGATCATATTTGTATTCATATAGACCCCACTCAACTTTCTTTTGAAGTTCTGATAGTTCTTCTTCTATTCTTTCCATGGGATAACTACCATCAAACTCTACAAAAACTATTTCTAGATTTTATTCTTCACTTGTAGAGAAATATTCAACATCATCACATTTTGAATTATTGCAATCATGGGTTTGTGAAGATTCTTTACCTTCATTTGAAATGTTTTCAAGATCTTCCTTTTTGCCAACATCATCACATGATTTTTCACCTTCATTTGAAATGTCTTCAAGATCTTCCTTTTTTCCAACATCATCACAGTTTAGAAATAATGCAATCAAGAGTTTTTGGAGATTATTTACCTTCATTGATCTTGATGGAGTTGTCTTCAATATATTCCTTCTTTCTTTGGTATGTCTCCTCTAGATTTAGCCATATATCCTTGGTGGAAGTGCATTGTCCCATGCTCTCTTTGATAGAGCTTGAGAGTCCACTAAGAATGGTCTTGAGAATCAATGCATCATTCTTCTTTTCTTCCCTTTGAGTTGAAAAATTTGATTTGTTCTTCAAGGAAACTGATCCACCAATGGTTTCCTTCCAAATACCCGCTCACATTTCCTTCAAATGAACTCTCATTTCTATTCTCCAAGTAGAATAGTTTTCCTCATCAAGGATTGGAACTTCATCATCCATTTGTGTGTCCATATATCTCCTCCAAGCTTGTTAAGTCTTATAGTGAAGGCCCACTCTGATACCAATTGTTGGACACATCGACTACACTGAGAGGGGGGGTGAACAATGTAGGGCTCTTTTCAAAACTTCCCCTTCACAAAACTCCTTAGTTAGAAATCACCAATTACTCATTACTTATTATTATTATTTATAACCAGTTAAATGTGAACATGCATGAACAACATATATCAACAACATATATCATCAATAAGTCATCACCACAAGGAACACAAAGAACACGAGACACATGTACAATTTTCTTTTTATTACGGACTACAATCCTTGGGTTATCAACAAAAACTGAATAGAGTACAACTCTACAAGATCACCAGCTCTATAATGCAAGAATCAACTTACACACTCAACACCAACTGAGATGAGGCAACAATCCTCAACAAATACCAATCTGTCAACAAGTACGTGACCTGTCGGTAGTGCAACACACGCATGTACGAGCCCTACTAGTAGTACAACTCGCGTATGTATGCGTCTAGTCTGTACTACAACCTGCATATCACTTCTGAGTTACTTAGGGTTTTCTCTTCAAGATAAACTCAAATCCTCTGCAATCTTCAATCACATTCACTTCTGTCTTTCACTGTCCAATCTGAACCATAACCAGTCACAACACATCCAAGATCACCAACAACTTACTCATGCTTCTCAACCATACAATATGAATGCTACTCAATCATGTATAAGAAAACAATATACTATAACAATCATATCAGTACTGAATCATAAGAATGTTGCTCACTCCATCAACCAACAAAAACCAAATCACAACAACCATACCAAGAATTCCTTAAACATTCACCACACAACAAGCAAGAGTATCCATCAAGACAACAATGTGACCATACCAGAGTTTCTATGGCAGATCTGAGCCCATATAATGTAGATTTGAAACTTGCTTTAGTCTTTAAGATCCCGACACCATCTGACACACAAGTCTTCGTGACTTTATCCACTGTACGCACTCTGTCCTCATTCATCCCGTGTATGTACGCGCACTGACTCACTACAACCCATGTATACCTCATAAGCTAGGGTTTCTGAACTTCTGAAACTTTTTCCGTCATGATCTCAAACTTACCGAAAATTTGATGCGTCCATGAGATCCTCCTTATAATCTCTCTCTCATAATAGATCTTCAATGCATGCTCAAGAGATTCATATTACAAGAGACCCTTGCCTCTTATTTATACTCTCCAATTAGCTTGCTTAGAAGCTTCTTCTAGGTCACTTCATCCACATAGTCACTTATGTTCAACTTTTCCCAATTTGCCACTTATCCATTTATCCAATAACCACTTGACTACTTAACCCTCTTTCCTCATTTTAGGGTTAACCTTCTCATAACTACTTTCCATAAATAGAAAGTTCTCCATTTATTTGATTATTTAAATAATCATCCTTGACTTTGTCACTTGACTTTATTATTTAAATAATATCTTATTCATAGGCATTTTGACTTCTTTGACCTTTTGGGGCTTCAAGCCACCATATGAGGGTCCTCCAACTTCGTAAGGCCATAACTCTCAAACCGTGAGGAGTTATGTGGCATTCCACATACCACCAGAAATGGCATGAAAAGAACTATCCATATATTATAGTTTCACTAATAAATTCACTGACCTTCATCTCATTATTCCACAATTAAGCAGAGATCATGTTCTACCTTTTTTTTAACACCTTGGTTCGTTAAAAGATGTATTCAAATATTTGGTTTTAATGAGTTTTCTAATGGTTTCAAAGATTTGAATGTTCTCAAACTCGACGTTGTTGAAACTGCCAGACCAGTTGGCAGCGACGCTACGAGATCAGTTGCTGAGGTGGATTTGGAAGCTAAGATGGTCGTGGTGATCTCCTAACCAGTTGCAGAGCCCGAGGTTGTCATTAATCCTCTAGGTATTTTGTGATCCCACTCCATTGCATAGCGAATTCGTGTGATAGTTGTTGCCTGAGATTTGGTAGTGACTGTGTCTGCAAATCGCTCCCTCCTTCATCCCTCTCCATCCATATTTTCCCTCTTACAGACTTGCATCCACCACACCTAGTTTTCAATTATTAAGCATGAAATTTATTTCTTCTCCTGAGTGTTGAGTGCCCGAGCAAACATTTGTGCCTTGTGTGCGCACTGCGCTACCAAAAAACGTTGTTGAAACCTCACTACATTTCCCCTGTTCTTTCTACTTTTTGGATTGGAGTGTTATTTTCTAGGTATTCAAAGACCATTGCAATAGTTTTCCTTTCACCATATCATCAATTTTCAACTTGAGATTCTATAGAAAGTAAGGAGAGGGGAAATTTCATTTCTTTCCTTCCAAAAGCCATCAAAATAGTGTGAGTGAAAGGAGAATCATAGGAAAGAGAAACCATTGTTCACTGTCACTCTCCCATTTAATTCTGCCTCCATTTTCTCTCTTAGCCTTCACTGCACCATATCCTTTGATCCCTCGTCTTGACCCATGGAGACACCTCAGAAGAAGAAATCTCACAAGGGAGGAACTGTGGTTAGAACTGAATCCTCATACATGCATTTATTTGATGCAGAGCTAATGGTTAGGGGAGTTTTTCAAAGGGTGGGTTGCCTCTCCTTTTTTCAAAACATGCAGAGGGGACATCCTAAAGTGGCATGGAAATTTTCCTCACATTTTGATGGCCTTAAGACTAAGGTACGAGACCTGGAGTTTGAGGTGTATGAAGCCTCTATTGCAGCAACAACAAGGATTCCTAACACTGGGTAGATATGGTTTAAATCCATGACTTTGAATGCTTCCTCCTCCAAGGAATTCCTCAAACAATATTATCAGACTGACAATTTGTCCAAGGGAGCGCCTAGAAGTAATCTACTTGAAGATTTTGAAAATATGTTGAAGATCATCCAGAGATACTTCACATGTGAGGGAAGATTTAATATGTTATACCAGTACCATATAAGGCTTCTTCTTCATTTTACTAGTAAAGATGAAATCAATATCCCTTTCTACTTGTTGAGGAGCATGGGGAAATTTTTTGATAGAGTCCAATCCAAATCCAAGGTTGTGGACACTAGTGTCTTTCACTCTGGATTGATCAGAATGTTGATCTTGGAAGAATTGAAGAAGAGGAACATCCCTTGGGAACAATTCATTGTTTTTTCTCATATGAAGTTGGACATAGCTTCAACTCCTCAGTCAAAAATGCAAAGTCCTTTTCCATATAGTAGTGATGCTCCAATAGGAACAAGAAAGAAAAGAAAGAGTAAATCCATTTCTCAAGATAAAGAGGTTATTAAGGAAGTTGAAGAAACAGAGAGGGAGGCTTATCATTCTCCACATAGAGACTTTTCACCTCCTCCTGCACCAGAATTGGAAGAGGTCCCTTCATCCACTAAAGCCACAACTAAGAAGGGAAGAAAATTACATTTCTCTTCATCTTCTCCAGCAGCTAGAACAAAGGTCAAGAAACCCTTTACTAGATAATCAACTCTCAAGGAGGTTGTTGAAGCCCTAGTCTTACCCAAGGTTTCAATTCTAAAGAAAAAGAAAGATAAGAAAAAAGGCATTGAGAAGCCTATTGAGGTGATAGATAGAGCCCCCATGCAACATAAAGATGAAGGTGAAACCATGAAGAAGCCTGTTGAGGTGAATAACATCATCACTCCACCTAGCAATCACATCTTCAAAATATTGATTAGACAGCTCAAGGAGGCTAGGAAGGAGGTTGCTCATTTAAAGGCAAAAGGTTTATCTGAAAGAATTAAGATGAAGGACCTTATGGATATGCACAACAACACCCTTGATTTGACAATATTTTCAACAAGAAGATCCCTTCCTCTCCATAAGAAACTCAAGAACCTCTATAGGCAAAACATAGGATTTTAGTCTCAGAATATAAAACTCAAGGCATAACTACAACACTTGTTGATATTGTGGGTGTATTTTGAGATTTATTTTCAGATCTATTCAGGTACTTAACAAGAGAGGAACCAGAGCCCCTTCGTGGAAATTTTGTGGATTACTAGCTGTTGGCCAACAATTTTTTTCAGAGTTTCTCTTAAGTCAGGGTCTTTGACCAACTCAAGCCTTTGGCCATATAAAAACTCGAAATTTCGTTGAATTTATTCCATTAAAGATTCAAAGTAAGTACGTAACAGGTTTATGAATAAAGTAAAAAAATAAATAAAATCAAAGTGTTTCAATATAAAATTTACATAAGAAAATTATAAAGTCAAACTATTAAATACAAAGGGAAATCCTACCCAAGAGCATAATAGTTAGTTGACCAACAATGTAGTATACCTAGGGATGTACTTTGGGGTAACTAGGGAGGTACCCAATGGGAATGTGGTTATGTATTATTAGTGGAATTCATTTAATATATGAGAATGTGGTTATTCAATGTAAGGTGGACTAGGTCCACTATATTAATAAAGACACACTATCGTAGTTAGATGTAATAAATGTGAGAAGGCTCTCTAGAAGGTTCTTAGGGGATAGAGACAGTTATATAAAGAAGTGTAAGAAATGTAATGAAACATAGTGAAGAATAATGTGAATGTATCAAGTATTGCTTGAGGAGTGTTATCCTTCCTTAAGGATTAATATATGGTGTTACCCTACCTCAAGGGTTTTGATTATTTCTTGTGTTCATCATTTTGGTGAATGGTTTGGATTATTCTTGTTGATATTGTGGGTTTATTTTGAGATTTATCTTCATATCTATTCAGGTACTCAACAAGAGAGGAACCAATAGTGAAGAAAATCACACCTACAGTCAAGAAGACCACCCTTGCAAAAGAAAAACATATTGTTGTGTTAGAAGGAATCCCTCCTTCCACAAGGAGTGCTAGGTTGATGAAATGATTGGGAGAATATAAGCTCCATTTTTTAGATTGGTCTCTTTTTTCAAGAGTAAGTGATCAAGGATGTTTAAGTTTTTTCCACTTATATAGGCATATACAGGCTTCTAACCTATCATCTTAAGGTTCTTGATTAGTCTCATCATACAGAAAAGCACAGACATTATGTAGCACCATGGCGCCGCAAAATCGTCTATATAGCATGGTCTGCCATTTTTCTACCTAAAGTGCTACCAAATATCCTAAGTTGTGTAACGATGGCACTACCGAATTCGTAGGGATATATTACAGTGGCACTACCAAATTCGTTTTGATGATGGGCGCTACGCATTCTGCAGGACCATTTCAGTGAGGGCGTTACCAATTCCGCAGAGATTTACAGGCTCGGTGCTACCAAATTGCACACAAAGATATATAGGCTCAACGCTACCAATTCTGCAGGCCTATTTTGGATTTGCACTACAAAATGTGCAACGTATTTTGCAAGGGTGCTACAAAAACTTGCTACCTATATCGCTACTGAATGGCGCTACCAACTGGCACCTGGAATCAAGGGGTTCCAGTTTATCACTCTTTTGGGTGGTTGATGATGTGGAGAAGAGCTAATACCATAGGTGGCAACATGATGACAACATACAACCTCTGCAGGAAACTTGGCATGGAAAGGAAGGCGCATCAATGAAGACAATGGCAGTTAAAGTTTGTTGGATTGGTTGCCAACATGTTTCCTTTTTTATAGCATAGTTGTTAGTATAGGTTTTATATTGAATAACTGATTTGGAGAATCCTATGGGAGGAGGGCCAACTCACACCTTTAGCTGGTGCCTTCCCTTTTTGTTATAAATAGATATTCCAAATGATTTAGTGGGTTCGAATGGTTGAGTTGGGCTCCCTTATTGTAATATTTTGATCAATCAAACTAGTTCTCTGGTATGTACTTGACTTGAGATTTTTTTATTAATATAAGTTGTTTTCTCTTATTCCATCTTGTTGCCTCTTATACTGAAGTTTTCAGGATTGAATGATTCACATGAGATTGTTATAGTTGTATTATGATGAATGTTTGATTGTAGTATTGTTATGATTTTTTTCAGTATTCTTTAAACTTTGAATTCAATAAGATCTTGTGTTTGAGTTTTTCTTCCGTAGGCTTCTTGAAGACCTAATGTCAATAGCAGACCTCTACATTTCCCTCACCAAAGTCTTCCTTCTATTCACTTTTACTCCCATTCACTAACTGAAGTTGATAAACACCTCAATTGCTTGTGCATGCTAGCCCAGATTTCTGAGTTAGAATGTTATATTCTTGAGCCTTGTCCATTTGACCTTTAAATCACTCATTTACACTTACACATAATTTAATGGGTATTGGGATTATCCTCTATGCAATCCGAGGGTGATTCCTAGTGCTAACAGAAGGTATCGACTTGGAAGAGGCATTTTCCCCAGTTTCTAGAATGGAAGCAATCAGATTGATACTAGCTTATGCATGTTCAAAGAGTATTAAAGTGTATCAGATGGACATGAAATCATATTTTCTGAATGGAGAACTAGAAGAAGAATTCTACATT
This sequence comes from Picea sitchensis, assembly GCA_010110895.2. Taxonomy (NCBI): domain Eukaryota; kingdom Viridiplantae; phylum Streptophyta; class Pinopsida; order Pinales; family Pinaceae; genus Picea; species Picea sitchensis. The sequence goes on from SNQJ01S0011410.1 coordinate 152,097, forward strand.
GATAAACCAGAAGGATTTTAGTTATAAAAAAATGAAGATTATGTTTGCAGATTAAAGAATGCCTTGTATGGTCTCAAACAACCCCCATAGCATGGTATTCTAGACTAGACAAATACTTACAACAATAAGGGTTTAGGAAATGAAATGTAGACAACAACCTCTACATCAAGGTAACTCAAGATAGTATTTTATTAATTGAAGTTTATGTTGATGATATTATTTTTGGAAGTGATGATGACAGGTTGAGCCAGAAATTTGCAAAGGATATGAAGAATGAATTTGAAATGTCATTACTTGGAGAACTATCCTTCTTTCTGGGTCTTCAAATATGTCAACGCAACCAAGGAGTTTTTATTTCTCAAACCAATTATATCAAAGAAATTTTAAAGAGGTTCGGAATGGAAGATTGCAAACCAGTCAGTACTCCTATGCAAACCAGTTGCAAGTTAAGTAAAGAAGATGATTCAAAGTATACAGACTAGAGGAAGTGCATGTCAATGATTGGAAGCTTACTTTATGTGACAACATCCAGACCAGATGTAATGCAGGTAGTTGGACAGGTGGCAAGATTTCAAGCAACACCAAAGCAATCACATGTTCTAGCAGTAAAGAGGATATTCAGATATCTCAAGGGTACATAAGAGTTTGGATTATGGTATCCAAAAGGAAAGGATTTATCACTTATTACCTACATAGATGCAGATTGGGAAGGTTGCATTGATGAAAGATGAAGCACTAGTGGAACAATGTTATACTTGGGTGAGTATTTTGTATCTTGTCTAAGAAAGAAACATTCATCAGTATCATTATCTACAACTGAAGCAGAGTATATTGCAACATCATCATTTTGTACACATGTTCTATGGATGAAAAAAACTCTGACAGATATACATGATGAGTATGATGATCACATTCCAAACTATTGTGATAATACAAGCGCCATCAGTATCTTAAGGAACCCAATGTTGCACTCCAAGACGAAGCACATTCCAATAAAGTATCAATTTCTATGAGAACATGTTACAGAGAAGAACATCATAGTTGAATCTGTGGGACCAAAAGAACAAGTGGAAGATATCTTTACAAAAACGCTTCCAAGGGAAGCCTTTGAGTATCTTCGCCAGAGACTCAGAGTTATTTCTACTCCAAAATGAATTATTTTGAATGCTTATCTTATATGTCTTAGATTTACACAAGGAATCACCATAACGAGGATAGTTCAGGTTGGGGGAGCAGTTTCATGAAGAGTTTAGTCAAGGGGAGTAGACCCAAGGACATTTTAGTTAGGGGGAGCATCCCTAGACAAGAAGTTTTATTTTTCATTGATTTCAAAGGGGGAGAAATTTATTAGATGCAGGATAGAGAATTAGATGCGTGGAGAGAGAGCATAGAGGCATGGATCCAGGGGGGACTGATGGTCACAGGGGGAGCATGAGCAGTATGAATTGAGTATTGCATTAGAGTGTTTCCATCAATGCCAAAGTAGGATATTGTTGATTAATTGGGTTGGTTTTCATTGATGTCAACCCTTGAAGCAAGTCCTGTAGAAAATTTTGGTAGCCCCAACGATATGATTAAGCGAATTCAGTTTGATTGATGTATAATGGTATGAAGTTTAATATATTTGCAGGTAAGACTATTCTAAATGGATAGTACATGTCATTCAATTTCTGGTGATATGTGGAACATCACATAACTCCTCATGGTTAGAAAGTTATACCCTGGTGAAGTGGAGAACCCCTATGAGTTATCTAGAAGGTCAAAGAAGTCAAATTAATTCTAGAAGCTCCGAGAAGAAGTTGACTATTCAAGTGGGTGAAACTACGAGTTAGTCATGGGCTAAGTTATTGCAATAAGAAAATAATAAAAAATAATTTAGTTACAACTAGAAGTGGATAATTTACTATTTGTAGAAAAGTGAGTTAGAAGTGGACAAGTGGTTAGAAGTGGGTTATCCCTAAAAGAAGGAAAGTGGGTTAAGTTGGTCAGAAGGTAACCCCATGAGGAAGCTACATGGAAGTATAAATAAGAGAGAAAGGATCTCCCATTAGCACCTATTGAATATCATTGAATATCTATTTTGTGAAAGGTTATTTTGGTAGGTATTATTGATAGAGAAAAGTGTGGTAGAAAAAGTGCGGCAGGAAAACTACAGTAGAAAAAGTGTGTTAGAAAAATCATGGCAGGAAAAATACTGCAGAAAAAGTGTAGCAAGAAAAGTGCAATCGAAAAACTGTGGAAAAAAAATTGCAACAGAAAAAACGCAGTAGAAAAACCGTGACAGAAAAAGTGTGACAGAAAAACCGTGGCAGCAAAACCGCGGCAGTAGAATGCTACAAGAAGAAAAAAGGTATGGTTTTCATATGTGTAGTGTTGAATTTATGAATCTGGTTGAGGGTTTTCCTATTAAATTTTTTGGATGCCCTCTTGGAAGTTTAGGGCTTGTTGAAGAGTTGATCTGAGGCAGATCTACTGAATTTTAGTATTGGTTCATGTTTGAGGGCTTTTGTTTGAGGTATGTTGCTGAAGTTATTGGTACATAAAAATGTTGTATAAAAGTGAGGTTATAGCACATGGTTTGAGGTACTGAATTTTGGTATAGTGTTTGAGGTATATGTGATCAGATCAGATTGGTTGATGGATATACAATGATAGGTTTCTCAGTGACATATTTGACAGAACAGGTTGTGACAATGACATATTCAGTTCCTACATTTGGCACTTATATTTCAGGGACGTTGGATGGGGAAATGATAGGTATTTGTATCCACCTTCCGGTTGTAGCCATAGAAAATAGGGGGTTGTAGCCCCCTTCTGATTATAGCCAGAGAATTGGGGAGTGGGAGCTTCCCTCAGGTTGTAGCCTAAGAATAGGGGGTCGGAGCCTCCTTCCAGTTGCAGCTGGAAAACAAATGAATTGTTTGCTTCCAATGAATGTAATTCTTAAATAAAAATAAGAAAAAACATTCTTTGGTTTTCTCTCGCATTAGGTTTCCACGTAAAAAATATTGGCGTGCCGTGTATGTGTATGATTTTTCATTTGTTCATGGTTTATTTACTCTGCACTTATTGGATGATAATGATATATTGATCATAAAGATAAATAACACTTGCATATTGTGGTTAAAAGGATTAAAAATATTTATTACCAATTCACCCCCTTCTCAGTAATCCAACAACTTGTCATTTTTCATGGTAAATATGTAATGTGAAATATAGCATATTTAAACTTGAAATTTTGTAGATCTCATGAAATATAGATACAGATTTATTTTGTTGTAAAAATTAAATTGGAGTGTTAAGGAGATATTTCACAATTCATTTACAAAATCAAATCCTATCTTGTGACATAATGAGAGATGTGTGAATGTAGTTCCTTCTTAGCAGAGCCAAATGACTCCTTTACAACATGGTGGGAAAAATGTAAGGAATGAAAATCTTATATGATTTAGCACATACCCAATAGCGTTATGGTACAAGTCTGAATCAATAAATTCAAATTATTTTGAAATTTTAGCGTTTCAAGTTTTACTTATGGTGTTGAGAGTAGAAACCAAGAAATAATGGACTAAAATTTAGGGGAAGGTACATTCAGGAGGTGGTTGAAGAGAGGTTTCTAAGAATTGTGTTGTTAGTTTTTAAATTTTGAGATGATTTGAGTCTTCTCATCATGATTCTTGTGTCTACAAAAACTAGTTCATCACCATTTTCAGCACAAAACCATCGTATCTCTTTGATTACCCATATTTATCTCATCTATTTATTGTTTTATCTTATACAAATGTTGAATAGATATAGATACATTATGTCTATTGTTTTTCAAGTAAAAAACAATTTGTTTAAAAAACCCATTTCATCGTTTGAACAACACACATCAACTGGTTAGAGACTGAATTCATTCTTCCTATTAGATTCTTTCTAATACATATATGTTTTCAGAGATGAACTGGCATAAGCACTATAGCACATACCTGAGTTCAATGAGAAAATGCTTTTAAAATATTTAAAATAATAAACTAGAAGCCACTCAATTGCCAATTAGCTAATATATATAAAAGATAAATTGGAGGGGCTTTTGAATCTAGATGTTTATCTTTTTGTATCACTTTTTGTCTTTGGCTTCCTTTTTTCAGTTCACTTTATTGTCTACAAAAAAATTTCATTTCTCTCTATTTCATGTTAATCAGTGGATGTAACCCTTTTTTCCAAAATCTTGTATTTTCCTCTGGTTCATGTTTATCAATGGTCAGAACTCTTGTTTCCCTTCTTTTGTAGAGTGTTCTCTTTTTTCCTTCTCCTTGTTGGGGTTCTCTGATCCATGAGCATCATCATCAACATTCATCAAGGCAAGTGGAAGACAACTTAGCATCGAGCATGCGCATTTAAATTGTTTTGGATCCCAAGGAGAACACGCTATTTTACTGTTTTGAAAGTATTGTAATTAAAATATTTTTAATGTTTTGAGGCTTGAGCTATTGTATGATATCGTAGGAGATTGTAATTTCTTAATTAGTTGTTGGATTGTACATATATTGAGCATTGAATCGTATCTGGGTTGTAAATGTCATTTATTGTAATAAGGCTTAGTGGGAGAATGCTTTGATTATGATATGATAGCACTAGAGTAGTCGGTAGGAAGGCTCGTGAAGCCCCTCCATGTATAAGTATGTGTAATCTATACCCAAATGAGGTTGTTGACGAATATTGTAATTGTTGTTGGATTTTATTATATTTGTTGTTGAAGACAATTGTATTTGTTGTTGAAGAATTGGAGATTTGTAAGAACTTTGTAAATGATTTTTTGAATGAATATAATAGAGGAGGATTGTTTTTAGATATCTACATATGTTTACCTTTGGGTAATTGGGTAATGTCATGTTATTTTCTTTTTTTGTTTTATATGCTTGTGTGTGAATTTCATGGGTAATTGAATGAACCTGTACTTTTATATAAGTTTCAATTATTTCTCTTTTGAAGCACTGGTGCAAGGAGTGCACAGTAGCCACGTAAGGAGTACGAAGGCAGAGTCACTTTTCAAACTCAGTATCTCAGGAGAGATAACGTGAGACTTCGTGAGTGAGTGCAAGGAGTGAACATATACTTGTATGAGTATAAAATCTCGAGAATACCCATACAAGGCGTGAACTGGGTCAACACTTAGTCAAGTGTTGAAAGAGTCTCAAGGAAGATGAGTGTAAGGAGTGCACAGGAGGATTTTCCAGAAATCTTCAAGTTTCAGTGAAGCGCAAGGTGTGCGTCAGAAGTCTAAATACTTTGAGTCATAAAATCTCAGGAGGAATAGAAAAAAAAATCCTTTGGAGTAAGGACCATTTTCATTTTCAAGGTCGAGAGGACGAGATCCGCTCGAGGAGGAGTAAGATATTTCCTAGTCATCATATTTGGGAAAGTAGCATGGGTGTTAACCCTTAGAATCCTCCGTACTTCGTGCATTCAGAGGTTTTTGTGTAAGTGTTGTAGAGGAGATGGATTCCCCAAAGTCCTGGGATCCGGAGTGAATATGGACCATCCATTTGTAAGGACACGTGTTCACAGATCCAACATAGTTCAAAAGTCTGACTATCCAGCAGAGTTGGGGTGTGATAGAAAAAGTGTGTGGAACTCTCGAAATTCTGATGCCCGAAATAAATCCTAGTCGTTGGCGCGAAGAGCCACCTGTTAACACATCTCGAAATCCAGAGATCTGGTAGTCCAGAGGAAACTAAATGTGATTTTTTTTTGGTTGAGAATTCCTAAAGGGCCAAAGCCCAGAGCAGATCTAGGTCATCCATTCGAGAGGGTGCATGGACCGTTGATCGTAAATACTTACTATTTCAGAGTTTGGGGATCTAGAGAGTTGTGTGTATCAATGTACTGGAAATCCCGAAGGTCGACGTCCCTGATAAGATCGTAGTCATTAGTTTCTTGAGAGGTGTTAGCTGTTGATCCTTGTTTTTGTTCGACCATTCGCCAATTCAACGTTCGGTTGATTTGCATGGTTGTTGGGTCAGGGCTCTCGAAGTCTAGAGTCTTGACACCCCTGTGTATCATTGATTCATGATGCATAACGAGTATCTTCGATCCCTCCCTCAACTCATTTGTTTGTTGGTCCGACGTTAGGAAGGAACAATGTGTGTTGTTGTTGGAGCTCCCAGAGCCCGGAGCTCCAAAGTCTCAAATTATTCATTGAGTTGAAATCCATCCCATGATTTCATCCCGAGGTCACCTGGAAGACTCCACTGAAGTATTAGGACCCTCACAAATGTAATTTTTCACACAGGGAAAGGAGAAAATGCTTGTGGAAAAGGAATTTGAGGGCTCAACAAGAGCCCGAGAGCTGATTCAAATCCCTGCAGCGAACAATCCTTAGACTGGGAGGTCATGTGAGCCCCACGAGGTGGTGGGAGTTTCCATGTTATGAACATAAATATACATATAAAATATATATTAATAACATAATAATTAAATGATAATTAATAAATAATAATTATTAATAATGAAAGGACATGTCTCAAAGGACATAACTATTGGTTAAGGGCACCCCTGCATGGGTATATAAGTGAGCCCTCATTCTCATTTGTAATCATCTTACTATTCATTTATATATATATATATATATATATATAGTTGTCTGTATGGATTTCATTACTATATTCCAGATATTTTGGATTATTTGGGCTTGACGAACTTTTGTATCAGAGCCCCTTCTTGGGAATTCCACGGATTACTAGTTGATGGCCAACAATTTTTTTCATAGTTTCTCTGAAGTCAAGGTCCTTGACCAAATCAAGCCTTTGGCCATATAAAAACTCAGAATTTCGTTGAAGTTATTCCACTACAAATTCAAAATAACTACGTAACAGGTTTATGAATAAAAGAAATAAATAAATAAAATCAAAGTGTTTCAATATAAAAGTTACATAAGAAAATTATAAAGTCAAAATATTAAATACAAAGGTGAAATCCTACCCAGGAGCGTAATAGTTAGTTGACCAACAATGCAATATACCTAGGGATGTACTATGGGGTACCTAGGGAGGTACCCAATGGGAATGTGGTTATGTATTATTAGTGGAAGTCATTTAATATATGAGAATGTGGTCATTCAATGTAAGGTGGACTAGGTCCACTATATTAATAAAGGCCCACTATGGTAGTTAGATGTAATAAATCTGAGAAGGCTCTCTAGAAAGTTCTTAGGGGATAAAAAGAGCTATATAAAGAAGTGTAAGCAATGTAATGAAACATAGTGAAGAATATTGTGAATGTATCAATCATTGCTCGAGGATTGTTATCCTTCCTTAAGGATTAATATATGGTGTTACCCTACCTCAAGGGTTTCGACTATTTCTTGTGTTCAACATTTCGGTGAATGGTTTAGATTATTGTTGTTGATATTGTGGGTTTATTTTGAGATTTATCTTCAGATCTATCCAGGTACTTAACAAGTGGTATGAGATCACTTTCCTTTGCCAAAGAAGGGAATAATGTTTTTCTCTTTTTTAAGAGTTCTTCTACGGAAAAAGAGGGCGACGCACTTTAGGTTCAGGTATGAAGCTTTCTGAGCTGAATTTGGTAAAAGAAAAATTGGATATTTGAATACCTCTTGGAAAAATACTCAATTTCAAAAAAAAAAACCAGCCGAAATGGAGTCCAGGAAGTAAAGTTATGAGCATTTTAAATTCAACAGTCTTCAGGGTTTTTTCGGAAAAAGCCGCAATTTTCTGGAGTAAGTTATTTCTACACCCTAGTTTTTGTTGAAGATTTATTCCAAGCATGATATTTTTTAATGGAAGAGACAACGGCCCTAATATTGAATAATTTATACAATATCACAAGTCATTATGGAAAGAGAATTGGAAATATTTTGTAGACTGGGTTTTCAAAGGTGATGCTCTCATATGGTGGAAATCATTTCACCATTCTGAGTGTATGTCACTTTCTAAGAAAACACTTGAAAAAATACTTTTATACAAAGTGGTATCATACAAAGAGTAAGGATAAAGACGTCACCAAGAGTTTATTTTCATGTGGAAAATATATATTACAAGTTCCTTGTTGTATTCATAAAGAAAATGCCATTGTTTCTATTAACCCTAGTTGTAAACACAATTTTATCAATATTCATTTGGTTAATAGATTGCAAGTTCTGACAAAGAATATTCAAAACACACAAGTTGCAGGTGAAAATGTTAAACTTTTTAAAGATTTGAAGCTCGGTATGGATAAATATGTGTTTCATTCAAATTCTGAGGCTCTAGATATCGGTGTTGAGGACATTGTTTTGGGATATCATTGGATAGAATCAGTGGGTACCATTAATATTAATGTGAAAAAGAAGTTTTTAAATCTTTGGTACAAGAAAAATAAAATTACATTGTAGTATTTGTCTCTTAGTAAAGATGGGCCCATGGAATCTAGCAAAGAAGTTATTTTCAAGTCCGAAGTTGAATCAGAGGTAGAGTCTACATAAGGAGATGAAGCAAAAATATAGGAAACACATAATCAGGAAGCTAAGGAGGTCATTGACTCAAAGGAACCAAGTGTTGCATATTTGAAGAAAAAAAGAACATATTCCTACAGTTATTGTATATCACCATCCACATCATATAGAGACACAACAATCATCAAGGAAAGGGCATGTGCATCAACACATTTATGCACCAGCAGGGCACCAGACATGAAACCGATCAATAGGTGCATGGAGTACTACCAGCACTACGAGAAGAGCTTAAGCTACAAAAACAATCCCATGGCAACCCCGACATGATGCAGAGTAAGATCGGGGTGGCAAGGCAGCAGATGGACATCATGTTCAACTTTCATTGGGATGGATGGATGGTCGTACTTGGTACCAGTTGGATACATTTCTTAGCTGGTCATATTGTATGGTTTCTTCTCATGTTTCAAGGAGGAAACATGTGAAGAGGGATGGAATGTAGTATACCTAGGGATGTACTATGGGGTACCCAATGGGAATGTGGTTATGTATTATTAGTGGAAGTAATTTAATATATGAGAATGTGGTCATTCAATGTAAGGTGGACTAGCGGCTGAAACCTGAAAAAGAAGAGATACTGACCCAAGAGAGAAGGAAGGATCTGTAAGTTTCTCATAGTTCTTTCTTCAGTCGTTGATTGATTGAACTTATTGGATTTGATCGATGGCTGGAATAATTAATTGGTAGGTTTGTTTCTGATCCAAATAAGAGGATTTTGACTATTAGGGGGAGGGAATTATATTAATAAAGGCCCAATATGGTAGTTAGATGTAATAAATGTGAGAGGGCTCTCTAGAAGGTTCTTAGGAGATAAAGAGAGATATATAAAGAAGTGCAAGCAATGTAATGAAACACAATGAAGAATATTGTGAATGTATCAAGCATTGTTTGAGGAGTGTTATCATTCCTTAAAGATTAATATATGGTGTTACCCTACCTTAAGGGTTTTGACTATTTCTTGTGTTCAACATTTTGGTGAATGGTTTGGATTATTCTTGTTGATATTGTGGGTTTATTTTGAGATTTATCTTCATATCTATTCAGGTACTTAACTTACCAAGAAGTTAGGAGGAGTAAAAGGTGCATCTCCATAACTTTACAAGGAGTAAAAGTGAAGTTTATAAGTTAAATAAGTAAAAAAGGGAATCCCAAATGAAACCAGTTCAAAAGTCGAGATCATTCATTTAAAAAAAATTACTAAGTTTATTAGAAGGGCCCACAAAAAAAGATAATATTAATATCTTCTTTTAAAAGAAAATATATTATTATTAAGAAAAAGTATATTTTAGTTGGGTTGTTAAAAATGAAAATGGATTTTTCATAAAAGTTACCACAAAGTATAAACATGTGACTTATTATTAAGTAATTGAAGTTAAGTAAGAGTATTTGAAGTTTTTGAAATAAAAGAGAAAAAGCAAAATGAATATTTAAAGTGCTTTAAAAAAAATTAAAGTAATATATATAATATATTACAAAAAGATTATTAAAAAGCCAAGAATTATATATATATTTCTTTGGTTGTTGTAACATAAGAATAAGGAAAGTTCGTCGAAGGTTAATTGAAAAAGTGTGAAGGATTTTATAAAGTTATAAAAGTATAAAGGGAAGGGTTTTATATTATTCAAAATATTAATATTAAAGGAAGATTAAAGTTCACACAAATCCACTAGTAAAAAATATTATAAAAGAGCCCATTTTCAAGTAAGAAGGTATTTAATATTTAATAAAGAGTATTATTAAAATATTGTTGAAAGTTCACATGATAAAGTTAAAAAGGGTTACAATTCACATTAAAAGGATTTCAACTTTTTAAAAGTTCTTTTTTAAAAGGAGTTTAAAAAAAGAGAGTAATAAAGAAGGTGAAGAAAAGTAATATATATTATTATTACATTTCAAGGTTCAAACATATAATTATATAAATGGAGTTTCGTCGTGAAAAACAAGGAATATTCCCTCATACTTATAAAAAATATGAGGATCCCTTAGAAGTTAATGGGATTATTCAAGGAAAGAATATCAATGTCGCTATTTACCCGAACGCTAGAAAAAAACACATTAATGTTGACCTGGCGAACCAATTAATGGTTTTAGAACCAAATATAATTGAAAATGACATGTGTCTTTCCGATGAGAAATATGAAATTGAGAACCTACAACTATCTATTGGTGATTACAAATTCATAGGTCAATTCAATGTGGTATCAATGCATCAAGACAACGTTGATATAATTCTAGGGTCAACTTGGGTAAATACATTGGGTACTTTTATTTTCAACACAAGGAGAAATTTTTTGACATTTTCTTATAAGAAAAAGAAAATCACATTACATGATGTTACAATGAAGTCAAATTCAGAAGCTCCATCATCAGAAATCCTGTAGGACATATTATAAGTGATCTTTCAAGACAACTAGAAGTCAATACAAAAGTTGCAAGATCGACCAAAATAATGTGACAAGATCATCATTGAAAAAGACGAAGAGATTTCCCACCTAAGAAATCATAATCAGAAACTACTTGCAAAAATCATGAAGTCCAAGGAGAAGAAGCGGTGTTTTCAAAAGTTGGAACAAGAAAATCAAAGTCTCAAAGATAAATTAACCAAAGAAGAGGAAGAAATCTCCTACCTAAGGAACCTTAATCATAATTTACTAGAACAAATTAAAATCTTAAAGGATGAAAGAAAGGAGAATCTAGAATAAAAAAGAAAGATGACAAGTCAGAAGAAAAAAAAGAACTTTTACAAATAAAAAAACATAATCAGGATTTACTAACACAAATTAAAAGACTTAATCATGATAAGAAGTCTTTACAAGAAGACCTAGATCGAAAAACATCAATAGTCCATAAAGAGACAATGATTGAACCTATGGAGCTAGATAAGGTTTTAGATGTAAAAATCTCAATTTTGGATAAATGAATTAATACAAACCTAGTCAACCTTACAACTCATGTAAAGATGTCTTCAAATGTAGAAGTAGAAACAATCCAGGGGTATGAAGAAGTCTCAATTCCAAAAGTTAATCAAGAAAAAGCTACAAGTATACGAAGTAAAGATCAAGTTGAAAGGATGCCTTATCGACATCCTACTCACAAAAGTTGATACTTTATCCAATTAATGTATCAACAGAAACAAATAATCGATATGCCAAAGAATATTACTTCCACTACAAGTGGGGGTAAAAGTAGAAGTTATCATGGGAGTAGAAATGTATCAAGTTCTTTCCAGGAACCCCATAAAAACCCAAATCTGCAGAAGATTGAATTAGGATGGGCAGACTCCTTTACAATTTGACAGTTATGCTCAGCGCTTAGAATATCCTATCATCCCAGGTCCTCAACAACTATTAACTCAAGAATAAATAATCAGGAGACAATAATTACAAGTCAAAGCAAGAGATAAGTATTCCATAAAGTATGCTTTGAGAACAAAGCATTTTTAAGAGGAAGGAAATGTTATGAACATAAATATACATATAAAATAGATATTAATAACATAATAATTAAATGATAATTAATAAATAATAATTATTGATAATGAAAGGACATGTCTCAAAGGACCCAACTATTGGTTAAGGGAACCCCTTGCGTGGGTATATAAGCGAGCCTTCATTCTCACTTGTAATCATCTTACTATTCATTTATATATAGATATATATATATATAGATATAGATATAGATATAGATATAGATATAGATATAGATATAGATATATGGATTTGATTGCTATATTCTAGATATTTTAGATTATTTGTTCTTGATGGACTTTCTTTGTCTCATTGCATCATTCCCTATGGAGGTTGAAGCATTACCTATACCAAATTCCTCTTCTTTGTGGGAATCCTCTTCTGCAATGGAGTCATCATCTTATATGGAATTGAGGAGGAATTGAATTATTCTTAAATTTTCTTCAAACATCCTATTTTCCATAAAATATTTCTTTTATGATTATTAGTTTTTGTTGTGTTCATTTTGGATGGACAATAATTGAGTCAATGTCCTTGCATAGATTGCACTAGACAACCATATTTTCATAATCGAAAGTCTAGTTCTGGATAAAATTCTCCATTTCAAGGACAATATATTTTTCAATCCCTCCAATCGTATCCATTTCCAGGGTATGAAAGTATGTAAAGTACATCTTTCATTTGGAAAAGACAAAGATAATTTAATTGAAATGATCACCATTGATCTAAACAATATCCATGTCCCAAAAGAAAGTAGGAAGGTTGTGCAATCTATAAACTAGGTCATAAGAGACTCGAGAGATTTTGTTGTTCCATTAAATCATGGGTGTTAGGCCTCCATTCAAAGGACTGCCATGCCCCAAAATTAGAATCTTGTGTGAATGATTGTGTTCCATTCTTATTTTTTAAGAGAAACAAATGTAGACAATATCTTGGTTGAAAACAAAGCCCCCCTGGAGAAACCTTTCCACAGAATACCAAAACTTTGCTTGAACCTACAAAACACATGCATACTAGAGATTTATCAATCTAGACTGGGGTGTTCAGTAGAGAGAATAAGAGGAATCATGGTTTTTACCTCGGAAGGCCATACCAAGCATGGGAACCCTTCTATTTCTTGATATATTTCTTTGATATGTTACAAATAAATAGGTGTATGGAATGTTACATTTATTTTGGAAATGGTGTATGGAATATTAAATTTATTTTGGAAATGGCTCAATGTATGCTTCAAGGAAAGAAAATGGAGTCAAAATTATAGGGAAAAGCAATTGTGTATGTAGTTCACATCATTCATTAGATTCCCACTTTTGTAGATCAGGGTATGACTCCATAAGAGAAATTGTATGGATCCAAACCCTTTGTTTTACATTTTAGAAATTTTGGATCAAGTGCATAGGTCCATATTCCCAAGGTAAATAAAAACAAATTAAAACCTAAGATTCATTATTGTTTTCAAGTAGGTTATAGTGAAATTTGAAATGCATATTGTCTATATAATCCCTCTACTCATCAAGTGATAGAATGAAGGTATGTGGTATTTGATGAAGTTCTATCTCATCATGCATCGAATATTTCCCACTAATTTCTATAGATGTTTAGAAAAGAGTTTCAATGGATCTCTCTGCTCCACACTTTAATGACGATTCTCCTCCTAATAGTGTTTCCTCAAGCACTCTTTCTACAATGACAAATCAATTGGAAATTTATGGTGAGATTATTATTGATTCACTTTTAAGTATATTATTCTATAACGATTTCACTTCCTAATTCTCCTACAATTATGCAACTTAATAATGTTGAAGATATTCCTCAATCTATTCCAAAAACTGTGAGACTTATATTAAAATGGAATTTATCTATTATTTCAAACTCCCATCTTCCTTCCTAAAGGTGAAATTGGTCCTTGTTGACATTAACCTACCATATAAGCTCTTATCACCAAAGTCAACACTGGTGGGGATCCTTGTACTTATAATCATAGAAAAAAACTCCCCTAAATAGGAAGAAACTATAATTACCAAGTATGAGTTTCTAATCAAAAATCAAAAGTGGGAATTGGTTCCTTTACCCAAGCATAATAATCTTGTTGGTTGTGAATGGGTCTATAAGAAAAAATATGGTATTGATTGACAATCATAAGAATATCCAATTTAAGTAGGATAGAATAAGGTAATCCATTTAGGATTGGATAATATTATATTGAGTAAAATGTAAAATAATTAGATGATTTATTACAATGACAATGATGGTCATATATGCCCACGCAAGGTTCCCTTTCATTAATAGACATGCATTATGGATAAGACATGTCTTTTCATTATGATGTATTACTTATTATTATTTAATGATTATTTGTTTATATCTATATATTTTATATATTTATGTTTGTTACATAGTCTTCCACTTTAGAAATGCTTTGTCCTCAAAGCATGTTTATGGAGAGGCTTATGTCTTCATTTTGGCTCGTAATGTCTTCGCATGATTCTTTGTGTTTGGTGTGGTCATTATTGACAATACAAGATGATATGAACGATGAAGAGTCGAACAAAATTGTTGAATTGTGAAAGGATCAGACCATCCTAATTCAATCTTTTGTGGAACGGTGTTCTTCGACAATGAATGGTTATCATGAGACTGCATTGCACTAGTATCAATATTAGTCATTCCTTTCCTTAATGATATTGATATTCTAACTGGTTAATATATTTTCTCATATGATTTGGATGTCGATAAGGAGTTTTTATAACATGGTTTTGCTTTATCATACTTGTAGTGTTTTCTTGGTTTAATTTAGATATATGATTTTCTTCATGCACTAATGTTGCCTTGTTAATGACCAAATTTCGATTAGTAAGTACACTTGGAGCTTTCATTGTTTTTACTCCAACATATAACATTGTCTTTTTTTTAGTTGAATTTGCAGCTTCTTGAGTTGTGACGTGGATTGGATCTGTAATTGCTTCATTTTTCATAACTTGGATTTGTTCATCTGAAAACTTTGATGTTTCCTTTTCTATAAGTAGTTCTAACTTGTTTTCCAGATACTTCTTATCATTATTAATATTTTTTATTTGCGTAAGTACGTTTTGATTATGATTCCTTAAGCGTGAAAGTTCTTCATTGCTCTGTAACTTTTCAACTTTTTTCATAAGGTCAAGGTTTTCTGACTGCACCTCTTTTAATCTTTTGATTTTCTCAAGCAACCCCTGATAAAGGTTCCTTAATCTTGAAACTTCTTGATCTTTTCCTGATAAACTATTATTAAATGCATTCACGAGATCTTGATTCTCTTGTTCTAACTTTTGAAAAAACTACTTCTTCTCCTTGGACTTCATTAATTTTGCAAGTAGTTTCTGATTATGATTTATTATGTAAGAAAAATCTTTGTCTTTTTCAATGATGATCTTGTCACATTCTTTATGTTGATCCTGCAACTTTTGTATTGACTTCTGGTTATCTTGAAGGATCACTTATGATATGTCCTTCGGGTCTTCTAATGATGGAGCTTCTGAAACTGACTTCATTATAACATTCTGCAATGTGATTTTCTTTTTCTTATAAGAAAATGTCAAAAACTTTCTCCTTGTATTGAAGATAAAATTACCCAATGTATCCACCCAAGTTGACCCTAGAATTATATCAACACTATCTTGATACATTGATATGACATTGAATTGAGCTATGAATTTGTAATCATCAATAGATAGTTGTAAGTTCTTAAATTCATATTTCTCATTGGAAAGACCCATGTCATTTTCAATTATATTTGGTTCTGAAACCATCAATTGGTTTGCCAAGTCAACATTAACGTGAATTTTTCTAGTGTCTCGGAAAATAACAATATTGATATTCCTTCCTTGAATAATCCCATTAACATTTAATAAATAATCCACAATTTTTTTATAAGTATGAGGGAATATTCCTTGTTTTTCACCACACAACTCCATTTTATATAAATATCTGTTAAACCTTGAAATATAATAACATATATATTATTTTTTTCACTTTGTTAATATAGTTTCTTTATTCCTTTAAAAAAATCACCCTTATAAAAATTCTTCAATATTTTTCATAAACCTTTTATTTTTAAATATTGTGTAACTTTATATATCTCCAATTAAAATATTCTATTATGTTCTCCTTTTTATACTTTATAAAAAGTACCTTATTCTTTGGGGTATAAATTTTTTCTTTATAATATATTTTTTTTTATGGGAGTACTTCAAAAATAAACTTTGTTTCTTCTTCAAAATACATCTTATGCTATATACTTTATTTCTTTCAAAAATATTTATTTGAATATTTGAATTCTTTTATACATTCTTTTTATTTATTTTTTTTGTTTGTTAATTTGTGCAGGACCTGCGATTAACCTGTGGCTTGAGAAACCGCGACTCAGGGGCATCTAAGCCCTCAAAATCACCCGGGGATCGCACTCGGCCTGAGTCTATTTAATTTAACTTCTGAAATTCATTTTTTATTTAAAGGACCAATTACTTCAGGCCACAAAGTGATTTGAGTTAACCTTAATTATCAAAGGTCACAGTGTTTGACCTTTGGTTAAGCGCCCCCATTTTCCGTATTTGATAATGACCTACAAACAATGGATATGACCCTCTTCAAAGATGTAACCCTTCAAACATTGGATACGACCATACAAATGTGACAGTACGAAAAAAAAAAGAATACAAATTAATTTGAATCGATTAATGTATGGACATCAATTCGGATGCTACGATTTGATAGATGGTACGGTACATCATTAATTTTTTAAACCATAGGATGTGCAGATAAAGTATGGTTACGAATTGACTAAACTAATTGGAATCTGTACGGTTGTTATGGTGCAGCACGACCGATTGTTGTAGAATTTTCTCACTGCAAATGTACGGATTGCACAGATGGCAGTGCTGATGAATGTACTTGCACGAGTCTTAGCGGAAGAATCGTACAGCGACAAAATTCTAGGGATTTAGTGGCACTACAGAAATGGTGGCTGTAAATTGTTTTTGTTTCTTTCAAATTATATATATATATATTACAATATCCATCCCGGAGACCAGTAGGGTTCGACCACAAGACCTCCTCCCATCTCTTGGAGAAAGGTACGCTTATCGTCTGAGTTGTCTCGCGGGACTTTATATACACACACTTGAGATCTGGCACAGTCTTTCTTTTGATTTTCCTACATCGAAACAAATATTAACCTTAAATGGCTAAGGGCCAAGTTTTCAATCAAAGACCATAAGTTATAAGAAGTCTAACTGTAAAGGGCCAACACCGTGACATGATCAATGATTAGGAATCAAAGAAACTATGAATTATATATATATATTCTTGAGATTTGGCATAGTCTTTCTTTTGATTTTCTTACAACAAAACAAATTTTTAATTTTAAATGGCCAAGGGCCAAGTTTTTGGTCAAAGACCAGAAGTTCTAAGAACTCTAATTGTAAAGGGCCAAGGTCCTGACATGGTTAATGACCAGGAATAAAAGAAACCATGATTGATAATGTGTGTCCAATTTTTTGAATAAAAAATGAATCTCTAATAAGAGAGAGGCCAACAACCAAGATCATAAACGAGACTCTGATAACACTGTGGCAAACAAACTTGTTTGACAATTATAAGAATATCCAATTTAACTAGGATAAAAATAAGGTAATACATTTAAGATGAGATAATATTATATTGAGTAAAATGCAAAAGAATGAGATGATTGATTACAATGAAAATGAGAGCCATATATACCCACGTAGGGGTGCCCTTTCATTAATAGACATGTCTTATCCATAAGACATGTATTTTCATTACAATGTAATAATTAGTATTATTTAATGATTATTTATTTATATCTATATATTTTATATATTTATGTTTTTTATAGAAATATTTCTCAAATAAATAAGGTATTTTTACAATGAAATATTTTATTAGGTTGCTAGGATTCACTCAATCCATATGATTATATATATGTATGCTTCATAGAGATGGAAGGTTCACCAAATGGATGTTTAAAGTGATTTAGTTCATGGTAATATTAAAGAAAAATTCCATACCAAACAACCACCATGATTTATTCAAGAAGGTTCAAGTGTATCAACTTAAGAAATATTTATATGGACTAAAGAAGGCACCTCGCACTCATTGTGAGAATATCCATAAGTTATTTCTTAGGTGTGTATTTTCTCATTGTGAAAGTGAGCCTAATATCTATATTTTTCATCAAGACAAACAAATCATTATTATTGTGCTATGTGTGATTGATTTTGATTGACAACCTGAGGTCCTAGAATAAATAACTAATGCTAAGGGTTAAAAAAAAATATTAAATGATTGATCTTGGTTTTCTTCATTGTCGTCTAAGAACTCATATTACTTAGTCTACGTCCACAATCTCTCTCTCTCTCTCTCTCTCTCTCTCTCAACCTCAATATGTTTTAGATTTGTTGCAAAGCATTAAGATGTAGTCTTTTAAGATGATTAACACCCCTTTTTCCATTGGGATGAAGTTTCAGGTGATTGTCCCTCTCCTCTATTTGATGCTACTATTTATCTCTCTTTAGTGGGTAGTATTCTCTATGGTAGTCATACTTGAACAAATATGTCCTCTATTAATAGATTGATTTCTTTGTATCTATAGGTACCTAGTACAAGTCACCAGTAGGGAATTCAAGTGTATTTTATGCAATTTGAAGGGAATCATCGAAATGGGTATTCATTGTGTATCAATAAATCCTATTCATCTTAAAGCATTCTCTAATGCAAACTAGGTTGATAATATTGGTGGGAATCATTCCAACTCTAGTTGCTTATTTGCTCTTATTTTTGGGCCAATGTCCCGGTGTTCTAAGAAGCAATATATGATGGTTCTATCATCTATGTAAGTTTATTATTTTAGTACTATCCTCGATGAAAAACATATTTTCTAGAATAAGATCACTCTTGATCAGTTAGGTCTTCCTAAAATAGGTCTAGTTATCCCCCATTTCTAGGGATAACTAAGGAGATGATGTCTTGGAGCCCACAGGTAGTAGACATGGAGTACCGAGAGGTGGATGAGAAGGAAAGGGCCCCTATCATACCTCACAACACCATCTAATCAATGGTGGCAACATCCACCACACCTTCTAGCCCACAGAGGACAACAGGTCTTTCTCCACGAGGTAACAAGTCTGGTATTGTGGTAAGTGTCATTTTAATATTTGAAGCATTTAAACATGTTGCAAAGGATCCTTTATTGATTTTGAAAACATTTTCTTGGAAATTATTCATTTTTCCCTATTTCACCTTGATGATTGTCATGGTTTCCTAGTAAGTGAACACCCTTAGGGAAATGGTTGCTACCATGGGGTCTCCTTGAAGGATCATTATACCATTCTCACTCATACTTTCCAACTTCCATCACTTCTTACCCTCTATCTCCCGACCTTTTAGATTTCCGTTCTTATTGACTCAAGAAGGACATGTACCTCATTTCATGGGAAGAAGGGCCCATTAGGCTCGGAGGTGCCCTAGAAAAAACCATCATGCAATAAAGGCTTGCCCTGGGATCCCAAGAGAAATGAATTTCTTCTCAAAAACTAAAAGCAAGGGACACATAAAAAAAATACATAATCAAGTACTTAAACTTTCCAAGGTATTGTGTTTGTGGGCTATGCATTTCATTTTTAGTTTCCCTTATTGTCTTTAACTTGGAAGGGCATGCGAACCAAAGTAGAGTGTATGTGGGATATGCATTTCCTTTTTAGTTCCCCTTATTTTCTTCAACTTGGTGACACATGAAAAGTAAATGGCTAACAAAGGGATTGGAGAAATATTCCTTAAAAAACAAAAAGAGAAAGCAGGTGTGGCTATCCCTTAACAAAGGTGCCCATAAATGAGACAATACACGCCCTTGTATGTCTTGAAACCCCATAACTATAAGTCTAACCCCATTCACCTCACATTAAATACATGACTTAGAGAGGTTTGTCCTTGGGTGTAATATCCTCGGCCACCCAGGTCGGGCCATGCTACTCCAGAAAACGCTCGGATACCGTACTGTAACATATCAGCATCCAGCTGAGCTATGCCACATAAATTTTTCGATCTGCATGCAATTAAAACATATACACATAGAACTCTTGCAGAACTTTATATATAAACTCCAAACAGGAAAACACATTTTTTATAAATGCACAGATTCATACGGAATTAACAATAAACATATACATGCAACATAGACAGGAAATACCCATAAATATAAATACAAGTATAAACCACACATAGTATAAACCCATAAAATAAACACATAATAATAATGCAACATGTAATTTAACACACAATTGACACGTATCTTGTAAAAATGTCACCAACTGCGTGTAGACCTTCCACGAACCTCCCAACCTTAGACCACACTACTCATCACTCTTAGCAGTGGGTCACCCCTAAGATGGGACTAAACTCCACTTGGGTAAAGGGATTCCTAACTAGGATGATGTATCACAGACAACAAGAAAGACTCCATTACAGGTGCCAAATCAAACTAACATCCTACAGTCCCTCATTCCCCACATGCCCGTCCCACCCCAAGAAGTGTGCCCCTTCTCTGCTCAAAGTACCTCGGTTGCCCTACTTCCCTTCCAGGGCTTCAGCAATAGGCCGAACATGAAGTCTCAGAGCCCTGTAGCTACAGTTTAGCACCTTCCAGAAATCAATTCCCAATAATTCTCTCACCTAGAGAGATTACTCACAGGCTTGACAACCCGCCTCTTCATTATCCCACGGGCTTGACAACCCGCTTCTTCAGTCCAGCTCCCAAGCTAACCAGGTATAGGTACAAGTATAGGTATGGGTATGGTATTGGTTTAGGTATGGATACAAGTATAGGGAGGTACGGAGGACAACTCAATCAGTGTGTGAATGATGATGGAATGATAGGAAAATGAACTAAGTCCAAGATATATGTATGCATGTTCCCAACTTGACATTGTCATGTTGGGAGATTTTGGCCCGCTTATCCCCATTCTTAGAACTTAGGATAAAATAATTATCCATACTTTATACTTTAAGGAATATTAATATAATATTCGTTTTTGGCTTAAGCTCCCTAGCTTATCCCTTTTCCTTAACATTTACCCCCCCCCGCCCCCCAATTTCCTTAATTGGTGGAGTTTAGTCCCCCATACTCTTTTATCATGGTTTGTCTACACACAACGATGTATTTTATATTAATGATAAGACATATTCAAAAATAGGTGCACTGGCCTTTAGAATCTAGGCTCTCCGACCTAATTCAACACATAAGCCTCCTATCTTATAATAACTGGCTCACCAACCTATAAAACACAACATATACACAAAGGCTCCTTGGCCTCAAAATCCCGCGCACTTAAGCTTGATGTGTGTGGTATCCTGGAATACACACACTTCATCATTTTAGTGCACAATACATGTGCGCACTATACTATGGAAGGTGCATGAAAAATTATATCAATAGCTCACCAACTTATATGCATTTTTACATTTACATTTACAATTTGGGGTTCAACCTAGGGGTATTACAATCCCCTCCCCTTATTTATGCACTATCCTCAGTGCATTATATACCATGTACAATTCAAATTATTTAAAAATATCCAAGCTTTAGCTATTGGAAGCTTGTTATCCATCTGGTGCTCTACTTTCCAGTACCAATTCTGGTATTCATACTACAACTGGAAGTCAATTTCTCTATTCCATAGAGATGCTTTAGGAAAGAATTCAACTCATTGTTCCTTATTACATGCTTCAATTAAACCTCATTGAAACAACGACTAGTTGTAGATCCACGACATTCCACCCAGCCTTAGATATCGCCATTGATAAACTCTCAGTAGCGTATCACCCCCGAGCAAGGCTATGACTCCATCAGGGAAATGGCTTCCCAAGATAACCATGGACCACAATAAATATCAACGTGGTCTAGGCCAAGGTACCAAACCTCAGCAACACTCCAACCAATGGTCTCCCTTCCCCACATTCCTGTACAACCAAGGTAGTATGCACCTTCACTGTCCAACAGTTCATCGACTGCTCAACTTTCCTTCCAAGGCTCCAACACAGGCTGGGCAGGAAGTCTCAAAGCATTGTGGCTCCAGGAGTTCCAACTTCCCTTAGAGGTCTCCAAGTACCCTTCAGGCCTCATATCGGGGAATATATCCCCACACTTCTCCCTCCAGGGCTCCAACCTTATCTAAGGAAACCCAAGGAGAAGTGTAAATGTAATGTCCCCACTTTGGGACATCATCACAGTGTAGAGGGTTATGATAACCAGAGTAGCCAGATGGAGGTTATAGCGAGTATAGGGGTGATTGAGAGGCATTGTGGGGTCCAACTTGTATTGCTCATCATATTCCATCATTATGATCCATTCCGCACAGGTTGGCTTTGGTTCTGTTGCATTCCGATGATTTCCATGATTTTGACTATTTTGAGCTATAAGTCAATGAAATTCACTGAAGAGGTCATTTTGGGAAAATTACTTGGAGGAACCTCTTAGTGTAATAGCTCGTTGGAATCGGGAGGAGAAACACTACAGGATGGGATGGCTAGAAGTGACT